>WKFP01014225.1:496333-739907 GCA_011057875.1 Pterocles orientalis
AAAGAAATGCAAGAAGGGATGTTCCGAGACATCCTACTGGAACACGTGTCTTGCTCTGTAAAGTTGCAGTGATTATATCCAAGACAAAGGTTTTAGAGAAATTATGCCTCTTGTAAAACAGCTGATATAATGGGGTAGAAACAGAAATTTCCCAGCCTTCTTGTGTACTCAAGAGCCTTTTTTCTTTTTCCCAAGACTGTGCAATTTTGTCTTTTCTTTTTATGACATCTCTCCCCAAAGCTAACTAGACCATGCTAGTTATAAGAATGCTACTAAATCATTGCAAATTCTCTATGAAAAGACACCACAGACATTAAAATAAAGTTTTAAAAATTAAGCCGTAAAGGCTCAGCACAGATGCTGTAAGCTCAGCTGAGAAAAAGGAGCCAACAACATAAATATAATCCTTAGGTGTATGAGTTCAGGTAAGAGACAAAAAAAGTACCAATTATATTCCACGCAGCTATAAATTGAAATGCTTGGCTTTGGTATCCAGAGGATGAAATCATCACTCTTGTCAGATTTCACCTCGTGCTTCTGTCTGACATGAATGAATGACATGAATAGTCTGTGATCTGGCAAGCTTCAAATTGCATTCTCCACACTGCTGGGAGTCAGTTGTTACAGAAAGTCTTGTTATCTTGGGCACAGGTAGAAGTTAGATGTTCAACAGTTACTGGCATCCAATGGATGTCGCATGTGTGTAACCATAAAATAGGAATTTATGAATATATTTCTGTTGATTATAACACATTATGTTATCACTATTGCATCAGCTATCACAATAGTTATCACTATTTCATTTTGCATATGAAATACTGACTGGGTGTGCTTTTCACAGCTGTTGAAATCTTTTCCCTTCACAAAACATGAAAGTGATATGTTCTGCTTGGTGGTGGCTCAAACTTCTTATTGATGAGGAGTAAAAAATACTGTAAAATGGAGTTAAAACTTCATAGTGTTATGCCATCACTGCATATTGGCAAGTAGAAACAACAAAGAAAACTACCAGCAAGCTTTACCAAGTTCTGATGGGGATGAACTCCACTTTAGCCTGTAGTTAAATGAGGCAAAACCGTGGAACTCATTACCAGAAGTATGCACAGCACCAAAACAACATTTCCATTGTACCTTCCCATCATGGCTTCACATTTCAAGACAGTGAGCAACGCACTTTCCTGGAGTCCACACAGGAGAGTCTCTGGTGGCTGGTTCCAAACAATGTGGTAGCAGGTTAGGACTTGTGCTCATATGGTCCCTAGAAGCAAAGCCAGTGGAGTATGTGAAAGCTACCATGGATTTTGGCAAGACAATCACACCTCAACAAATGTATTTAAAACCTTTGGTTTAACTGTGGCTTTCAGTGAGAATATTTATGGCTGTTGTGGTGGCATCCCTGGGTCTAGGATCCCTTTGTGTTCACGGAGGCATAAGCACAACCAAATGGGCAAGCAGAAAGAAATGTTGTGTACCTACAAAGACAGGGCAATGCTATGGAGAAAGCGTCAGACTAGCTCCCAATGAACTAGCTAAGGCATCCAAAGAAGAGCAGTCACTTGGTATGATTGGACCCTGCTGCAGATTCTAATACTTGACCTGTTCTCCTCAGAGCTAGTCCAGATACCTCCATCACATCCTGCAGGCATAACCAAGATGTATTACCCAGTATGCTGAGTAATACCAGTCAGCAGCACCACTTGTCTGATTGCTGTCGGGCTTATTTGAGCTACAACTCTCTTCCCTGCTCTTCCACTATGTTTAGCAGCCAAAATTAAAATGTAATGGCAGGCCAGGCCCAGAAGGGACCCACTACGGGCTGGGAAGAACTAAAGAACAGAAGTAACACACTTTTAGTAATTAAATTGTGCTGTTTCATAGAAAACCTTGCACTATTGATACTAGAGAGGCAGAGATGAAGCACTGGCCTGTAAGTCTGTGTATGTCAGTCTGTTTCTCAGTCTGTTGTTGGGCAGTGGGTGTAAGGGAAAAAAAGCTGTTGTTACTGCTTCTTGAATTCAAAACATGCACAGAAAGTGCTTACAGCAGTGGCATATACAGACCTGCCTAGAAACAACTGATGTCCTTGAACATATTTCCTAATGAGCAGATCAAAGATGCACGTGATCGAATTCCCTTGAGGAAGGCAATGCGAATAGTCTCCAGTTTTCTCTTCTGGTAAGAAATCTCCAGGAAAAAATATAAGGGAGTCATTAGCCATTTGTGCAGGGTCTTCACATCATAATAAAATGGGTTTCATTAGCCTGGTCCAACTTGTGACATCCGAAGCTGTGTGTTGCACAGCACAGGTAGCTTTGCCACATCACGCCCAGTTGCCAACAGGGCTCAGGTACCCAGGTGAACTGAATGCTTTGCAGAGCTGCATCCTCCTGCCCTCACACCAGCAGCCCAGCACACCACATGGCTCTGTCCCTGCTACATGCAACCCCTCAGCCAAACACCAGCTTCCTTTTACTTGGGAGAGAGCAAACATTTATCGGGCTGAGAACCAGTTCCTATGCAGATTCCTCATAATGTGTCTCCTCTCAGGCTGATAAAAAGAAAACAAGAATGTATCTTAAATCAAATTTTGAGAGTATTTACATCATTGAACAGGTCTTGCTATCAAGGCTTCCTCTACACAACTCAGTGGTGATGCATTGCCGTATCACAGCCCAGCTTTATCTCCAGACATGTAATTCTTTATTATGAAGCCAATAATAACCAGGCAATAGATGGCATAGCACAGCAACTGAGATACGCACAGGAATCAAGTATTTCTGCTAAGTTTTGAGGGAAACGTAGAGCATAAACCCTTGGAGTTAACTTTCAGGTTGTGATTAAAGATCTTGTCATGTAATCTTACTTGTAATTTTCTTCACAGAAACGGGAAACAGCAGGTAAGGGAGGCTCAGACATGGCTGCTTTTCCAAGTGCTATATCATCTTTGGAAGATTAAGAATAAAACTTCTGTTTATGAAAAACATATTATAGTACAAGTCAGAAAAGCATCTGGGATCATTCCTTCTCTAAAATTACATGTCTAGTGTTTATTAGATTGGCACAAAAGGTTGTTCAAAAACAGCTGATGGAAGTGTCAAGGGCCAGGAGTAGGAGGCCAAACACAGAGCAGAATGCACAAGACCTCCTAGCAGCAGACTGCAAAAGCATGCAGAGAGGAGGAAAGGAAAATAAGGAGCACTGGTGAGATAGCAGAAGTACTGAAGAGTTTTTCCACAACACCATGTTGGTGCAGGCAGTTTGTAATGAACAGGTCCCAGCTGCAGTGTTGGTATAGCTAAGCTTTCATTTCCCGCCCTGTTTTTCATTACCAAGTGGAGAGGCAGGACTCTGAAGACCTTACTGAGGCTCAGCCATCCCAATCCCAAATGGAAAAGTGAGCAGCATTCTCCTTCCCAGCTCCCTCATCGTTCGGTATCTCCTTCTCTCTGAAAACATTGACATTCAATGAAGTTGGGCATTTTCTCACTTTTTCAGGGGACATTAAGAAACTGGGGTCAGTGTGTAATAACTTGTCATCAACGAGGTGCACCAGGGGCATTTCCAGCGGATTTTTCCATTCCAAAGCCAGCGAGGCTGTCAGGAAAGAGTGCCTTTTGCAGTGACCTCCAAGCCATATTGGCAACATGCACCCTGGGGGTGAGGCTCTGAAGAGACTGACCAGCCATAGGAGGCAAAGAGCAAGAAATATCAATGGTCCTCCAGGGCTTATAGATCTTCTCCTATTGATTCCCGAGAGAGGATTTTGCTCCTCACACATCCTGCTCTAACTTCTTCAGAGCCCAAAGGAAATCATGGAAAGGTCGCTGTTTAACTTGGAATTCCTTTACATATGCAGTTACTCTACAAATTCAAGTTAGTCTGTCTTTTTACCAACTACACTTGCCCATCAAACCACCTCTCTGGGTGTGCCCCAGCACTGTGAAAGCCCTATGTGGCTGCTTTATAGCTAGCTTCCATTAGGCTTAAGGAAGAGAGGAGGAGAGTGGGATCTGAGCAATGAAAATGGAGTTCTGTTACACCAAGTTCTGAGAAAGCAAGAAAGCAAAGCCTATGTGAATAAGCAAAAATATGTGAACAATAATATAAGACAGTTTTCCTCTTTTTTTTTTCCAGGCATAACAGAAGAACCCTTTAAATACCTGGCAGACCCAAACATGTTTTCTTAGAAAGGAGCTACAGCCCATTTGTATTTACATCAGGAGTGAGGGGAAGGTGAGCAATGTGAACCCCTCTGGGAAGCTCTACTCCAAATACACACACACACAATGCCTGTACGAAGGCTGCAGTCATGGTGGGAAAACACTGTAGAATAGCAAAGACTACACAGGAGTGCCAGCATGTGCATGGCTCCATTTCAAACCAAACAGGGACAATATTTGTTGTTCTTAGCTAGTTTCTTAGCACTCAGCAAATCAAATGCCACATTTTTTTCCCTTTATGCTTGGCATTTAGGAAGTTAGTGGTCATTGGAATGCTACCTGTTAGGAAATTTAAGGGGGTTTATTTTCTTAACAGATTTTATCTTTTCCAAGAAATAACATCAGTGATTTAGAATCAGTTGTATAAAAGTGTAACTGCTTGATACAAAATTTGCAAAGTTGACTAGACCCCAGAAAGACGACAAGCCTGTGGAAACCTCTGCACTGGTTTCAGTGGGAATGGGCTCTGATCCTACAGAGACTGCTAAATTTCGCACAAGACAACAAAGACTGGATTGAAAAATAAATGTAAAAGAAAAAACTTTTCAATTAAAATAATAACCTGTTTGTAACAATCAGATGAAAATTGTTTTTACCCCTAATTTGCCATTGCCCCTTTAAACTGGTAAATCACAACTAAAACTACTGTCTTCTTCCCCGTGACCCTTCCATATGTCACTCAGGTCCACTCCCTCTGCTCTATTTATTTAAGCCTACTTTGGCATGGCTATTCCCCTGATACTGTTTTTACTGAGTGAGCCCAGCATAGTGAGAATTTTGATCTCCTCCTGCCCGTTACATAATTCCTCCCCCTCTAACAAGAATTTGGGACAACAGGCACACACCGCCACCGATCTGCCTCATGAAGCAGCGGTTTAATTCCCTATAGAAAGGTTAAAAAAAACAGTCTTATTGAAGATAAAACATGCAGATAGTTCTATTCTTCTGAGAATACTTGGCTGGCATACTAAGAGCCCCCTTATTTCACAACATATAAATAAAATAGACTGTTTGAAGGGGAGCAAGTTTCTTTCCTATCCATTCCCTTTCACCACCTCTGCTGATTTGTAGTTAGACCTTCTTCAGGTCTAGAGAATTTGCACAAAGCTTTGAGAGAGAGGGCTAAGAAAAGATGTTGCTTCTGAAGAATCAGCCTTATACTCAAATTCCAGCGGCCTTGAACTCAAACTCCTCAGCCCTGCACTGGGTGGGAGACAGGTGCAACATGCCCTTTGCAAATGTGGAGTGATGCCTTGCACATGCTCTGGGATGAAGAGCAATCTCAAGAGCATACCTGAGCTCACCAAGCCTTGAAGCCTGCTTGCTTTCTGCCCACACCAATGGCTAGTAGCCTAGCTCTACCACGGCCACAAGGGTACAAGCAAGAGCTGAGGATGCTTGTTAGCAGGTGGGGTTGCCCAGGCCACATCTCTGCCCAGCCACAGACAAATGCAAACCTGGCTGATGTCAAATACACTCAGGCTTCCAGAGAGGTCTAGACCTCAAGACAAGACCTCCTCTGCTCAAGGAAGACAGTGAGCAAGCCTGCCTGAGAGAGCAGGCCTAGACATTGTGGTCATCGCACTGACAGCATGACAATGCCTAATGTCAAGCATGAAGATTTTATGGATCATTGAAATTAAAACATGTTCATTTCCAGGTACCTCATTCCAGTATTCCACTAGAGACTCTGATAACTCAGAGACCTCAGCTTTTGGGGTTGGCTCATACTTCAAGGTCACCAACAGCTTGCCTCGGCCTTCTGCTGGAAAAAAAGCACTGAGCAGAGTTCCCAAAACAGCCTGAAAATCTGTACTCACGTGATGGACATCCAGCTGCTGGGTGCACAGAGTGCCCAGGAAAACCTTGTTTCTGACTCAAGGGTCTCAAAAGAAGGCAAACTGTAAGTAATTAGGTCCAAAAGATGTCTTTGATCCAACTTGTTGTCCAATATTTTTGTTGCAGAAGACAGATTATTGTTACAATCAGCACTTGAATATAGTGTTTCTCGGGGTGTAAAACACTGTGTACAATGGGTACATTCAACATCAGTCCTGAGCCTTGACACCCGGTCAATCAAACCCTTTTACTTACCAGATAATCCCTCTGAACTCTGTGGGATCCCTCCTGAAACAGAACCATCACAACCTTCATGTACAAGGGCAGCACAACTCAGGTTACTGCTCAGAGTATGGCCCAATCTTTCTCAAAGGGAGTTCAGTGAGGCTCCTCTGGAGCTACTGCAAAGCAGGCTTTTGCCATGTAGCTCGAATATGACAGCACCAGAGACCTGGCAGCAAGTTCAGAGGAAGTGAAGCATCCAAGTTCTTTTCCGGTTTGTCTGCAAAACGTGATACATGGCATGTTTTGCTTGTGATTGCTTGCATTATTTGGCAGGCAAGGCAAAAGGATTTAGTCACCGTCCAGTAAAGCTTTAAAGAAGGAATAGTCAGGAAATCAGTGCAACAAGAAAAAAACCAAACCAACCAACCAAAATAGAACTTTTTTTGCACAGACTATTTTGGCAAGAAGAAGTGGAAATTTAGAAGCACGTTTGGCTTCACTCATGATTTCCGTCAAGGCCACCATCTTCTTCCTTTGTACACTTGGTTACTGACGATGTGTTAATATGGGACATATTCATCTTGTTTGCTTTCTGAACTGTCTCTGGAAGAAGCTGACACTGTGCATGCTCATCCAGCCAGGGTAGCACCCCCACAGACAGCTGTGCTGGGCCATAGCCATAAGCACTATAAGGTGGAAGCAATGAAAACACCACAGGCATGAATAACTGTGCAACCTGCAAAGGAAAGGTCACCATGAGTTTCCCAAAATGAGCCCTCAGCAAACTAGTGCTCAGGCTGACCCAGAGGCTCACCCAGTGCTCATGGTGAGCAAGGCGAGCAGGCAGCCCCTCTGGCTCTGTGGCGTGAAAAAGAACCGAAAAATTCAGTGTCTGCTTCAGACACAGATGCACACAGACACACTTTTACGTGTTTAGACTAGTTTTCCCCCTAGGACTGGGTCTGTGTTGGAGCTGCTGACTACTTGTGTCCCTTGCTGCTGCCCTGCAGCCTTGTTCAGAATACTCTGGGAGAAGAAACACAGATACATTTCTGGAAACTACGCAGTGATCAGTACAGCCAGAACATACTTCAACCAGCCAGCAGAGCTGCTGGCTTCCGCCACCGCAGTTTTATTTCAGTGCCAGCAACATTGTTCAGCAGAGCGATAATGGTATTAAACCTGTCACTCCCTACCCTGGTGCTGTGACAGCAGCCAGTGCGCTGGGTGCCAGACAGGCTGCTCGAGTCGACGGCTGCTTCCGCTGGGCGACAAGTTGGCCATGCTGCAGGGGACGTGCACACGTGCAGCTGTTGCAATCGTAAACACATGCAAGCCTCCAGTTCTGGGGGAAACATACCCACACCTGGGTTACCCCAAAGCTGCTATCTGTGTGATCTATTTTCTTGAGTCTGCATGGGGAGAAAGTAGTGAGTTTTTTATTATTTCATAGTTACATTCCCAGTCACTCAGAAGTGCCGCTGGGACAGTTTTGAGGCTTGAAACACTCATCCATCAGCCACAGAAATCTTCAAAAGCAGTAAAAGCCTGAAACCCAGAGGTGGTGTCAGTTAGCACACCACTGAATAACCTTAGCCCACAATCCACTGTGCTGGAGAGTAATTTGATGACGGAATCCGTTTTTACATGAACAAGTTCAGTACTTTCCACATCCTGGATTTTGATTTTTCTAGCTATCATTCCATTGGAGCAAAAAGTCTCCGGACAAGACCAGGATCCTGTGGTGGCAGGACCTCAAACATACAGTATTGTTGCTGCCAGAAACAGCTTGTGACAGAAACAGCCCAGCCTCACTAGGAAAGTATCAGTCACACTTTATAAGGGTGCACAAGGATTAGGCACTTTCCCAAAACAACTTGGGATGTCCAAAACTCAGCTTCAGGCTTCACAGGACCAAGTCAGCGCCTTCTCTACAGGCAATTCTTCCTCTCTTGAATGAGAGAGGCAGATTTTACAAAGTTGCAACAAAATTTGCTTTGAGTTCTGACCGATTGGTGAAATTGCCCTGCTACTGGCAGCTCAGCAGGAAAGCAAACACTACGCATGGACTGTTCTCCATCCCTTCAGATCTTCTAAGATTTCAGTAGTGGTGTCAGCAGAAAAAAACCCCCTATAACTCCTTTATTGCAATACACAACTCTGAGTCATTAGCAGAGCCTGCCCTCAGCTCAGAGTTTTCTCATTAAAATAAGCCCACTGAAACCAGCTGTGATCAGAAGGTCTCTGTCCTGCATCTCATTTACCCTGCCAAAGCGTCTCTTCTGACTGAGACTCTGCAGGGAAGGCAGAATCAGCTCCCTGTGATTCCACCTCAAGTCAAATCCCCTGTCCCCTACCAAAGGTGACAAAGACAATATTTTCTTCAACATCCAACAATTAACTGGTACTGCACGTTAGGAGTACCACTTAGTTCATAATCTCCCTCATTTACTCCAATTTAGGTGGAAGGACAGATTTTATCCTGCAGTGCTTGTGAAACTCTGCTCAAATACACTCCCCTTTTCCGAATGTTTCAAAGTTCTCTGCTGTGATGTTCATTTTTGCCATATAAATAGACAACACTTCCTCTAAATGTCTGTGAACATGGGAGGACAATACAGGCTCTTCCAGTACCTCTGTCTGGATCTGATCAAATGTAGCCTCTGAGTTTTGAGTGGTTGTGTTGCTATTTCTACTGCACTTCAAAAGAACAAAGCTTCCCTCCTGTCAGAAATTCTTCTTAGAAAAGTATAAAGCAAAATTAATATTTTGCATACTGCACACCCAGCAGCCAAGCTTTTGAACAGTAAAAAGTCCAAGTTTTCTGAATAGTCTGACTGCTCAAATGGCTTCTATTAATAATTTGTCAGAAGGATTTAGGACAAACTTCTTGAAGGCATATTGATCATTTTGAATCAACGTACAAGATAGTAGCTGTGGAACAGTATGTACAAAGCTGCCAAGTAAAAGTCATCCTTT
The DNA here is from genome assembly GCA_011057875.1 of Pterocles orientalis. Taxonomy (NCBI): domain Eukaryota; kingdom Metazoa; phylum Chordata; class Aves; order Pterocliformes; family Pteroclidae; genus Pterocles; species Pterocles orientalis. The sequence goes on from WKFP01014225.1 coordinate 505,597, forward strand.
CAGATAATAATATTCATGAGGTCAGCAGAGGACACTAACTCTCAGCACTTTGCTTAGTTTCCACATGATCTCTTCCCCCTGGGGTGTGAGATTAGATCAGGAGAAAAACCAGTTACCTCTCATCTCCCAACCAGTCATCAGCACTGAATCTCGCAGCACCGCTACCGAGTCAGCCACAGATTGCAGCAACCTAAAGTCACGGCCAAGGCATGGAGGGAGCAAAATGAAAGAACCAACCATGGCGAAGTCCTTTACCCCTTCTTTGTCCATCTGCCTCTTTCCTGCACATCCCACCCAGGCGAGCAGGAGTTCACGGCACCCCGGTGTTCACGGGCACTGGCACTCTCTCTGCTCTGGCCAATGCACCCAAGGAGGACCAGGGTCCCTGGCAACTTGAAGGCAGAAGGTGGACTGACATTTAGGGGCACAGAGCTGGGAAAGGCCAGTGGGATCATCAGGTCCAGTCATGCCATGGGGCTACTCAGAGATTCATTGTCCTCCACTGTTGTGCACGGATCCATGCAACTTGCTAGTAGCCTTAGGTGCACTACAATGGCTCAGCCGTCCATCCCAGGACAGGGGCATGCAGCTTGTCAGGCTGCAGGACAGTCTGCTTGTGTGGCAGGGAGCAGGGCAGGCTGGCACATCTGGGACAATGCAGCTGCCTCAGCCAGCCAAGATACCGAGGGGCAGGAGCGCCTTTCGCAGAGGGAAAGGCAGAGGTAGAGAGAAGGCTCTGTTATCTCTATGGCAACTGCCAGGGAGCTGCACCACACTCCCCGGGGGAGAAGGGAGGAGAGAGAGAGAGAGGGAAGAATAAAACCCAGAAAGCACTTAGCAGGAAGAAATCCACAACAAAGGGGAAAACAGAGGTGGGAGAGGAGCAGCAAAGCCCACTGCTGTTGAAAGGGGAAAGCAAAGGGCTCATGGTTGGAGTCCAAGGAAGAAGCTCTTGAGCTCCCAGCATGGGGGCCAGCCTCCCCATCTGCATCCTGCAGCAGTCTGCTGCAGCCAAGCACTGCTCTCTGGCAGGCCACCAAAAGTTCCCCATCATTTTCTAGGAGACACCAAAAAACGGGTGAGCCTCAAATAACTGCACAAAAGCCTTCAAACCTGACGTGCCAGCGGTGCTGCAGTGCGTACATAATTTAAGGTCTGAAATATTCATTTTACTCAAGCCACAGGTGAATATTAAGCTTAGATAAAGATGCCAAATGGGTGGTGAATACATTATATTCATTGAAATCCATCTGAAACAATGTAAAATAAATATTGAAAAACAACAGGCCAAGGATCATGCCAAAGCTGTACAACTTGTTCCATGTTTGCATCAAAGTACAACCAAAAGGCAGCTTTGATTCAAAGTAGTAACATTTGTTCAGCTTTCCCTCATCCAGGAAGGCTTCATCCTGTACAATCTGTAAATCAAGGTGAAAAATGTACTCCTTGCTTCCCACACAGTCACAGCACAATAAGTTATTCCCCCCAAAATGGAAACAACCTGTGCTTGCTCCAGGCGTCCAGCAGACTCCTGTCCCTACTCATCTCCCCTCTGTTAGTCAGCAGTCATTCATATGCCCTAATGATTTAAGAGAAAGAGTGGAAGATGATCCCTAGGGACTTCTCTTTACGTAAATAATAGAAAGAGCTCATTTTAAAACCTTACCTGTGTATGTGGTATGGGCTGTCTAGAGTGCCTGAGTTTCAGTTACAGTGACAGATTGGTTTGCACCACTGAACTCTGTGATTCAGAAGAAAACACGAACGCAGAAGCCTTGCCAAGCAGAGGAATCAACAACACGGCCCCTTCCAAGCCGGGAGGGCATTCACTTAGCACAGAAAATCCCTCAGCTGCTCATGCAAACGGAGGACACGCTGCCAGCTCAGTAGCGGATCAGAGGCTTACTCCAGGCTGAACAACACACAAAACATAGAAACCCCAGGCTGAACATGCTTCCCCATGAAACCTAGAGCGAGGTTTCCCAGGCTGAGGCATCTATACTGCCCCCAACCTCCCTCCAAGAGGAAGGTAAGAACAGTTTTTCCCCAGAGGTGATGGGAAGCAGCCCCGTTCACCTTACACAAGCATGAGTGGCGCTGTCCTCACCTCGGTGCCAGAGGAGGTGGAGAGGTCAAGGAAGTCACAACTCTCAACATGGCCATGGGCTGGCTCAGGCCCCCAGGCTGTGTCCTTGCTGCTGCAGCCTCCTCAGTTGTTGCCCGTCTGTGAAGGTGAGATGTTGCCCTTCAATGAGGGCCAGGCTTGGGCTGGGTCTCCTCAGCTCCTCCAGTGGACAGGAGCAGGGAGGATGGTGGGTGGTGAACACTGAGAGCCCTGACCACCAGCCAGCACCTCTGCACTCCTCTCTTCCTTTCAGCAAGACAAGAGCAATGAAAGCACGGTACTGCATTGACTGCTGGGGACTAACTGTGCAATAATCTGCTTCAGCTCACATTGCCTTCCAATTTACCAATGCACCAGCTAATTTACAAGCAGATTGGCATCACCTGTGCCCCGGGGATGAGCTGTGAAAGGAACTACTGCCATATGGCTCAGCCAGAGCACGAGGGATTATAATGACAAAACATGGCCTCACAGTCTGGGGTTTCTATACCTCAGAGCTTTTTTGGTTAGCTGCCCTGTTCTCTCACCTTGCTGCCAGTTTTCAATTGCTGAGCAGTGACCATGTATTAACCCGCTGGGAGCTGCTCCATGTCCACAGGCAGTTGTCCATCTCAGTGCTTGTCAAACAAGAAATTTAGCCTCCATTAACTAAAGGTCTGAATTTAAGGCAACTTTGTTAAACTGCATCAAACCCTGTTGGGGATATTCACAGTCATAACTACTTTAGCCTTAATTAGGTTGATTTTAATTAACTTTCAAATCTAGGCCATGTTAGCTGTTCATATATGTTTAACACCATTCAACCATTGGGAAACTGAACTTGGGTTTTTTCTTGGGGTACAAACAGACAACCACGTTACAACATACCAGCCGAGCCACAGTAGTTGCTCGTGCTCACACTGTAGCCCTTCACAAACATGACGTCTGACACATTAACACAAATATCTCTCCCTGAGGTTTAAATGAGGCTTTGCCTCATGGCTGTGGGGTGGTAGCACCTGCAGCATTAGCTCAGTTCTTGGAAAAAGGAGAATTTGGTCAAGGCTGCAGGATGAACAATGTCCCCAGCAGATGCCTATGTAATGAAATGATGTGTACGCTCTGTGGAAAGGACTCTCTTGTCTCAGTTGAGCAAAGTCAGCTGGGGATTCCTCCATCTATACTGAAACAAACCTCTTTTCCATGAAGCAAGTGTCCACATGGCATCAGGCTTTGGCTTACCTCCTCCCCTCGGGAAGGGGGACGCGACCATGAAGGGTGCTCTGCAATACCCCCCAAGGCTCACAAGTGGGACCTCACACATTTATCACACAGAGACATTCTCAGCCTCAGTGTGACAACGGTTAAATGCAGCTGTGGCAGCTTGTAATTGGTCTCACACACACATTCAGGGACGTCCCAAGCATTAGGGGAAAAGCCTTCATCATTTTCTCAGGTGCACGGGCTCTGCCTGTGAGGATGGGCACAGCCTCCCCACCCTCTGCTCACGCTTCACAGTCCAAGGGAGCAGCCTGAGCACAAGGCACAGGCAAGGAGGACAGGCCAGCAAAGCAGGGAATTCAAGGCAGTTATTTTCCAAACAATTCAGTTGTCCTTCTGCTGCACCACCTGAAGTAGTTATGGAAAAGGCTTTGTTGTCCCCTTTGTCCAGCACTTTAGAGGACTTTTAACCCAGTGACCAGGTGCACTGCAGTGCCTGAAGTTAATGATAAAACAGAAGAAATGTAAAGTGCTTTTGGCTCTTCAAGCCAAGCCAGGGGCAAACAGAGATGGAGAAGCCCTCTGAAGAGAGCTCACACGCCCACTGGAAACCTCCCATGACCACTTTGCTCAGCATTTGCGGATGTCCTGGGCACTGCCAGAAGCATACAGCTCAAAGAGAACCTTTTGCCAGCAGAGACAGAGACAAGGCAGAGGACTGCAGCACACCAGCAACAAGCGTGAGGCTCCTTGTGGAGGCCTCTGCTTATCCCGGCCAAAAGAAACAGCTGAGAAGGACAAACCTGCATCATCATGGCCAAAAAAGTTTATGTGCTCAAAAACAATTGCAGGCAATGAGCTGGAAGAAGCAAGGATGTGAAATGCAGCCTCACAGCTAAGACTGTGCTGTACATCTCGCACCCGGGCACAGCACGGACACTTTAGCCTGAGTCAAGGTGCAAATGCAGCTGGTGAAGCCCAGCTCACAGCACACCGCTGCCAATGCAGAACCCTTTGTAAGGATGTCCTACCTGCAGTAGGTATTCTCTAACTGAAGCACTTTGGGCAACTCTCCATATGAGCATCAGCATAGGCCAAGAGAAGGTGTCTTTGTGGCTTCCTCTGAGAGGACCGCATAGGCTCCCTGAAATGTTGGAAGCAGTTCAGGTGCTGGAAACAGCTCTAAATCCCTTTCATATGACAAGTGAAACCCTTGAACTCTCTTGTGTAACCTATATTTTTTTTCCTTCTTACAGGAAGATTCATTGACCTGAAAGAAGGATTACTAACTGAAAAACATTAGATTCAGGCTACCAGGCAGAAATCCCTATTAATCCTGGCTAATCTTATGCCTGCTTAAACTCTGCTTTCAAAAATTTCTGTTCAATCAGTTACAAAACAACCTACATCCAAAAGACAGACTGATGTCATTAATTACCTTTATCCCTCAACATATCTTTCTCATCTGTCTTAAAGAAAAGTTTAAACCCCAGTCAAAAGTTTTCCTTGGAATTAGTGGTTCACGGAGGGTGGGGAGTTGTGGCCAGCACGGGGAAGGCGGAGGGTTGTGTTGCATTCCCAGGGAGCAGTTTCGTTCTGGGCTCTGCCACAGACCTTGGGTGCCCGTCAGCCGATCCCCTGCGCTTTCTCTCTCCACGTCCCTCATGTGTCCAGTGAGGGCACGCCGCCTCCCCTGACGGACACAGGAAGCAGAAATACTGCAGGGTGCAACAGCGTTAAAACAGTGGCAGTCCCAGCCCTGGGAGTCCAGAAGTCCCACGGGAGCCCTTCCAGGAAAAAAGGACTAGCGTCTCCACTCCCTGAACGGGCATTACAAAAAGTGGTGATTTCATGGCCTATTTCCCTGCCATCTGGCACAAACCATCCACTCAGCAGAGACCTCGCAGGACTGAAGAGCCATCCCCAAGAGGAAGACATTCAATTGCTAAAATACAGCATGAGACCAGAGGCTGCACACCTTCCTCCCCACAACCCTGCGTCCCCGCAGCCCTCCTGTGCCTGTGCACCATCCTGCAGTGCTGAGCGGGGCACATGCCAGGCCCCGCAGCCCCACTCTGCCCGTGCACAAGGCCGGCACGGCTGTGCTTCACACCGAGTCTCTCTGGCAGACGTAACCACGCAGGCAATGGCACTAAATCCCTGTCTGACGTCTCAGCCTCTCTGGATGCCGTTAGAGGCAATTTTCTGTCCAGCCACCCATTTTAATGGGATGTGCAGTTAAACAGATTCATCCTTTCAGCTTCACTCTGCAGAGCCTTCACTCTCCAGCCACCACCGCTCCCATCCCCGGGAATTACAGTGCTCTCTGTGTTTCTCTCTTGCAGGCAGGCACGTTGCTCATAGAAGTAGCTCTTGCCAAGAAAACTGCATAATCTAGAAAGCCACCTGCTCAGCTTTCATTCTTTGAACTCCCTACAATCAATTTGCCTTTCCCAGGAGAAGATGCAACTGTTTTTAGTCCAGGAGGAAATAGAGGATTCATGATGTGCTATAAAAGCAGAGCCAGTCCCAGGGAAAAAATTAATCTGCCTCACTGAGGGGGTTGAAACCTGTTATCCAGGAGCAGCAGTTATACCCTAGTATCCCTGACACTGACCTTCCAAATTTAGTAACACTGTCCTTGTTGCCTGCTTCAGTCTCTTGAAGATTATCTTCATGTTCCCATCAGGCCAGGTTGCAACGTTAGTACCATACAAAACAAGACGTGGCACTTTACCTTCCTGAGGTCTCCATTTCTTCCCTGTGGCTTTGCTCCTGCTAGAAACGCTGCTCTGTCTGGGACAGGGAGGTCTGGCATTTGCTACAGGGGATTCTCTTGGCTGGTCACCCTGTGGTGGTGCCGTGGTCCACCTCAGACCCTAACGTCTGAAGCAGAAGCCACCCTTTATCCTCATCCTCTAGTTTTTGCAGATGCAAGGGTTCAAACCATTTAGTATCACAAAACATTTCTTGGCAAACAACAGCAGCAGCATCTGCCCCTATGTCTTTACAGGATAACCTGAATCCCCACAACCCCTCATTGTGCAGCTTCTCCCAGCTGGAGCCCCTCAGCCCCCTGTCAGGAGCTCCCAGTGGTTGGCAGGGATGCACCCGGCCTCTTGCAGCACCGAGCCTCTCGGGGACACAGCTAGGAGCACCATTTGTGTCCTGCTTGCCTCCTAGGAAAAGGCAGGTCTTACCATACCTGCTGCCTTGGGTAGCAGGAACACAGGAGCTGTTTTTCCTGCCTGGATAGCTGGGATCCAGAGTCCCCAGCATGTGTGGCTACCCAATAAAAATTCCTCACCAGTCCGAAGGCTCTTTCCCATGGACATTGTTATTAAATACTATTTAGTCAATTTTCACATCCAATTCATATAAATAATGGGAGGAATCAAAACTGGTGCCGTTCTGTCTTCATTAATGCTGTCATCTGACCCCACATCAGAGACTTTCATCTGTCCTTAATTTGCTGCCTGGTAGAAACATTTTTCCTGTGGATGTTTGTGTTCATTTGATGTTAATTATGACCTTTAAGCACTAAAAAAAAAAATAAAAAAATTAAAAAAATCTCTTGGCAACAGCTTCTATGCACAGAGTGTGACAAACCGCAGTGTCAGTTTTCACATAACACATCTCCTCAAGACCTGGAGAGACAATTCCAACTGAATAATGGCTGCAGGTGTACTGAAATCACCTTGCTAAATATCAAATTAGAATCAATAACAAAACAAAAAAAAATTCTCTTCTATGGAACTGACACACACAAATATGTGCAGAAGCACTGCACTTGGTAGCACCATTCAACAACACTAATTCTCTGCACTCTTTGTAGCTCTTCTAACACATCTCGTGACAGGAGAACGCTGAAATAAAAGTCATAATATTTTCAAAACTCCCATTGGCCAAGCAAGCCATGACAAGAATACAAGTATCAAATGGCAAATAATCCAGATGCAAGCCTACATGTGGTTTTCCATATCTCAGGGAAGAAGTCAGCTGTGCCAACAGACGGTGCCCAGCCCACTGACAAGTGTCTCAAGGTACAATCTCCATCCCAGCATGCTGGCTGGCAGGGGGAGCCGTGCAGACACAAAGGCTGCTCCTGGAGGGCTCTCCCAGCTCAGCCCCGCCACGCTGTCCCAGGGGCCAAGCCCTGAAGATGGCCTCAGTGCAGGAAAAAGCTTTCCTTTGCAAAACAGTCAATATGGCACAGGTCTGAAACACAGGAGAGGGGCAGAGCATGGCAATGCTGGAAGTTTTCACACCTCCTGATGCACAGATACACCTCGGTTTGCTGATCCCCCCCCCAGCCTCCTGGATTGCCGGCAGTCGCTCACATGCACCTTGGCTCTGCTCAGACCCTAAATACCACAGCAGGCTCTCCAGAAACACAGGATCAGCTTCTGCTTGCCGTAAGGGACAGGTGCCTCGCAGCACATCCTAGCTGACCTCAAATGCAGTTTGCTAACCTGAGCAAATCTCATGGAGCTGGTGTTTTGGGTTTACTCTGATGACAATTCTTCAGTTCTGCACTTGATCACTTCCAAAATGTTTTGGCTGATCTGATAAGGGGATATCCTACCACGTCCGCATCTGCCTGCTACTGTACATCTCTAGATTGTTTTCTTGGTCAATGCATCCAATACCTCAGAATAACTGCTTCCAAACCAGTCTAGTGTCAGTCCTGAAATAGGGTTGCCACCCTTACATTCAGGACTCTGGACAACATACCACTCGCCTCGGCGAGGCGGCATGGCTCAGCTGTAGCTGTGCTTTGGAAACACCTTGTGTGGGAAGGCTGCTGCAAACCAGCAGTGTGGCTGAGTTGGGGCCCATGAATCCCGAAGGCAAAGGTAGGAAGGACAGTACATCAACACCAACAAGCAAGGGACTTGCGAATATCAATGTGTTCTTCAGTACTTTGTTTCTGCCTCTCCAGCACACTGTATTTCTTCATTTTTCACTTCAGGAGAACCCAGCTATAAAATGCAGCAGTGACTGATACTTTGGCCTATTTGCTTTGCACAGGAGGGAGCAGCAGCACCACTCACCCCCTCCCCAGTGCATGGCAGGCTAATACTGCAACTGCAGAGCTGCAAAACTCCCACTGCGCTTTGCTTCCAGTACCCTTTTCCATCCATCAGCATCATAAATAATCATAGCAGCTCCTGCTGTCTGAATCATAATGCGTATCTCATTTCTAATTGTACTATGTGTCCACCAGACCCTATCTGAGGAAGCACACAAATAACTCATCCATTCCTCCATTCTCCCCATATGTGCCCCTAGACAAGCCAGATTAATACTGGTCCTTGTCCACTTCTAATCTCATCTCCATCCTGTATACCCTATTTAGCTGCCTTTTCAGTTGCCATCCAAAATAAAAGCTTCACCTGGCATATTCAATCTCTTCCCATATTTTAAACTCTTGATTAAGTTCACTTCAGAGACTGAGGATGAACTACAGGCATTCAGTCAGGTTGCCTTTGAGGACTAATACTGATGGGTCAAAAAAAGATAATTTTGTCTTACAAAAAATAACACCTGACATATTATAGCATGCAGAAATATCTGTGATGTTCCCAGTTTCCCAGTGGCACATTATATCACTGAAGCACAACAATTTTGTGATTTTGCATGCAAGAGTCAAATGAGGTGATTTAATGAGATGTCACTTAAAGCTGACTGACACCTGCAGACAGAAACCGCATTGAACAGCACTCGTACCCACCAGGCCACAGTAACAAGCTGCTCACATCCAGTGCCATCAGTGCTTCAGCACCAGTCACCACAACCCCACCCAGCGCCGGGAGGGCTCCGATGGTGGGAATGCCTCTGGATCCCGAGGCTGTTGCCATGGACTCTTCCATTCCCTGAGGGTTTCCCCAAAATACACCCCACAGCCACACTAATCCATGGGTCAGGGTTGGGACCAATTGCCACAGGCACCACGCCCCCAGCATTTGCCAAGGCCTGTGCAAACTTCTGCTGGTGGAAACCAACTCCATTGGGAACCAACCCACTCCCTGCCCAAAGAGCCCTTCCCCGCCACTGCAGGGAGGGTGATGGCTTCTCCTGGGGCTCTTGGCCTGCTCTCATCCACGCAGACCTCCACTACCCAGCATCCCTCCCCACATGTGACATGCCAACATGCATGTCCTCTCCATGCTCAGTTACTTTTGGCCTCAAGCATCACGTTTGCTTTCCAACCCTACTATACTCATGTCTTAATAAATGAATGAGTCCCCACTGCACAATGTAAAAGGGAAAATACTTCTTACACCACCAATAACTCAAACTTGCCTTTACAGTAATTCATTTTTCTTCCAGTTTCCCAGAGCAGGGTGGTGTGGACTGTACACAGCAAACAGATGTCAAACGTAACACTGCCTCCTGCTCAGGCATTGTGTACAGAGAGTTTGATTTCTGCACATTTTCCTGAAATTACTCCATGAGTGTTTTCTGCAATTTATTCATAAAACGCTTCAAATAGCTAAAGAGAGTAGAAAATCCTCATTTAAAACGTGACCTGTCTGATCAGGGGCATGTTCACGCAGTTGCAGAGGAACAGCTGGTGGAACAGTGCTTGCATCACATTTTTTGGCCCGGCCACTCACACCTCGGTTACTGAACTCGTGTATTCCTCAACATTATTTTAAAAAGGAAACATTTTTTTCAGAGACCTGCTCTGGAGAGCAAATGCAAGACTGCTCAGGCTGAGTCTGTGCAAAAGCAACCCAAAGGGACTGTGCTGGAATAGCCTCAAACAGCACTTGTGCTTCAGACCTGGGAGATGCATCCCAGCAGTACTCACCAGCTGCCTGGGGAAACATCGCCTTGTGCTCTGTGTGGCAGTTTGGAGACAATTTCCCAGGCAAAGTATTATGGAAACCTTTGGATTTTCGTGCCTGCCCAGGGAGGTGAGAGGGGCTGACAGGAGAGGGCATTTGGCTACCTGGTGTTTGCTCCATTCCCAAGTGCACACTCACTACGCCCAGACGTTTTCATCCTTCACAATCACCTTTCCCCTGTGAAGCATTGCACTTTACAAGAAGTAAATCTCAGATTTATCGAACGCATACATCATCTACTGCTGCTGTGATATAAGCCGGGGGCACCACACTCAGTCCAACAGCAAACAGGGGAGATGAGAAAAGATTCCTCTTGTGACCCCCTCACCTTTTTCTTTTCTGAAGCTTCCTGAGTCCGTCCCCTGCATGAAGCTGCTGTCTATTGCTATAGCAGTGGGATGGAGGCCAAGGAGGCTACAACCTAATGTTTTAATCTGAACAGATAGATGGAAGAGACAGATCATTACACAGGAAAGCTCTCTCCATGCATGCAATTATCTGATAACAATCTATTTTGGGAGATGAATCTCAGAAAGAGGAACATGCAAAACTTTCACCTTGTTTGCACTCGGAAGCGGCATTATTTCTTTAGAAACCAGTGAATAAAATGCATGAAAAATGATACAAAAAGCAGCAGAGCAGCATGGTGCTTTAACTCCTGCTGACCTCAGGTAGGGGAGAGGGAAGAGGTCAGTCCTGCTGGTCACACCAGCATGTGGAATTTGGTGACAACTGTTCCTGTTGATTTACGACTAATCAGGTCCATGAACAGCTAGACTAACTCAGCTTCATTTCCCATGCTTCATGGCTGGATTCCTTCATGCTCGATGCAGACAAGTCCCTGTGTGGGGCAGCAGGCAGACCCCCTCTCAGCCTGCCCCACCTTCCCAGGTGCCATTACACAATAGGCATGAGGCTCTGGAGCTGGAGGGACAGGGGGATGTGGAGGTGGATGAAGACCCATCCATCTTAGAGGGGTCGCCTGGAACAAGTCAGACTGCCCCCCGTACCACAACATCATCAATCAAAAAAAAACAAAAAAAGAAGGGCTGTCGTCATAGTGAACTCCCTTTTGAAGGGAACCGAGGGCCCAATATGCCACTCAGACCCGTCCCATAGGGAGGAGTGTTGCCTGCCCAGGGCTCGAGTGAGAGATGTTGCTAGGTAAGACTAGCCTGGTTAAGGTTACTTGCCTGGTAAGACCCTCCAGTTACTACCCTTTACTGGTTTTTCAGTTGGCAATGACGAAGTAGGTAAAAGAAGCCCAAGGGCAATCAAAAGGGACTTTAGGGCTCTGGGGAGACAGCTTAAAGGATCAGGAGCACAAGTAGTGTTGTCCTCTCTCCTCTCAGTTGGAGACTGGGACCCAGACAGAAGGAGGAGAACAGCCTAAATGAATGGCTTCAGGCATGGTGTCATACTCAGGGGTTTGGGCATTATGACTTGGGGCATAGCTTTAAGAAATGGGGAATGCTGACATCAGATGGGATAAGTATGACTAGAAGGGCCAAGAATATTCTAGGGAGGAAGCTGGCTAGGCTGATTAGCAGGGCTTTAAACTAGATATGATGGGGGGAGGGGATGTACTGGGTGATGAAGAAGAGCAAGGGAATGCTGTCGCCTTGGGCAGCAGTGGGGGGAAACCTCAGATTTGTCCCAGAGGTGTTAGGAAGGGCTCCTCCAAGAAGGTATTGAGGCCAGTAGCCCAGCTGAAGTTCCTCTATACCAATGCATGCAGCATGGGAAATAAACAGGAGGAGTTGGAAACTGTAGTGCAATTAGAAAAGTACGACCTAATTGCTATCATGGAGACATGGTGGGATGAATCGCATTACTGGAACACTGTGATTGAGGGCTACAGGCTTTTCAGAAGGGATAGACAGGGTAAAAGGGGAGGGGAAGTTGCCCTCTGTGTTAGGGAGTGGATAGAAGGTGAAGAGCTGCATCTGAGAAACAGTCATGACCAGGTTGAGAGCTTATGGGTTAAAATCAAGGACTGGTCCAGCAAAGGACATCTAGTGGTTGGGGTCCATTACAGGCCACCTGATCAGGGAGAACCTGTTGACAAGGCCTTCTTGCTTCAGCTGCAAGTGTCACACTTGCAGGCTCTTCTCCTGATGGGGAATTTCAACCATCCGGACATCTGCTGGGATAACAACACTGCAGGCTGCAAACAATCCAGGAGACTCCTGGAGTCTATTGAGGATAACTTCCTGGTCAAGATATTAGATGGACCAACCCAAGGGGAAGCTTTATGAGACCTGGTGCTCACCAATGCAGAAGAAAGCATTAGAGAGGTTAAGATTGGGGGTAGCCTGGGCTGTCATGACCATGCCCTGGTGGAGTTTGTGATATTGAGGAATATGGGCTTGGCAAAAAGCAGAGTCAGGACCCTGAACTTCAGGAGAGCAAAATTCCAGCTGTTCAAGGAATTACTGGACAGGATCCCCTGGGAAACTGTCCTTAAGGGCATAGGAGCAGAACAGATCTGGCAGCTCTTTAAGGACACCCTTCTGAGAGCACAAGAGCTCTCCAGCCCCCAGCAGAAGAAATCAAGCAAAGGAGGTGGGTGACCGGCATGGCTGAGCAAGGACCTGCAGCTCAATCTGAAGGAAAAGAGGGAAATGTACAGGAAGTGGAAGCAGGGTTGTGTAGCCTGGGAAGAATATAGGGGTGTTGTCTGGATGTGCAGAGATAGGATCAGGAAAGCCAAGGCACAGATGGAGTTGAACTTGGCGAGGGACATGAAAAAACAACAAGAAGGCGTTCTACAGGTACATAGGCAGGAGGACACAGGCCAAGGAGAGTGTTCCCCCTCTGATGAGAAAGGAGAACTGGCTTCCTCAGAGATGGAAAAAGCTGAGGTACTCAATAAGTGCTTTGCCTCCATCTTTACTGGCAGTCAGGCTTCTCATATCTGTCAGGACCTTGAACCTCTAGGTTAGGGTGAGAGAAGCAGAATCCCTCCCACTGTAACAGCAGAACAAGTCCGAGACTGCCTCATATCACTGAATGTATATAAGTCTATGGGGCCAGATGATATGCCTCCCAGGGTTCTGAAAGAGCTGGCTGATGTGGCTGCCAAGCCACTCTCCACCATATTTGAAAAATCACGGCTGTCAGACAAAGTCCCCCGTGACTGGAAAAAGGGAAACGTTACTCCTATTTTTAAGAAAGGGAGAAAAGAAGCCCTGAGGAACTGTAGGCTGGTGAGCCTCACCTCTGTGCCTGGGAAGATCACGGAGTAGATCCTCCTCGAAGCCATGTTAAGACATGTATGAGACCAAGAGGTGATCCGAGACAGCCAGCATGGCTTCCCCAAAGGCTTATCTTGCCTGACCAATCTGGTGGCCTTCTATGGTGGAGTGACAGCATCGGTTGACAAAGGAAGAGTGACGGTTGTAATTTACCTGGACTTGTGCAAAGTCTTTGACATGGTCCCTCACCACATTCTTCTCTCTAAATTGGAGAGGTATGGATTTGAACGATGGACTGTTCAATGGATAAAGAACTGGTTGGCTGGTTGCAGCCAAAGGGTTGTGGTCAACGGCTCTATGTCTGGATGGAGGCCGGTCACAAGTGGTGTCCCTCAAGGGTCTGTCTTGGGACCGGTGCTCTTCAACATTTTTATCGATGACACAGATGAGGGAATTGAGTGAACCCTCAGCAAATTTGCAGATGACACCAAGCTGAGTGGTGCAGCTGATACAATAGAGGGAAGGGATGCCATCCAGAGGGACCTGGACAGGCTAGAGAAGTGGTCCCCTGAGAACCTTGGGGGGGAGGGTTGGAACTTGATGATCTTTAAGGTCCTTTCCAACCCAAACCATCCTATGATTCTATAACCTAATGATGTTCAACAAGGCCAAGTGCAAGGTGTTACACTGGGGCCAGGGCAATCCCAGGTACTTGTATAGACTGGGAGAAGAACTCCTTGAGAGCAACCCTGCAGAGAAGGACTTGGGGGTCCTGGCGGATGAGAAGCTGGACATGAGCCAGCAGTGTGTGCTTGCAGCCCAGAAGGCCAACTATGTCCTGGGCTGCATTAAGAAAGGGGTGGCCAGCAGGGAGAGGGAGGTGATTGTGCCCCTCTACTCTGCTCTTGTGAGGCCCCATCTGGAGTGCTGTGTCCAGGCCTGGGGTCCCCAGCACAAGAAAGACGTGGAGCTCTTGGAACATGTCCAGAGTAGGGCCACAAAGATGACCAGAGAGCTGGAGCACCTCTCCTATGAAGAAATACTGTAAAGATGTGGGACTCAGTGGCAGAGGTGCCATGAGAGCCCAGGCAGATTCACTCCTGTATTCCCTCTGGAAGACACCTCCCCACACCAGTCCCCGAGAGCTTCTCTGATTTCTAGTTGCTAAAACACACCACAAACAACTGCAAATACTTGTAATCCGTTCTTGACATCAGTCCCCTGGAAATGACACAGATAATATCCACATATTCAGCTGGGACATCAGGCAAATCATACCAGCACAGGGCCTGCAGAAGGTTGTTGTGCCACAGCAAGAAGCCAGGCATGCCATGAAACACTTCTGAAAGGCTGGGCTGTCATTCCCACGTGTGTTGATGGATATAATTTTTCCATGTGTTCTCCTTCAAGGCTGATTTTTTATTACACTGACTGCTGCTTTATCATCCATTCCCACTGCCAGTGACTTCCAAAGGGGCACAGAGGAAGGCAAGATGAGCTTTTGCCGCCAGCCCTGTCTGTGCAGAAGGGAGGGTGGTGCTGCTCCAGCCGCGGGGCTGTGGGTGCCAGCACCAGGCGTAGTCCCAGCTGCCTGGGACAATCCAGGGTGCCTGAGGATTTCTGTTCCCTGTGTTTGGGCACAGAAAGCCATGCAGCATGACCTCGGCACAGGACACAACATGGAAGCTAAACATGGCATGAAAGGTGTGGGCATGCATGCTGTGGGATCTCTGTCTTCTGGTTCTGCAGAGATGTATAGAGCAAGGGCTATGTCGTATCCCTTTCCATGTGAGCAGAGAAAGCAAGCCATTCTCTGTGTAATTTTATGTTCATTTGTTTATAACATTCAGCGAAGGCTGAATACACTCTCATAATCTAACGGAGACATAGAGAGAGGATTTAGGGCTGAATCTGAACATGTATGGCAAGTTTTACTGAAATGGTATTCAAGGCATCCAAGTTATAACGTTTGCAATAATACAGTTTCTATTAGAGCAGAACCTTCTCTCAAACAACTTACCTGCTCTAAACCACCTTTATCCAAGTCTTGTTGGTTACCTTCTGCATTAAATCACTCTGAAAACATGGGTCAAAGTTGTTTCATAGCTTTACTCTCTCAGTAATGTGCAACACGAACATACTAGTGTTATTAAGAAGTCAAAAATAACTTAACACAATAGCTATATAAGATTCTCCAATGGTCAAATTTTCAGCAATTACCTTTTGTTAAGTTCAGAAAATTAGCATATTTGTTAATCAAATTAATTTAAAAAGTAGCTTTTCAAAATAAAAGCAATGCTTTAAATAAATATAGTCTTTTTTATAACCATAAAACACTTACTCCTGTTAAAGGTAACACAAATACTACACTCAAACACAGTACTTAAAACAATTGAAATGAATGTCGTGAGCATACATGAGCTGGACGCTGGGAGGGACGAGGATGCATTGCTTTGTGACATTCTCCATCTCCTTTCTACAGTGGAACAAAAAGGCATCCGATTCTCAGAACTACCCCAAACCTCTGACACGTGTCAGGACATTGGTAACTGCTGCACAAAAATGATGGTACCCCATTTTCCCCCCAAGCTATTTACCTAAACTACATCTGTAGCAGTTCTGAAACCTGGCTTCAAATTTCTACAACAGCATGATTCTTAAAGACAACATAAGGCCAGATCCTGCTTGCTTCCTCCAACCAAGGTCAGCATCTAAGCAGAAGGCATTGAGCAAGGTCTGCCCTCCCACAACTCTTGCAGTAAAGCTCACAGTTTGTGAAATCTGTAAAACCTTCCTTCCCATACTGGCACCACAGGGTGTTTCAGAATGGCCTGAAGCTCACCTTCAGAGTTCATGACCACCGCAGGGTATTCACAGCTCTCCTAACTGCAGGGCTGGCTAGCTATGCTCATTACTACACGAGATAACACCTATCAGCAAAGACTGTAGCTGTGCTGCAGATCTACAGGGTAGCAATGATTTACTGGAATGGAATAAATCAGCTAGTTGTTACATTAGTACGTGCTATCTGGGTGTATCCTGAAGAGCAGCCTGCTAAAATTCAGTGAAATGCACACCTTAAATCTAATCATAATCTATCCTGCAACTCCGACCGTTTAGTATCTCCTTTACCTGTTTTGAATTGCTCATTAAAAATCACGTTCAAGATCTGCAGCAAACCATTGTTTTTGCCCTCACAAAAACCGCTGTCGGTGAAGTTGCGTTTTCTTTGTTTAAACAGCGTAACAGTAACGTAAACTATAAGTTAAATGATAAAAGCTGGAGAGTAAAATAAAGCACAAAACTGACACAAGTACTGTCTATTTGTTTTGATCTTCAGAATGAACAGGCCTATTCAAAGATGACAAAGGAATAAATTAGCAAATGGCTAATGTAATGCACAAAAGGGTGTCTATGGATTTGCATGTGCGCACACACATGCGCACTTGCATACAGACAGCTTGGCTTCCTTAGAAATCTCACTACCAGAGTTTAACTTAGATAAATTAACTGCATTTAAATACTGACACTGTGAGGATTTTAATACTATCAACACCCTGTAGAGGGCATTCCTGTGTGAATTTTTAAATGCTTTAAAAGAATAGTTTAGAGTTATTGAAATCTGTGACAAACGCAGCAGCTCTGCCTCCCCTCACAGCCTCCTGTTCTCATCTCCGGTATCCTTCTCCTGTATTGCCTCCAGGCACCGTTTTGACTTGGCGTCTGTGTGCCCGCTTCCTGTTTTGCTCAGTCCACACGACAGGCATGCCAGCTGGATCTGCTTCATGTTCTCCAGGGCTTCATTCTTGGCATTCTTCAGGAGATCTCCTTGGCCCTGAGGATGCAGAGACAGACACGCAGGAGAGAGTCAGGGATCACGCACATCGCTCAGGACCGAAAGTGGCAATACTGCTCTCATGCCTCGACACACTGTTTGATGCTGTGGAACAGGTCCCAGGTCCTGCCTCAAATCCCCTCTGCCTCCTTGTGAACACCAGCCCCCAGGGAAGTGACTGAAGCTCCTTTTGCAGCCTGGTGCCCTGCTCGGTGGGGAAGGCAGCAGCGGGCACAGCAGGCAGGGTGAGCGGGACAGGTGCCTCCATGGCAGTGGCTACGTGTCCCCAGCCGGGGCTCTCCTGTGAGCTCTGAGACCCTAGTTCCCCACTCGCCTTGCACCCAGATTTGCTGCCCAGCCTTGTGCTCTCCTTTAGCAGCGGCAGGCCAAACTGTGCACTTGTCAGAGGCGCAGTGCCCTGCAGTGCCACGCTGAATCCACTGGAATTCTTTTGTTCGGGTCCTTCGAGCAGGAGAATAGGAATGAGAGACTTCATGAGCAAAAGCCTGCTCCTGTATCTTCTCTGAGCATGGAAAAGTGAGGTGACTATCAGGATGTCAATCCAACTCGTAACTATCAGGAAAAATGTGTTACACGAAATTTGGACTAAGGAGTTGGTGTTCAGAAATGCCAAAATTAATATTTATGCAATATTGATATCTCAAGTGCCACAAAGCAATAAGGTTCTCGCGCTAGAGGATACAAATAAATAGCATCTGGCTATTAAAATTCAGTATCACTAAGAACTTGAGCTGCTCTTCTCCTAACGTCACCCGAAGCACACCACCGGCCGCAGCTGGTTATACAGGAATACCACTGCAGACTGAAATGTCACATTCACATCCCCGCAACCTCACCTGACCTTCTGTGAACCACAGATGCTTTGCGGGATCTCAGAGGAGACAACAGACCTGGGGCACACTGGAGGGGTGACTGATGACCAACCCTCCTCCAGTTTTCAAAACAAACCAGAAGTGCTGGAGGAGTCAGAGCACGACACGAGCATCTCTCTGCTCTCCCTTTCCCTAGAGTTCAGAGAAAGGATTTATCCCACACCAATGACAACAGTTCTCTTCATCAGCGCCTGGCACCGAACTTGCACTGCCTGAGCCCCCATAAACAATGTTCACAACGAAGAAACAATGGTAGCTTGCAAGTCCCGCTGCACTGGAAAACACCACGTGGGAAACCACATCAGCCAGGGATTGCAGCCTGCACCCCAGAACCCAATTGCCTCATCTCCTGGTGACATGGATTTGTCCCTGCTGAACAACGCAAATCACTGCCCAGATGCTGGGAATCCAGCTCAATGTGGGAATAACAAAGAGCACTGGGACTGTGCGAGCAGCTCTGTGCTGTTTGGTATGAAGCACTTTTGAAGAGATTTGTATTTCGGTAGCATGACAGTTATGGGAATACACAGACAAATAGCTTGGGATCCAGTGAGCAGACACGGCTTGAAAAAACAAAACAAGAATAATTTACGCAGCACATATTTCACATAGCTGTGATCTTGCTTTTAGGACAGAGGTTTAGCTGATGGATAAAGGTGGCAGGCAGGAACCCAGGAGCCCCGTAGCTGCCTTGAGCACCCAGCATACCCCAGTCTCCCTCCCTGCCTGCAAACGGCACAGGATTCGTTCCCAGGCTGTAGTGACAGGGACAATGCCCTGCAGCATAAGCAAAGAGATTCAATGACAGTATCATTAATGATGTGATAATGTTATCAAAAACAGTGGCAGATTCTTCACTACATAAATGCAGTTTTAAATAGTTTGTTTTCAGGAGGAAATAGACCTGGCTGCAGGGGGGCTGCTGCTTTTTCCTATCATGCCCACGGGACTGAAGACACCAAAGGCTGCACTAACGAGCAGGCAAAATTAGTGTGATGATGCTTTGCAGCCTTAAGTTTTCTAAGTAAAAAATGGGCATCATGTATTCATGCACAAGAACAGAAACATCCCCTTAGCACAAGAAACAACTCAAAACAGACATCCCTACAGCACCAAGGACAACTCAGCCCAAAAGCTGGGAGAGCCAGAGCAACAGAGAGGTAAAATGATGGTGATGATGGCCCAGTACCCTGAAGCACCTGGTGTCCCCTTGGTTGGGGTGTCTGGGGAAAGACTTCTAGAAGCCTGTCCTCTGCTGCGCCATGGCCGGCGTCTCCCCAGGCAGCAGGAGTACCCACCTACACCATGCATGGAGACTTCCCATCGTGCAGCAGCACAAGACAGATACAGCTCCATGAGATGATGCAAAAAGAGCTCCAACTGAGTCTATGCCACCTTCTTGATATTTCTTCTTCCGTCTCAGGGTGAAGGCAAAGCATGGAAATCTTTCCCAGAGTGGCCCACAAACTGTGTCTTTGCCTAGGGACTCTGAGACACTCATTTAAGGGAAGCTACTTGGGGTTTGACACACCGCTGCCTAGAGGACGACTGCCTGAGTCCACCCTGCCAAGACTCATATCTGAAGTCCCCAGAAGCCAAGGGACTTCACACCTCATGTGAGGGTGCTGAGCTACCTGCTCTCCCTTATGTATATTCTGATTTCACATTTCAGTAACCAGGCAATTCAGATTACAGGTTTCGTCTGAGGCAATGCACAACATGTCTTCTGGTTCCAGGAAAAAACCACTCCTCCTGAGCATACTTCTAATATTTTGAAGACATTCTTATCTTACAGTGTCCTAAAAACAGAAATGAACTTATCAAAATAGTGCACTTCCATTCATGTACAGACCAATTGATTTATGTCTTAGCCTCCTTGTATTTTTTATTTTTAAACAGCTGGTTCATCTGAGCAAGCTGAAGTAGCAAAAATTGTTTTGAATCATCTGTCACAAGAAAATTAATGACAAACCAGGCCCTTCTGACAGAGTTGTCAGAATTCTAGAGACACCATAAAAAAAAAATAAATCTGTGGGCATGCTCTGTTTGAAAAGCCATCTGTTTGCTTTGAAAAACTGGCTATGAGCATAATCCACTTAAGAAAAATGTCAGCAAAATTGTGTCAACACCTTAACGAACTAAATACTGATAGAAGCCGGAGTAAACTCTAAAAGTATGAGCGCATTGAAGCAACCTTCATGAATCAGTCATTGTGATCATCTCCGTGCACAGAACAATCCTCTCTGCCCTTGCAAACAAAGCATCTCTCTTCCAGACAAAGAGAGATCACGACGTTCCACTTCGGCATCTATTCATCTATCTCCCTTCCGCTATTGATATCATCAGCCTTCCTGAAAATAAATACTTGTGAGAAAGGTTAAATTCAGCATTTGTCAGGGCACTAAATTAAACCAGAAGAGATTAATCAAGTGTTCTACTCGAAAAATTGATCAAGTGGCCCATTTCTATTTAGAGTTGGCGAACATTCAGTGTTAGGTTTCATACACCTAACTATAACTAACTGCGGAGCCCCACCACAAATTAACGTTACAGTAAAAATAATGCAGCTTGTCAAGCAAGTGTAAGATTATAAGTCTCTACCTTGACAGGCTAATACTACTTATAGAACAGGGGTAATCCGACATGGCTTTAAATATTGCTCAGTTTCAGTGACAAGCCACGAAAGGCTTTAAGAAGCCTAAGTAGTTCTAGATAGACACTGGCAATGGCCACAGATGAAATGAATTCTGTATGTTGGTTTTTATTATTTAATCTTTTTGCCAAATCAAACTCCTAAGTTTTTATGAGTCAAGATGACAGCTCATTATATCCAACAACAAGCAAGACTCTGAGCCCGAGGAAATGAGAGGAAGAGGTGGGTTAGGTAAGCAGCACCTCTTTGTGTTTGACTCCACAAGAATTTGATACATTACATAAACACAAATACATGGGCATGAGTAGGTACATTAACAAATAATTACTATTTCTATTACTATTCCATTTCTATTACCATCACTATTTCTATTCCTATGCCTTCTATGAAACGCCCTGCGATACGCAGGTCATGGGCACACTGCAGTACTGGGGAACCTGGCTACTGCCTGGGCTGAACCCGCAGCCCCCGTGTTAGCAGCTGCCAGCACCAGCAGCAGGGGGCTGCGGAAGGACCCCAATGGCCACCACTCGGCCTGTGCACACGCCAATGGCACTAACAGTTGCCCCACAGGAGCACCTTGCTTTACCATCACAGCAAAGTAGAAAATCCCATGCTGAGCAATGGGGCTTTCCCAGTGCCCAGAACTGGCCACGTTTTCAGGGAGGCTGGAACAGGGGCTGCAAAGGCCATTTTGTAACCGGCCGCCTGCTAAAGCAGATGGTTGCTTATCTCCTGGAAGACGTGTTCTCTGACAGCACATTATGGGAACTTTCCTCTCCGCTCCTCCAGGGCTGAGTAAACAAATAATAAATAACAGAGGTCTTACTGCCCATGCCACATCACACTCATGATATTACTGCTATTTTTTAACTTTTTCTCAAAGAAACAAGCTCTTACATTATTATTTAACCACAAAGTAAAGTCTCCACCCCAGAGACCACCAGTGGTTGGCTGAAAAAGCCAGACAGGGCCAAGTAACACAACTGCAAGCACTGTGTCGCTCCACATTTCAGATGTAACAGGGGCCAGGTAACAGCACCGATAGTCAGTGCCGAGGGACTCAGAAAGCAGAAATGCTGGACGCTCTGTGTGGAGGTGGTGTTTGCCGCAAGGGATGCATTTTCTAAGCGCCAGAGTGGGACTTTAATTGTGTCTGATATTAATAAGGAGGCACACAATGAAATGATTGCACATGGCTTTGAAAATGTAATCCCGAGGAGGAAATCATTAATGACGTTATTAGACTGCTATGTTAAACTTATTATGAAAAGCAGATATTTTTCCACGATTCCTTCAAAGTGAAATGTGGGAGAAATTGATATGAATTTGATCATGATACATCTACATTTCAGAACAGAGCACTCCAACAACATACAGACTATTCCTGTGTCAGTGCAGACGTTAAAACCCCACCCTTTCACTATTACTTCGCATTGTTTGTCAACAGCTTTGCTTTATTCTTTGTGAGAGAAATCACAGTACACACGTTGGCATGAAAAATTGCTGTACACAAAGATTATGCACAAAGTGTATAATCACTCACACACTGAAAAATAAAGGATTGAAAAAAAGAGTTACCCCACAGGAAAAGCAGGGCTCAAACATTCATCGCCAATTTATTTTAAAACCTTGCATAGGAGAAATTAGTTTTCTGTCAAGAAAATAAAAAGGCCATGAATATAAAATATGGCACTTAAATGGCACTCCTCGTTCCACTGGTGTGTCGTTTAAGGTCTGGGGCTTGGGGTAACTTCCCACATACCCTATTCTGAACCAAATGCAAGAGCTTGTTTCTACCTGGCTGAAGCCAGCACCAGCTTTGCCACTGAGTAAATCAGGCTATCCAACCGAGTCCTCGGTGAGGCACAAGTCACTGCATTTCTCAGTATTTGCTAGTAATTTCAGATGTCAAACTGAGCATCTCATTTTAGTGTGTCAGCATGCTACTGACTACCAGAGACCTTCTCTCCCATTTCCCAAAGCAGGGTCTAGCAAAAATTTGCAAGAAGGAAACAGACCCGAGAATCAATTATATCACACAAAGAGCAGATCTCTGATGTATGAAAAAGACAATATCCACCCAGGGAAAGGCAATCCTCATGATATGAAGTATTAAATCTCTGTAAGCAAGAGCAGGAAAGAGAAACTATTGCGAACAGATTGTCACGTGAAGCTTTGAAACAAGGTTACGTGACAAAAACAAGGTGAACATGAGTTTTCAGATGAGTGTTAAAATTGAATCAATGGTTGTGTCAATCACTGAGGTCAGAAGCTCTAGGGCTGATCTGCTCAGCTCATCCTAGCTAGCAGCTGGGGCACCGAGAACAGCAAGGATGAGGAATAAGACAGAAAGAAGGAATAGTTAATAGGGACAATCTCCTAGTATTTCTATATCTAACCCAGATTACTCCTTACTTCACCCTTTCTCCATTTATTTCATGAACCAGCCATACAGATGCAGGCTCCAGGCTTTCCTGCCTGTCTCTAGAGACAGCGTGGGTTCAGAGAGTAGGAAAAACTCAGGAAGAACCCAAGAAAAACACTGGGAGCACAGAACCAGCCTTGGCTGCACTGTATTTCCCAACTCTTCTACTACTTACACAGGAAAAAAATTCCTGTTCGCACCTGATATTTGTGAGAGTCTTAGAAATGAAACCACACCTGCAAGTAACACTGGCAGACTCGAGGGCACCCACCAACTTGCCAAGACACTCAGCCCTGAGGTGACGCACCCCAGCCAGCAGCCTCCTGCCAGCACACACCTCACTAAAGGACAGCCACTGGGTGAAGAGCTAAGGGGTGACCACCTCTGCGAACACAGTTTACAAGACACAGTCTCTTTTCCAGTGCAGTCAGTTGTAACAGTGAGAGAACAACTCCAGCATTACTCCAGGTAGTTGGTAAAATTCACATGGCAACTCTAAAGCAGCCTGGCCAGGAGTTCCCTGTACAAAAGCAGAAGGGGTTCTCAGCAGTTCGACAGAAAACAGACAAGAATCTGGATTACAGCCCCTCCACAGAGCACATTTGTCCCTGGCTTGTCCTGAGCACCTGGCAGGTTCCAGTCCTCTTTGAGGCACAGATCTCTGCAACCACAGTAGGTGTTCAGATAGCATAGCAAAGAGAGACAAAAGAGGTTAATAAAAATTAATAAATAAATGATAATAAATAGAATAAATAAATAACAAATAGAGTAGGATTCAGAATGATCCGAACTTGTAACAGATCAAATCTTAACCTCGCTCCAGACTCCAGTGTGATTGTTCATTGCGGCCACAGGCTGGACTGCTCTGTTAACACACCCAGTGGTTTTGTGACTGCAGACAAGTACTCCAACCCTGGCACAGAGCCTGATGCTAAAACTATAAATGCGGTGTAGGTGTCGAGAACAACATCCAGGTTACCTGAAAACCAGTTCCATCTGATTTTAACTCCTTATATTTAAACTCCCAAACTAGACCAATCTGACACTTATTCATTATTAGGCTGTCCTGAACAAGACCCAAAACTTTTTAGTTGATTCATTTGCCACTTGGGTGTTGCCCCAAAGGTGTGCATTGGAGACAATGATTAAATGGGGATCTATAGAGGTGTCCAGCATTAGCCTGGCTAGTTTTCCAGGAGGCTAGGGACAGTTCATTGCACAGCCAAGCAGACGATCCCACAGAACAAGGCACGGATGTGAGCGGTTGGGAAGAGGGAATGCTGGCCACCTCTGCCCGTCTGGCACCTCCTTGAAAAACACCTGTGGCATTTCTTGCCTTCTTTTCCTGCTGTTGGAAATGCGCAGTTAAAATCTAAATGGCTTTGCTGGACACCGAGAGACACTTCGGCACCGCACTGGGCAAGGCTCTCCAGCTTATTACCAAACCACCAGCCCATCACTTGTATGTTCCCAAATCGTGGGACACAGCCAAACACAGACCTTCAAGGCAGCCTGGGAGGTGGAAATGAACAAAACACCTCTGTCGTACAAGGAGAACCTCAAAACCAGCCATGCAATTATCAGAAAAGCCAATACTTAGAAAACCTTCTGATTCTGGCTGCTGGCCTCGCCAGCACGAGTGTATCGCGCTTGTGCAGCCATGGCAACTTAGGAACAAGGGTCTGTACTGTAATTCTCTTACAGAATTTGCCTCATGAAATAAAGGTGAAGGACACAGGTGGCCAGCTTGCTCTCTGGAACAGTCAAGTGCCTTCCCAAACCCCACTGGCCCTAGACCAAAGTCTGAGAAGGAATAAACGTCAGCCATTTGCTTGAACACCCAACTGGTAAATGCAGTCATGGTGTAGCGTTCCCTGTTATCTTTAAACAGGGCTCTCCACTGAAATACATGGGCTCTTGCAAATCAATCGAACCGTATGGCTACTAATCTATTCCTTCAAGCAGGCATTTAACGTATAAAAAGAGTGGGCTTTTATTTTTATTTTTTTTAAATGTCTCTTTGCTTCTCTCTCATCTGAGCATCTAAATTAAATTACCTTGCTGTCAAAAGCAATGAATGTGAACATCAACTGTCTAACTGTGTTGCAGCAGGAATGTGCTTTCAGAAATACTGGCATTAATTTGATGTTAGCCATGTGCTGAGCAGTTCAGCTGCTTGTGCATCTCTCAGGCACTGCATCTAGCAGACAGTTTGCAAGCAGACACAAATGTATGGACTCTTGCTGTCAATCACTCCACACTTGGAGCCTGCTTTTTTTCTGGTGATAAGTTTGAAATCAAGGGGTTGGCTGGAAGCCCAGGAGTGCACAATCAATTCTACAAAAACCCCACATCATTGAATAAATGGGAGCATTATTTATTTTTGATACACAGACATGAGATGGAAACCAAAGCTTTATGTCCAGGCATTTCTTTTCTTTCTTTGGTCACAAAACCCAGTTTCCCACATACACCTACACTAGCTGGTAACTCCAGTAAAGTCCAGAGTCCCAGAAAAACAAAACAAGGGAAAGAAAAATGAAGCAGAAAGGGCAGACTTCTTCCGAGCAAAATGACCAGCTGCAGGAAAAGATACATTTTGCAGCTAACAAAACACCTGTGCAAAGCAACCCCTGAGCAAAACTCCTGCTCCCCAGTGCCCTCCGTAGTGACTCACAGCCACCCAGGCTGCAAGCCAGACTATTAACATCAAAATTATGTCCTTCAGCGCAGGGATTGACAGCAAAACATCCATTAACTTTGTCACTGTGGAAGTCTACTGACCGTCCCTGAGATGACTCTGTCCTGACTGAATGCAACAGACATCTGCATGGGCTTGGGGTTTGGGCCTTTTTTTTTTTCTTTTTTTTTTTTTTAATGAGTGCTACAGGAGATGTAGCACAAATACTGCTCTCCTTAGACCACTGCTTAGGGTAACAGCTAAAAAAAAAAAACCGTGCAGCTGTGCTTTATGCTAACTGAAATAGTCTAATTAAGATGCAATGAAATGACGCCAGCCAGAGCACAGCATTTCTGGAGAGGTAACGGAGCAGACTCATGCAGTGCTTGTTCCTGTGTTCAGCTCCTTACTCTCTCTCCGTCTCCGAGTAACTGCTTGGCAAAAACATTTATTTCTTAGTAATTACGTGGTCTGCAAATTTTCCTGCTGTGGTAGCGGCTGGAAAACACCACCAGCTGACTGGGGCACAAAAATCTGCAGAAGCCACGCGAGGTCTCCATCCGTAGTACTCCAGAGTGGACATGACACCCTTCTGGTTCAGGTGCTCTTCTCCCTTCACATGAGGTGCTGTGGGCAGTCACCTTCTAACCCATTCAGAAGCAGCACAGACCGCAAACAACTTTATGTTGAAGCAGAAAACTTTAAGCAGAGACCAAAAACACCAAACCACATGAAAGGTTAAGTGAAGAACAAAAGAAATAACACAAAATGCTGTCTAACTGCTAGGGGATCCTTTTTAACAGATCCCCAAGCAAATGCTCTGATCCACCGTCCCTGCCAGCTGGGACATTCCCTGTCCAGGGGCCAGCCCTGTCCTGCTGGTCCCCTGCAGTACAAGGCAGGTTTGCTGGTAAGACTGGCGAGTAAGCTCGGTGAAAGCAGGGCTGAGCCACCTTCTGTGCTCACCTTCCCCCAGCCAGAGGTCAAAGAGGCTCCTGTGGCCCCAGCGGCCTATCTGACATAAGCAATGCCACCTTTTTATTTTTGTGGTCTAAAAGTAAACAGCAGCTGCTGCAGCAACAGCATCACTGGGTTTGTCTCAGCTTTTTTCCCCAGAGGGTTCCCAACTGTAGCTGGGGAAATGACCCATAAGAAGGGGTCCTTTAGCTCTGGCAGGGTTCGTCACCTTGCAGTTGATTTCAGCTGACCCAGGTAAAAGTTGACTGTAGCTGTCAAGGATACAACATACAAGATCACAGTTTCCCAATCCATTGTTCATGCAGTAAATCTTACTTCCACCCACACGCACTTGGGCCTCTGACTGCCCCAGCTCTCATGCAAGTTTTTGGAAGAGCCTGTCACATGTAGGGCTTACAGGATCTACCAGCATTACAGGGGAAAAAAAAAACTGCAAAGCAAACGCCTAGTCTCACTGAACACCTGTGGTGTCTGTTTAATGCAGTTTGGGGCTTTCAAATAACTGTCCAAGCCCTCCCTGCAGATCCATATTGCCAATAATCACATATGTTAAGACAGAAGTCTACTCCACAGCCCTCTACTGCTGGTGGCTCCGGACTACAAGAGTTAATCAATACCACCATTGAGTCAAATAGTGGTTTACTTTTTTAACTACAGCCCCCAAAACATGTTAGCAATGTGGGTGAACATCTTCTCACTCCGGTGTCAGGAGGCAGTAATGGAAGCTGGGCTGGCACACCAAACGAGGGAGGTCATGCCAGCAAACCACTGCCTGCCAGATTCAGAGCTCAGCTCCTCCGATTCCTGTACTCACACAGGCGTGGAAAAATTCAAAGGTCCCAGCTAGCAACGGTATAATGCACATCCCAGCATGTGCAGAGAGGATTCCTACCTACGCCCAGGAGGGTCGGGGGAAGGACTCATCATTCATACCGAGACATGCCATCCCCAACTACAGTGGAGCACAAGGGCCAAATCTCACTTGGTTATAACGTACATTACTGGATTTGACGGAGGCCACTGACGGTGCCAGGGAAAACCCAACCACCACCCCAGCAACTGCAGAAAAGGAAGTTTCAACGGAACAACCAGCAGCTTTCATCCCCTCCCAAGCTCCCCTGGGGAATTAGCTTCAAACAGACACCCATTCCCTGCAGGGAGCGGGGTTTTGTAGGTGCATAATGCACCTAACAAAAGCGGCAGTCAACTTCCCATCATTTATAAGCGCTTGGAAACTGTATGTGATCCACTGACAGTAGCTGTAACAAGCTCAATATATACCACAAAGGTAATTTTTAGAAGACATTAAGCCTCTGGGCACACACAAAGCTTACATTCAAACATAACCGGTTCAGGCCAGCAGCAGTTTGCAGCTCCCAGAGAACAGCACAATTCAGATTTAACGATAAGCAAATGTCAGAGAAAAAACAACATACAAGCAATTCTCTCTTAATGTTCTTGCCATGTACAAAACAGTAGCCTGATCTTTCCCTCATACTCTACAGCCCTACACAAATTCAAAAAAAAATGACTGTTGGTGGAGGCTTCATGCAGCAAATCCCTCTTGCTCTGTCCCACCACAGGCCACCCGGAAACAGAGCCCTTCCCTCAGACACAGGCTCCCTCGTACGACAGCAATGCACGCACAGGTTGCGAATGGACAAGCTCCACAAGTGGCACAAAGACCCGTGCCTAAATGAATCGGGGAATTTAACAGGGTAAGAACACAACTGCTTTGGGTAAAAGCCCTCCCAGAGCTGTGGGTCACCCACCCTGACCCCGGCAGGGCGTTGAGCTGACACACACAAGCTCCACACTTGGAGGAAAACAAAGGGAGTTTTCTCTACCTGTGTTTTGCTAGCCCTGGAGCAATCGCAGCTCTTCCAGATCTTTACCAGGACACACAATCCTGATTCACAACAGCACTTGACAGTTTAAAACACAAGGAAAACAAAACACCCTGGCAGGCACCATCAGTGTCATCTCTATAAGGGGCAAAAGTGCAATGTGTGCTAGCTGGGGAGGGATAGGATGAGCTCAGGAAACACAAATTCTAGGTTGTAAAGTGAATTTGCTAAATAATGGAGATTAAAATACTCCTGAAATTATTTTAAAATGTAATGTGTCTTTTCAATAATAAATAACCATGCAACTGAATCTCTCTTCTTATATATTATTTAAGGGACATCAGGAATCCTCGACGTTGCATAAGAAGAGAACTGGAGTTTTCTAAGCAATAGTCAGTCCCTGAGTCCAAGAAAATAATTCATTTGTGTGTCTCAGCACATGAGAAATACCGCACTGCTTAACTGACCACCCTGAAACAACATTAACAGTGAATGTAAGGGAGCAAAGGAGAAGACCACCGAGGTTTTCAGTGTCATGAATAATCACACAGGCAAGGCACCACAGGATGCTGCCAGCCCAGGAAGGAAAAGGTCTCCCTAAGCCCCTCACTAGTGCCAGGCACTGGGGCAGGACCACCACCTAGGGCACAACCACTGTCTGGGGCACAAGGTGGGCGGAAATGGACCCGGAGGAAAGGCTCCCACCTCCCCAGCTCACTGCCTCCCTGCTTGAGCTGTCTGTGGCAGGGCTGGCGGCTCAGCTTCGCTGATAATGGAAACTTTAACATCTCACAGAGGCAGCTGCTCATTTTCTTTCTTTCTCTGTTAGTACAGCCATTGACAGATAAAAGCAAGAAATGTGTGAAGTTCTGCTGAAACCCATACTTTTATTACAGCTCTTCTAATTCCTCTGAATGAGGTCATGTTGTCAAATTGGCACAAAGAAGATTTCCCAACTTCCATGTCTTCCAGGTAGTGTTAATTAACTGCACTGCCAGGTACACAGTCTTTGATGTCTCAGATGAAAATGTCACCATTGCAGGGGAGCGGATGGTGGCAGAAGTTGCTGAAGTTCCTATGCCACTTGCAGTTCTTGACTTCACTGTCTCCACCTCCAAGGGATAGGAGATGACACTGACCCAGATTTAACACCAAGCAATCCTCCTTTAGTGGGGAACCATCTACAAACATTATTCCATTCAGTCATCCTCCCTTAGCACTACCCATTTTCCAGCTTGGTTCTGCTCAGGCACACATACGTGCAGGAGTAGCTCCTTTTCCTCAAAAGATGAGTTGCCTCAAGGAACTTGTCATCCTACCTGCTGATTTCTCAAATAACCTCCTCATAGGTGACAATCTTGTTACTGCTCAGAGCAGCATTCAAAGAACAAACTCTCTTTGTATTCACACATTGTTACCTGAATGTTATTAATTAGTTTTCAGCTGCACAGTCTTTGGACCGGATGACCCACATCCCTGAGAGAAGCTCGCCTTCACACCCAGGTGCTAAAATCCCTGCCATGGGGGAGAATCAGCCACGTGGGTAAGACAAAGAACGTAGTGGTTCTCCCACTGCTTTGGCATGATTTAGATGATATGCACAACTGGAGCAACCCAGAGAGAATGGGGAGTTGAGGCTGGGAAGAAGAGACAGGAGAGATGGAGACGACTCTGAGGCACAAGCCGTATGTGAGACAGGACAGCCGACCTCGTGGGGAGCTTCACTGAGCAGCCAGCCAGCACAAGGAGAGAGCCAGGCATTTATTTTGGCAGACAGCGCTGCTTAAACATCTTGACAAGCCTCCATTTGTGACATGATGCTAAAACTGGTTTTCTACACAGAGCACCTCAGCATGCCAACCCTCTGTTGGGCTCAAAGCCCATGCCATCAAGGTGGCCCTGGCACATGAAGCACCAGGCA
This sequence comes from Pterocles orientalis, assembly GCA_011057875.1. Lineage (NCBI taxonomy): Eukaryota > Metazoa > Chordata > Aves > Pterocliformes > Pteroclidae > Pterocles > Pterocles orientalis. The sequence goes on from WKFP01014225.1 coordinate 536,208, forward strand.
CCATGACCCCACGTGCTCCTGGCCCTGTCTCCTACCACCATCACTGCAACACGACATACTGCGCCCTGCGTGTACAGCCAGCAGCTTGGCATTGGATCCACAGCTTTTGGCAATTTGTCACACCACTCAAAACAATAGGCACATTACAAGATTGCTTGCCATCTATCTTGGGCTTATTTTAGCCAATTACAAGGAAAATAGGCTAAGCAAGATATCACTTGAGGATTTACATATCATCTTTCATTTCTCTAATCTGTTCATTTTGTCCCAAAGTTACTGTTCTGCATATATATTTGATGGCCTGACTCACCTCCTATACACATACAATGGAATGTGTGTTTGCACACATACAAACCCATCCCGGTGGAACTGAAGAGATAATATTTACAGCTGAAATACAGAGATTCGGATTGCAGTAAATAAATAGATAGATAGATAAATAAATAGGTTTACACCAAAGGAAGGCAGCTCACAGCATGTGTCTTCTGGATGAACTTTGCTGACACTCCATTTTTGGTCTGTCCTACACCTGGGTCCCACACAAGAGGGTCTTGTCCCTAAACCCACTGTTGTGAAACACCTGTGGACCAGAGCCCTGGCACTAAGAGAAGAAGAGGGAAGTGGGAAAAATGGCAGAGACCCACTTTTCTGCTCAGATGACTCCGTCCATCAGCTCTTTCCCCAAGTGTTAAGTGACTCCAGGTCCCCGGGTCCTCCAGACACTGGGTGTAACCATGGAGAACACCACAGCCTCATACCAAGCACCTTCCGTGCCAAGTGTGCGAGCAGGTCTTAGATTGACAGCAGCTAAATATTCAGTTTGTTCCTGCACTGGGGCAGCAGAAGGAACTACATAGCCTCCCACAGGTCCTTCCAGTCCCATGTTCTATGCACCCTAATAGGTGCTAAAGGTTGGAGAAAAGTCAGAAAATGGTGCATGGTCCCCGAATGAAGAGAAACTATGAATTAGGCTTGGTCCTGCAGGGACCACGTGAGGTGGGGGTGAGTGCTGCCCTCATCACAAGCGCCAGCACTGCAGGCAGGTGAGGGCAGGTGTGTGGGGAGCCCTGTGCCTGGATGGCTAGGCACCGACTCTGCCTGATCTGAATGTCTGGACAATTGCTTCTTGCCAATCAATGAAACATTCCCACTGTGCCCGTATTGGACAAAAACCCAGGAATAACTGACTGATACAGGACAAAGTCTCTCCTCTTTGTCAGGCCATCTTGGGACTACATGCCCTGACACATCTCCTTAGAAACTCCCAGCATCATGAAGGAGCAGAAGCTGTGAACCCTGGCAGTCGTTGCTCTCCCTTCCCCCATCAGTCCCTGCTGTTGCCAGCATTTGGTACCTGCAGATTTAAAATTGCCTGGGTAGCCTTCATGTATATTTTAAACGCAGGTGAATATTTAGTTTGCTCTAAATCCAACTCATGTCTTGAAATTTTCCCTGGCCAAGAAAGCAGAGACCTTGTCAGAAACACCATTACGACTTCAAAAGCTGTCAGGGAGCAGGCAGGTACCCAGAGAGGCCACGCTGTACTTGTGTGAGGCTGCTCACTACATCCTCCCCAGAGCAAGGCTCAGCAGCATGGCTGATGGCCAAGAAGAACAGGATATTCCAGCTGATTAACTAGTACCGCTGAGAGACTGGGATTACACTCATTTTACCCTGATACACGGTGCTGAAGTAACTTGAGAAGTTTCCATCACCAGATACAACTGACAAAATCCACCGAGACACCACATGTCTTTTAAAGAGCTTTAGTTCCTGCCTTTGAGCTTGGCCATGAAAGGCAGAAGCCAGTGCTGTGAGCAGTATGGGGGAGAGCTCAAGGAGGCGTATACCAGTCAAATCAGCAGAGAACAGCGCTCTGCTATGGACTAGAAGGATCCACCTACCTAACAGTTATCTGGTTTGGTTCTCTTGGTTTCCAAAATACACTGATCAGAACAGCTTTGCATGTAAGTCACACACTTTTACCTTCTCATCTTGTTCAATATCCTTGATGGACTCTAAATCCCCTTATCCCAGAAAAACTTGTAAACACCTCCCCATAGACAGATGAGCCCTGCGGCATGGCCTGAGGGCCAGGGGCACAGGCTTGGCCCTCTGAACAAGCTCCAGATCTGGAAGCCTCCACCACACTCATCACCACCTTCAGAGCACGTGAAGGGCCAGGGAACAAGTTACATGCTGCTGCTCCAGACTCTTCACAAGCTCCATAAGGAACAACCTAAGCCTACCTCCTTCTTCACCTTTCCCTCTACATTTAAATAAACTGTTTCAAGCTAAGCAGGCTGTTATTTACAAGACCAAATGAATGTTGACCTTGCTGAACCTTTTCACCTTCTCTTTATCACTCGCTCAGAAAGCCAGCTGTTTTGTTTTTTTTTTTTTTTTGTCTTTCAGTTCATGTAGAAGAGACCAACCTGATCTAGTAACTACGTGAATAATTAGAGCAGCTCTGCACTTCCTCATATGTTTGTAAAATCTGTCATCTCATCAAAGACAGATTGGCTCAGCCAATCTCAGCTGCAGCTGAGCCGGTCCCAGAGTAAGGCAGCAGATCCTGCAAAAGTAGCCAGGGCACATAGTCTGGGGAGGCTGAAAAGTTAGAAACACCACTCTGCAACTGCATCAACAAAGACAATGCTAACAACATGGGGACTAGACAGCGGGAGAGGCACCTAACCTCTCCAGAAAAAGAGCCTCCGAGGTAACCACATTCAAAACACATTTATCTAGGGAGATCTGGAGATGAGTAGACATGGAACAACACAACAAGCTCTGCATTTAAAGACATGCGTGAAGTCTCCGCACCACAACAGCCACTCCTGCCTACTGCTGCTGCAGGACTATCACTGTCACAAGATGACAGCAAATCACAAGAATTTGTTGCCAAGACACTATGGCTTATATTTAATCTATTTTTGCAGTTTCAGAAACTGGGCACCGATGTGCTTATGTGCACAGAGATATGCTGAGTAAAGGAGGCATATAAGACAGGAGGAATTTGGGGGGGCAGTGGGAAATTTAAGTGACACTTACAGGGAAAGAAATATATGTTACATGGAATGCAGCAGCTTTACAGGGCCTCATGAATTCACTGTGCTCTCATTTAAGTCTAGATAGCGTAAACTGTTGTGCAAATTCTTTGGCAACAATTATACGACATGTGGTAGAATATATGGCTACCATTACGCTTAATTACATGAAATGTCCACAGGATACTGCCATGCTGCTCTGTTGTCTGCTCTGTAGCATGCCAAGGAGTGAAGCCACAGTTCTTACCTAACTACAGGAAAAAAGAATGATGTGAAAAGACCCAAATAAATCTTACTTACAAGATGGTATAGAGTACTGTAGAATACCCATTAAAAATACTTCCATAGTGCACTAAAATAACCTTAAATTAAGGCTGTGAATGGACCTAGTTCTTCCAAAGCTCAGCAGCAACTTTGTATGGTACCACTGTGGACAAGATGTTTTAGAATAACAACCAGAGTCTGATATGTTGCTTTTCTTCCTTAGGAAAACTGATCCTTTGTAGTGATGCTAAATTCAGCTCAGTTTAGGTGAAGCCAGATAAGTACCTGGTTGTCTGCATCTACATCTTCCAGAAATCTGGCTTTTATCTCTCCAAGTAGCCTCTAAGTGCACATTTTGGGTTCTGCTACCCAAGTGAGAGGTCTGGGTGCTGTATGTCTCCCAAGCCACTGAAGGCTGACTGTCACAGTCAAATGACTGTGATGAAGAAAATGGTCATTTATGGACATGATTCTCCAAAAGTGCTGTTTGTGCACAGTTTTGCTGCATAAAACCACTTACACCAGAGCAAACGTTGATCACAACTACATAATGAAACTCTGGATTTCTCCCCCAGAGTGAACTGCTTTAGCAACTTAATAAGTGTGTGCTTCCTGCATTCAGCAACCTCTCTCTTTATACATCTAATCAGCATTAATTTACACGCAGGATAATTAACACTCATGGATGAGTGCTGAAATGATCCTGGAAAATTTAACCACTTGATGTCTTGTAGGATGCATTAACAGCTGGGAGTCCTAGTAAGACAGAACACATGGCAGCAGAGGTGAAATCTTATCACGGGCAACAAAAAAGACTTTAAAAACCATGAACACATTTCAGAACAGAGACTAGATTCACACATTTGGGTGTTTTCCCCTTCAGTAGAAGACCAAAACAGTAAATGCCACTTTATCTTTGTCTTCCCATGTTTTGTCTATAAGTAAGTCTATGTTGGTATATTAACTATCTAGACATTTGCCATCAATATTCAGGTAAGTATCTGGTGGTACTGTTCCTAGACTGTATGTGGTGATCCACCAAAGCACAGATAGCCCAGCAAAATATGTCTGCAGACAGACAAAGCATGTCCACATGAGAGCAAAAAATCTGAGCCACAGTAAACACACTCAAACTTTGCTTGGCTCACTTGCCAGGCTCTTGGGACTCAGGCAGATCCCAACTTCTTTTCCTGAATAAACACCTCCGGGTAGTCCATGACTAGTCTTGCCTCAGCAAGCAGAGCAGTTTTGCAGGCTATCACCTTTTTTTTCCCCCAACATTCTCAAAAACTCATAAAGCAGTCACTAAATCAGTGGTTTGTACACATGACAGATGCTTAGAATGCCTTAGATACCAGAAAATGCTTGGGACAAGATCCCGTGGAAGAGGCATACAGAGTGGGCACAAAAAACAAGCATGAGCCCATGAACCCACATGAAAGCCTCCACTCAATGAATTGGATAGTCACCTATTTTAAAAATGGGCAAATATGAAAATGAATTGTGAACTTTTGATGCAAAAGAGAGGGTGGATCAAGCTAAGTGGCTTTGCATGCTCATTACGATGAAATGAACAGTTCCTAACACCGTGGTTCCCGTGAGGTGGTAGATACAAAATTTATAATTTTTAATTAAATACAGAAATGAAAACAGAGGCACAGAAATGGTGATACATGGAAAAAAAAAAAAAAGGTGGCGAGACTAAATTTGGAATCAAAACCATTCCTGTAATGTCGCTGTGAGAACAAGATTCTTCTGTCTCATGTACTTATGTTGTGCCTCTCAAGTATCACTGACTGCGACATGGGACCAAACAGGAAGATTTAAAAATATGCCTATATGGCAAAGTCGACTATCACCAAGTTATAATATCCCTGTTCTTACAAACATTTTTATGTTCTGGCAAACAGTTTGTCCTTCTAGTGGGTATTACTAACATGTAATTAAGTTTATATAAACTAAGGAAGAAAATGACGTATTACTTTGATTCATTCTCATTAGGCACCTCTTAAAAGTACCCAAGGGCATTTTTAAACATGAAGAATGCTCACTGTTACGACTTTTATAAAATATACTTTAATCTTGCACTCTGTAACTATTTAATGATTTTGCCAGTAGCAATATCTTATTGCACCCCCTCTTTGTATTTAAAGACTACTTGATCTTAAATGTCTTTTCCAACCTAAATGATTCTATGATTTTACTGCGATGAGTCTTTATAAAGAAATACATTCATTAAATATGCCTTTCCTTCACTAGCCTAGGAAAAAACTATTAATCATCTCGCAGGCACAAGCACAACATAATACCTGCTATTGCTCATGGGCACCTCACACAAACTTGCTGCTGCTGCATGATGCAATTGCCTCCGACAACCCTGGGCACACAAAGAGGCTTTCTCCCTTTGGTGGTGTGCCATTCACTCACCTCTTCTACTGTAAAGCAGTTGATGCATTTGCAAGATGTTATGGGCTATTTTTTTTCTTGCATCACTATACCAACATCTAGTGAAATATATTTATAGCGACAGCCCTGGCACTAGACATATGGAGGACAGCGATGGCTTGAGTGGGGCAGGGTTGTCAGTCTCTCCTCACCAAATCCTCCCGAGGAGCTCTCACCAGCACAGAGGGGAGAGTCAGCGCCAAACTCAAGATGCAGCTCTAACCAGCAAATAGGCTTGTTATGAGCAGGGTCACTGAAATACAGTATTCTTTAAGAAAAAAAAAAAAAGTTGAAAAATAAGAATAATGACCTATGGTCTCACATGAGACACCTGAGGTACAACCACATTTCCAGTTTTCTAATGTCATTGCTGCATTGGACTTCAGTCAGAATGAAAAGGTGTTTCATGTGCATTTATACCGGTGGGTAGTTGCCACAAACTCTGTTAACATTTTGTTATGTGAGAAAGCCAAAAAAGAGGTTCAGGCTTAGAAATTAAACATGTAAATTATTCCTTGACCTTGACTAGATGTTTGAAATGCTCTTCAATATGTTAACAATATGTGCTAGGTAAGCAATTATTTTTAATGGAAAATGTTTCTCTGATACCCTGCTTGTACCTTCGTTAATCATAGGTCACCCTCAGAGGTCTGAACTTCTCATTTGACAAACATCTAAAAATGGAGAAGTTTAGAATAACCCTGACTGTGTTTAGAGTGACTCTGAGCACAAGGCATTTATTTTACCTAACACAGTTAAAGGTATTCGGATCAATGTTCAGAACTACCTAGTATGGGGCTATTTTTTTTTGTCCTCTTTAACTACTTGCCTCAATTATTCTGTGTGGAAAAGGTCAATCCCTTCCATCACATTTGAATTAGTTGCTTTTTCTCTTCATCAGAGGTCCTATTAACTGAGCCTATGCTGACTCCATTCCTCACTTTCCCTCTCACTCACAGTGAATGAAGGTTAACAAGGAACCACAGGTGTCCCCCAGGTCTTCTCTAACCCTTCTCTACTACCAGCAGTCTCTCCCACCCACTTTTGCCTCGTAACCTCTTCATTCCCAACTCTGTTTTCCCTCTCCTGTCCAGGACGTGTTAGTGTTCTTTCCATCTCCACGAGACTGGAAGCATGCATCTCCTACTACTCTTGCTACCGCTGCTGCATGTTACATTTAGGTGTGTATTTGATGAGGAACTTGGTAAAAATTCCCTGTCATCAACTGGCTCACCTGTGGATGCCAGCGAAAGGAAAGGCAGAGGGAGATGCTGCCAGACAGGACAATCTGCTTCACGTGAGCTGGAGGGGGGGACCAGCAGGGAGAGAGCGAGGGGAAATCAAAGTGCTATCTATCAGAGCAAGGTGGGAAATGAGCCTGTGAAAGAAGGCGTGAGCTGAATGCTAATTGCCGTCTGCTGTGGCTGTACCACATCCTCTCCTCTTCTCATCTTTGGCTGTCCCTGGGTAACTTCAGCCAGGCTCAGACATCCAGCTACTGTGGCAACTTGTGGCTGGTTGGTGCCACACCAGTAGCTAAAGCCTAGTGAGTAATACGCTCACTGCACAGCGTGTAGCACATTATACATCCTCACCGTGCAGTCAGGATGGATTTTCAACCCTCCTTTTCTTACCAGTTTGGAAAATGCTCCACTTTTGAAACACAACCCTGACATTTGTGCAGGATTTACAATATTTCTTGTGTTTTTTTTCATGACACTCCCCCCAGTCCTGTCCCTTCCCAAAGAGATGTTCTAGTGCTCATTTTACAGAACAAGCAACTGAAACACAGTGACCCCGGACAGGTCACATTCAGGGTGTGTGGGGCAGAACAGACAACCAAAACCAGGTCCATGGGCATACAAATCACAAGCTGTCTTTCCTCTTTTGTTCATGGCTAGATAAATTCCCTTCCACAGCTTCCAAACCAGAGGTGTAATTAGATATGTTTTACAAATCTCAGTAATTGGGGTTAATTTGTACATCCCATTAAAACAAAACATTGCTTCGATATTAGTAAGACAGTACAAATAGACAAGCCAAAAGAGCAAAAGTTTGCTGATAGAGTTAATAGGAGACACAAGGTGGTGCCTTCTGCACTTACCTTCAGCACTGTGATATTCCACGCAAAACTCTCAATGGCTTTGCTTAATTTTCTTCCTTTCAAACCTTCCTTTGTCCCGAGGTTATGAAGCTCTTCGTGGAATTCCATTCCTAAAAATACAGATTGCTACATCACCCTGTGCATGACTGAATTTCCCTATAAAATGTTCAGTGAGCAGTATCAGTCTCGCAGCTGGTACTTCCTACAACCTCCTTCTGTGTTTCCCCCCCTTCTCTTACATTGGAAAGCATCTTCCAGAATAAAAGGGTCATGCGCAACCTTGCGGTTGTGCTTCTACTTTGTACATAACTCTCCAGTGCTGGGGTCCCACACAGGCACGTGCTTGGTCCCCGCACAAAGGTTCCTCCAGCACTTCTGCTTGCAGTCTGCATTGCTGCGACAAGAGGCAATTGATTGTCACTATCCTTCAGCAGATGATTTTGTACCTTGGAAGGCAGTCTGACAGACGTGAAGGATACCTGTTTAACACAGCAAATACAGACTCAAATGCACAGCTCCTCATTAATCTCGATCAGAAAGACTGAGAAAAAGCCCTTGTACTTCACCATGATAAATTAGGTCAGAAACGCATACTGCTAATCACAGGATTGCTGTTCCTGCAGCCTGGAGAACTGAGACTTCCAACCGCAGCCCTGGGAACTGTCACATTTCATTGCTAGTTTCTGTGGCAAATGTCGGCACATCTGTTGCTGGCTAGAAGAATTCAGGAAATCTGGGAGCAGATTAAAAACCTGAGTGAGTCCAATTAGCCCACCAATTCCACAAGATTTGCATAGTGTATGCAAACATTCCTCGGAGTCTGGTGAGGATTAAGAAACACAACAGAGAGAGAGCTACTCGCATTCCCTCAATTTGTACCTTACAAAGGCCAAATTGGCACTAAATCACTCCAAAAGGTCTGAAGCCCATCCTGGCTGAATAAACCAAGTTCCCTCTCCAGTTGTTTCACAGCTCTCCCTCACCTAATGTTTCAAGGCAAATGTCACTTGCAAATTCGAGCTCCATTGAAATGACATTAAGGAAATGCCCATCGAGAGAACACCTGCATGGAGCAGACGCAGAGGGCTGTTTCGTGGGTTACTGAAGGAGTCAGTCCTTTGACAGCTCAAGGCAGGCTTGCACTCGGCATAGCTTGCCTGAAGCACTCCTGAAAGACTAACAATAGGTTTCTTCTTACCTTGCATGGACTCCAGGAGCTTGATAACACTGAGGCAGTTCAGCCCCACACAGTGCAAGATTTCTGTACCGTTCATCTTCCAAAACATCGCCCACTCACAAGTTTTGCCTGTCTAGGGTAACAGAGCTCCTGCAGCACTTCCTTTGGAGAACAGCCTAAATAACTGCACCCCAGGCAAGATTCCACCCTGCAGGGGTGCGGCATGCCAACTGACTTACAAATCATTTCACTTCAGTAAGTGACAGAAAACCTTCTTTTTTTTTGGAGGACAAAGCAAGTCATTTGAAGGCTAATGCTGTTGAGCTCCATGGGGACAGCCCTCCCTTTCTGCAGCATCCTTTTAGCTATTCTTCCCTCCAGACCTCACTTCCCCTCCAATGAGACAGTGCTGGGGAGAGGGAGCCATGAACATTTGTTAGGTTGCGGGTAAGAGTAACCAACAAAAACATTTAGCAATTTGGTCCTCCGAGATGCTGCTGACCAGGGCTGAGGCTGCACATGAAAAGAACCCAACAAAACAAGTCGCCTGTGAAGTCATCTGGGGGAGTGGGCAGGGTCTCATGGCACAGGGTGCCTGGACCAAAACAGGCTGAGATGTGAAGCAGAGGACTGGGGGGAACGAATGTTCAAAGGGAGCAGGACTGGGATGAGGGCAAGGACAATGTCACAGGCAATTGTACCTCTGACACTTCTTAATTTCGAGTGCTTCATCTTGCCACATTGAAAATGTTACTTAATAATTTGCCTGGGTAACATTTGCAACAAACTAATTGACAATTGAGGGATCCTCTCCTACTCCTTTCCTCTGTCTAAATCCTGAGGCTCCAGAAGAGCACATCTTCAGCCTTCTTCTCAATCAGAAATTATATTTTAAGGCTAACAAAGCAAAACAAACGAAAATACAAGCAGATACATCAGTAAAGAGAATAAACTTGAGAAACTGATCTTTTTGCTGGGGGAAGGAAGGAGAGGGGAACTGCACGAAACTCTGGACATTAGCGTGGTGGCATGGTCCTGCACCGTGTTCTCTGCACACATCTCCAGCCCTGCTCACAAAGACAGCAGTGCCCAGGCAAGTGTTGTTCTTCTCTCTGGGCACAGAGCAGGGAGTGCAGAAAGGTGGAGGATGCTACTGAGGGTCTGCATAATTAGTGAAAAGTATTGCTCTTAAATTATACCATTTAGAAAGACCCCCAGTGCTGCATTTTCCTGTCACTGTCCCAGTCCTAAACCTTCTGCACCTAATGAAGGTATTGGGCTGCAGGCTTTTATGCTGCTTATGTAGATACACAGAAGCCAAGGCGTGACACAAGTTGAAGCCTATGAAATCCAGCAAGACCTAGCTGCTGGCTTCTTCTCCCTTTGCTACCACAGCACCAGCACGGCTCCAGAGCTCTGAACTTCAAAGAGCAAGGACTAGGTTCCACCCTGCTCTTGCACCACACAAAAATCAATTAAATGCTGTTGTTGATACAGTTTCCAAATTTCCTCTAATTAAAAAGATGAATTAAAAAGGATTAACTACAAAAGATCCATTTCATTCATTATTTAGACTTAATAGAAGCAAATGGCTGTAGCCTGCATCACTTGCCAAATCCGAAGAAGTCTATCAGAAACAACAGCATTTATGATGTTGAGGTCCCAGGAGACGGTGCCCAAGAAGACATTAAATGCAGTAGCGTTGACCTCCAAGGCTTGCTACAGGTTAGGAAAGGTGCAGCTGTACAACTTAAACAAACTGAAAACAGATTTAATTCCTGCAGTGTAAACTCCTAATAGAAATACATTGTGCGCATTTACTCAGTGTGGTTTCTGACACATGAAATCTGATTAATTTAGCTGTAGAGGATTACTACCATGGAATGCAGACTCTCATCTATCAGGGCTTATTCTTCTGTATCAGTGGAAACTACAGGAGACATCCCAGTTCAGAGTCCAGCCTGCTATTCTGAACAAGCGAAGAAGATGGGTTTGCATGAATAAGCTGAACTGTGAATCACAGACACTGGTGATTTCTACCATGCTGAAAAGGGAGTGTGAACCTGTAGCAGAGCAGACAGCATGCAGGTGGCCACTTCTGAAGCCACCTCTTCCCTTTCTACTAGTGCAGAGGAGACAGAGCCCTAGTTCAGATAAAGATGCCCAGTACCATACAACGGCAACCTATCATCTACTCTAAGCCTACTTACAGCGGCTTGCCCTCATACCCAATGTACATAATGCACAGCCGCACAGATTCACTGCGATACAATGGAATTACATTGGTGTAAGTTTGCAAGGTCTAAACCAAACCTAAACAGCAGAAGTAAGCAAAGATAGGCAGTGGAGCTTGGTCCTGTGGGTTTCAAAACCTCTTGCCTCCTCTGTGTTTAAGGGAACAATTGTGGTAAAGAATGGAGCTCAGTAAAGGCAGCTCGCCTTCTCACCTCTTTTTAATTTGATGTCTTTCTAGTTCATTTGACTAATTTAAATGCTGTTAGACATTGTAGAGCAGATGAAGAAATAACTTTTAAGATGAAAGCTGAGGATTTTTCCCTGATCCCATGCCTGCATTGCTACTGGAGGATGAGCCTTCAGAAGGGTGGTGTCTGCCAGGGAAAGACCAGGATGTTTACTTAAGTACCAGCTGAAAGATGGTGCACTAGTCATAAACCATACGTCAATTATGGCACATCATTTCCCATCTCCCACCCAGAACTGCACAATAAAGGAGGATTACCTGCTTTCTGGCACTGAACAATCTTGTCATGAGTGATATCTGCTGTCTCGATGAGAACTCTGCTCTCTTGAATCATCTGTCAGAAAATAAATGGGAAAAAAAACAGCGTTAGTAGGGTTTCCTGCAACATTTAGTCCACAGAAAAGTACAAAGGTTTAAACTTAAAAGGAGCTCTGCTCTGCAAACAACACTATAAAGATGGGATCATTCCCTCATATAAGGGCTCTCAGATCTGTACCAACCTAAGCAACACTTGCTCAGAAAATGTTTTGCTCCAGAAGTTAAGGAACAGCTGTTTTACATCAGTGAGACACCACTGCAAATAACATGAAGGAAACAGAAGTGATTTCAGAAGAAAGCGGAGTTAACAGACAAACAAAATTCATTCTATGTGAAACGGAGCCCTTTCTAATTAGTACTTTTCTTAAAACAAAAGGAGAAATAAGTACAGTCCTTGACATAAGTGGTTATCAAAAATGTTACCAAGTCATGAATAGCGCTGATTTCAAGAGGTACTTAAGCCTGTGCTGAACTTTATGCGCTACAGTGGTTCAGAGAGCTGCAGTATTTCTTGAGTTTCTCTTTGGAGAAATTTAGATCCAAATTTTATCCCATCCTCAACATTTCCATTGAAGTTTAAAAAAAAAAAGAAAAAAAAAAAAGAGGCAAGCAGTTTCAACAAGCCTACTCACAAGTTTCAAGAGGTATCCATATTTATGCATCTTCCTAGAGTAGCCCACTAAGAGCAAAGAGATGAAGTGTCCATTATGTGGACACTATGTTTCCTGGGTCCCCCTTCTTGCAAATGTATCCCTCCCTCCTGGGTTCCTCTAGGAAATAATGTGCTGGGTAGAAATAATACACCCAGGGCCAACTGTGATATATCATTTTGGCCAGCCTACGGTACCTTGTTATCTGCGGTAACACAGTGTACAGGACCTGGTGTCTCTACGGGACAGGCCAGACTCTGCCCCCAACAAGAACTGTGTGCAGGTTCAGCAGGCACGAGACCCTGCTTCCTAATGCTGTGGTAAAAGATCATAACAATGGGTTAGTGCAAGGACAAAGCATGGGTGTTCACTCTGAAGAACCAAAGACTGATTCATACAGACAAGAGTACAACAGGCAAGTAACTGCTATCCAGGAATAAAATTATAACAGAGCATGGGGTTTTTTGTTTGGTTTGTCTCTTTTTTTTTCCTTAAAGCACATCACAATTGATTGTCTTGAAAGGATTCTGTGCAAATCTTGGCAACAGAACTGATACAACCCTAAAAAATAGCCAAACTAACCTGAAAACCCACTGTTTATTTTTCTTTTCTTTTTCCTTTTTTTTTTTTAATTTCCCCTATCATACATTTTTACTTACACACAAGGTAGTACTTTGGGGGATATTTACTAAGCAAACATTGTAAATGTCACCAAAAAAGCTAAGTTACTAGTACCTGTTTACTGGAATCAATGTTAAAAATTTGTCAGTATTCAATCTAATGCAGGTAAAAGCAGGTGAGAGGCTCAGCTAGAAACTGGCACTGCACATATCCTTTCATGCTGCATACAGGACAGCAGGGAGCAGTTTTGGCAGAGTTCCCGGCCACAGTGGAGGATGCTGGCCAGGGATGCAGCATGTTGGCCACAGACACCTCCGCTTGGTCCAGTCCATCAGCCCCTGAGAGACTTTGCTGCCGTGGCTCTGCTCATCTACAGCTCCTGCTCACAGTCCTGCGTCATGGTATCTAGAGATTCTTTATCTTTCTTGGCACTGGTTCTGAAGCGAGTCCAGGGCCTCCCAGGCTGAATGGTCCCCTGCTTTTCCAGCTGGTATCATATCCAAAACCCTGCTTGGGGACACGTCACCTACTTTTTGCCGTGCCAGGAGAAGAACCAGAAGCCCTAAACACAACATGGAGGGCTGTGAGATTTTCTGTTGGGAAGGTAACCTCATAAATCATACAATAGCCTAAGATTTTTAAATCCATTTTTGCCAGTAATGTTTCAAAATTCACCAACCTGTCTGGAATGCGAAGAGTGAGCTTTCTGCTGTTTGCAGCGTGAATTTCCATGTACCCTTGCTCTGCCCAGACCGGTGCTGAGCAGCGCTCTTGGGCAGTTGTGCAAGTCCCAGCCATCTGCCTGGAGCCCATCAGGCTGCTGCTTAATGTCAGCTCCCACACGGCCACTCGCTTCAGTGAGTGCCTCTCCAAAAGCAAGAGACGTCCTGCTCCCTCAGGAAACTCGTGCTCCACCAGAGTGTTAACTGCTGAACACTGAGCTTCAAGGGATTAACCTCCAAGCAACATATACTAAAAAACAACCTTTAGAGAATGGATGCTGGCATCTGGTTCTGCTTGGAGGCAGTGAGGAAACTTCTATCAGCTGCTGAAGCTGGCAGGATTGCACAGGACAACCTGCACTTCCCATGTCAGAAAGATGACAAATTTTACTGAGTGACGTGTTTAACATAACTACAGGGGGAAAAAAACAGACGAGCAAACAACAGGAGCAAAACTACACAAAACCTGATTCTGGTATAGGGACTTAAAAAGCTACCTTGCTGACCAACGGTGTATACCTACCAGAGTAAGCAGAAAGGAAGTGGGCTGAACGGGAGAAACTACTACACGCCTTGACATGATTTAGGATCTTGCTAATTTCAGTACTGGGCTCTGTGTCCCAAGGGCCGAGACCCGTGGGGGGGGTGTGGAGTCCCCTCTGCGCCTGCTCGGCAGCTGCAGCGGCGCAGAGCTCCGTGGGAACAAAGGACAGCCCCGCTCCTCCCATGAGGGACCCCTGTCACGTTTCCATGGGAGCAGGGGCACAAATATTTTTGAGAGTCCTAGAGGTGCTAACCCTCTTGGAGAGGCTGCAGCACCAGAAATGCTCTCACAAGAAGTGAATAAGGGGTTGTTCAGATTGACAAAAGATGCACATGGCACAAGTCCCAGAAGTACGTATGTGATGTTTAATAAACTGATGGGAATGAAGAATACAAAAATCTTATCCGCACAGGTTAGGGTTTTTCCTGCAATAGCTCATTTAATTTGAATATTCTTATGAAATGCTGAAAGCAAGAAGCCTAAACTTGATTCGTCTTAATCCACCGGAAGCACCCTGTTACAATCATGCTGGTTTATCACAAAAACATGGGAAGCAAGAGCCGGCACAAACCCTGGTGCTCACTCTTGTCCTGTAATGAGACCCAGAAAGTGGAACAGACCACAGGCTGAAAATATAACTGACCTGTCACATTTAAGGGTCTGAATATAACATGCAATATAAAATTTAAAATCACACTGCTTTGCAGGAAGAATGACGCTTTACTTTGCCTCTTCTGTTAAGCATTAATTACAAAGAGAAATTTTAAGTGAAATTTAAAATATTTTAACACTCAACCTTTTTTTTTTACTCACAAGAAATCAACAAGCTTGTTGTATGTACTAAAGGTAGTTTAATTATAGAATCTGTACAAACTGAACAAAAAATGTTATTTCTTTTTACTTTAATGAATGCCTCTGATAGAGATCAATTTCTTCCTTTCTACAAACTGAAAAGGGGAGGGGAAATTAACACAGTAGAGTCTCACCAAAAAAAGACAAAGAAACACAGGAAAACTCCTGGTGGCAAATTAAAGCACCACTCCTGCTGGGAAGATAAATGGTACAAAAGGGACAGTTCAAAGACTCCTCTCATAAATATTCCAAAGTTTAGAACAGAAACTGCTTGAACATCAAACTGAAAAAAAAAGAAGCTTTCTCTCAGGTGTCTCCTCACGGCCATTGTCCCAATCTCCTATGTCTCCCATTAACAATGAAGTGTTTTGTCTGGGTAAGAAATACCATGTTGTGCCTCTACTGCTAAAAACACCCAAACCAAACAAACCCCAAAACCTAAACCAATCCACACACAGAAAAAAAAAAATCAAACAAAAATTAAAAAGCTACAAAAATACAGCTAATTTGCAAAACAGATGAAGTGCAAATTGAGCTCACACGAATTTGAACAGGATTCCCTCTTTAGCACTGAGCATTTTTTGTAGACATTTGGGACAAGAAACAGCCAGGCAATCAATCGTGGGCCAGCAAGCTTTGTAAAGAGGGAGGATGTGCACGTGGTGCCAGGATGTGGGAAGGAAAGCTGGCCACCAGTCAACCTTGTCTCTGTCCCAGTATGTGCCAAGCTAGGTTTTGTATCTGAGCCTTTTCCTGCAACAGCCCAGTAAGAGGAACAGTTATCAGGGAAGGTTACATCAGCTGGAAACATCTGAAACACCTTATCAACACAAACTGCAGAAGGAACTGCATAAAAGTCACCTTAAATTCCAATTTCGTGTTTTTGCTTACAAATGCTTCTGAGGAAATACAGCATCAGAGCATTGCAGGATGTGATCTGGTACATGGAGAGCAGTCCTCTATAAAATAGGAACAGTAGAGGAACAGGGGAAAGGGTCAGCTTTCAATATGCTTGTGTTAAAACATAGTAACTAAAGTACTCAGCTGTAACTTCATTCTGTAGGAAAAGTTCTGATCTGATCATTTCCAGGTTCTGTTTTAGAAGGGACTAAGGGACATGGCTATCAGAGACAAAAACTGAGAGAGTGGTGGGTAAATAAGACAGAGAACTACAAGAAGCAGAGAAAGAAACAGGATAATTGCTTTTCCAGTGTCCAGTTTGGGATGGAAAATTCTTTAAAACAGACACAAACTCAAGACAATGTCCCTGTGCTGGACTGTGTCTGACGTCAGTGCATTATGACACTTCCTTGGCAATGGATGCTCTGCTCTCTAATATCCCTTGTCTTCAGCTGCTCAGAGAATTGTGAAAAACGTTCCTTTGGGGATGACTCTGTCTCAGATAAAATATGAATATCAGCAGAAAGGCTCACAAAAATCTATTTAGTCATTTTGCATTGACATAAACTGGGAAAGTGGACTTTCTCCTTGGGAATAAAGTGATGTCATGCCTGCACCAAGACAAGGAACCCCAAAAGGCTAAATCTGAAAAAATAGCAGACAAAGAACAATTCCTCTCCACACACACCTCAGCAGACTTCTGCTAGGGTGCACGGACCAACACCTGTGTCAATAAAACCACTGCCATTACATACATCTGCTTACTCCCCAGCAGCATCACAGCTATCAGTTCTTTTCTCAAAAATCCCCAACCCATCTCCATGTTGGCCGAGACATTCTTAACTCTAGCTTCCCTTCTCTTGACAGTACCTACTGACAAACTGTCCTTCACTATCTGTCTGTTCCAAAATAACAAGATCAGTTCCTGTAAAGAGACTTGAATACAGAGAAAAACATTCATGTGAACATGAGTTGATATAATAAATAGCTTCTCTGCTCAACCTCTTTTACACTTTTTGTGGTTTATGATTCAAAAACATGTAGGATACTTGGGGAGCTTCTTTTTTTTTTTTTTTCCTAGAAAAATTCCTGTATGCACATAAGACAGGAGATTGGGTAAAGCCAAGAACATTTATTATCACTTGTTTATTGCTTTTGATTTGCAAAAGATTCAGTCATTTGATCTTGGAGGAAAAATAATGCTGAACCAATAACTGAAAAGCAAACTGCACAAGTCTCCCTGAGTTCATGCATGTTTGCATCAGCAAATGAATATATCATGCAGACAGAGAAATCACAATCTGTTTCCGAACAATCCTCAACCAAAAAAAAATCCTAACATCACAGGACAACTGTTTGCAATGAATAATTCAACCATCTGTCATGTGTCTCTTCACATTGAGTATCTCATTTTTTTTAGGTGTGACCAATGGACATCAACATCAATTTGACAAGTTACAAGGCATGCTGCACGTGCTGCCCACCTGAGCAAGCATCTTCCAATGCCCAGCCACCGACAAGTGGGAGCATACAGGCAAAGGGGGAGAGACAGAATCCTTCTTCACGGGAAAGGAAAATTCTGAAGAACAGCTCTGTAAGTGACACACTATGCTATCCTAAGGTGTACATGTGGGAATCAATGACATCACCAGAATCCATTCATCATACTCTATGTATGGTATCAACGAAAGCTGCAAGTCAAAATAAACTGTTCTAAACTGTATTTCTGGTAGTTGACATACTTTTCAAAAATGCTTTCTGTGTATTGTCAATGGTCCACCTTCTTTTCCTGTTTTCGGCAAATCCCATTCATTGCTCTCCTCTGCAGAAACTCCCATGGAACCCAGTAGAGAACCATGAGATACAGCAACAGTCGAGTTCCACTAAACCACTGCAATGTGACTATAAAAAAAAAACAGAGCCCTGAAAAATCATTCCGCTTCCTTAAACAAAGCACATTAAATTTTATTCTAATAAGGCCTCCCTCAAAAGAAAAAATATTTAATGTGGAGCACAATGATGAAATTAATTGCCCAGGAAAAAACAAACAAACTGCACAAACTGGGTTTTGTCTATCGAGTCTGCTGACAAAGGCCGAGCAGGAGGGAACAGACAGTTAATTGTTTTCCAGATCATTATGGCAGGTCTCTGAGCATTTGCACCTCCATTTGCCTGGACTGTCAGCCCTGACTACAGCCCATTAAACACAGGGGCAGAGTTTATACTTTCCCTGAAGGAGAAAAAAAAAAAAAAAAAAAAAAAACACAAACAATAAAAAAAAAAAAAAAAAAAAAAAAGGTATGTTCAGTTAGCAATTTCCTGTAAGGGAAAAAAATTCCAACACATTAGGGCTGTTTTTATCAGAGATTATGTTCAAAGCAGACCTCTTAAAGCACATGAAACATTTTCAGAGGTGGTGAGGTTTGCCCAGCACTCATGCTACCTGTGCTGTGGAGCCCAGCGAGTGACACAGACAATCACAGCTTCCCACTATGAGATTTAGAGTCAAACTTTGCTCCGTTCTTCTGTAAAAAGAACTAAGAAGTACAGCCCATTCATACAAGAGAGAGGCCAACATCAACAGCTTTTGTTTTATGTATTTAAAATTGCTCTTAGGCTTACTGACTCAAAAAGTGCTTTGAGGTGAAGAGATATCTCTGGGGAATTAAAGACACGCAGCAAGCACTTGTAGATCCAGTTCCTTGAAGCCATACTTATCAACAGCTTAAAAGGTTGAACTGTAGCGTACCTTGAATAAAAAAATTAATAAAGAGCTAAATTATTTTCTACTGCTGTTCATCAACATCTTCTTGTGTTGTCATTCGCACACAAAAAAATACTATTAAAAAGAAATACAGCTTAGAGTATACCAAATCACTGCAAAGACCATAGCAAGGAAGAGTCCTTTCACAACATTAAAACTGCAAGCCCCTCCCCACACTGTATTTTCAAATATCAAGATTGATAGAGCCAGTTCATTTTTTCTAAACACAGAAAAGGCTAAACAGGATTTCAATATTCTGCTGCTGGCATTGCCTCAATAGGCAAATATCCAAGATGTAGCAAAAACACTGACTAAATCCGGCTTTTGCTTTTGCAGAAGCAAATAGTTTTAGCAAAGTAAAAGGCAGTCCCAGTCAGACAAAACAGGTAAAAATAATTTAAAGTATCATGCTCTCATTAACCAGAATTACATCTCAAATCAACCCTTACATAGGCACAGAAGAATTCTGTTCTCTTTCTCAGCCATCTGATTTTAAACTCCTTGACATTCGAGGTATACGTTCCTCCACCAGAGACAAATGTGAGAGCAAACATTATTTAAAACTGTTATACAAGCAGTTTTGGCTGCATCCAAAAGAGGCCTTTCACCTATTTAAATTGAAAAACTGTTTCCAAAGCACAAGGAGACCTTGAAATGTCCCATGTGTACTCTTCAGTACATAATTACAAAGATAAGAAGTGACACATTCATTTTGGTTAAGCTCCATTAAGTGGGCCTCCAAAGACAGAAAAATCTCTTATTTATGCGGTATTTGCTCTTTCAGACAGACATCACACCATGTAACAAATCTATCCCAAAAAAATCCAATCTAAAATATGGTGATCAACAGGATTTACAAATCCTCATTCTGGTATTGTTACAGCTGGTATTTTATTACCACAACTTAATAATCTTCAAGTAACACAGACTGCTTCAGAAAGAACCCAAATGTTATTTCAGAGTATTTTTAGTATTTCTCTTTTAATCAATATCAGTATCTCCCTCTCCCCTCCAAGCTGATTTTCTCCTGAGAAGTGTGTTATAGCAGCAAAAAAGGAGACGGAAAGGAGGCGAGCATTTGACACACTGAATAGCTGGTCAGAGCTGTGATCACTCTTCACAACACTTCAGGTTCTCTGGAAGCAATGGGATACCCCTAAAGTTATTCACCTTTTTTACTCCTTACAAACATAAGCTGGAGAAACAACTGCCGTGCACTGAACATGCATCATGATTTAGTCTGGTTGCCACAGGGTAATATTTAAGTCACGGTTTGCAAAACTGGGCAACTTGCTATCGGTTGCTGCAGACCATCTACTAAGGACAGGAAGCAGCGGGACAGTCCAAGAGCTGGAGAGGCACAAAGTGCAGCAACTTCTGCTGCTGGAAGTCACATACAGCTGTTGCTCAGTCAGCCACAGTAGAGACATATGTCACCGTACAAGGCTGAGGAGTGGCATTCACCTGGAATGACTTTATCTCATTGCTCTACATTTTTTTTAAGTATTTCTCTGTCATACTGCCCTCTCCTTCATTCTTCCATTTTAAAACTTCCCTTCCAACTCTGCAATGCCCTCCCCAAGAGCAACGCTGACTTGGTTTGGCAGGGACATGGGCACTGCTGACAGTGCTGCTGAAAGGCGTCAGGAAGGGGAAGGCTCAGCTTTGACAGGGAACCCCCACACTGCAGCTCCCTATCTAATGGCCTTGCCTTCTGCTGTGAGGAGGCAAGAGAAGGGCAGCACACAACTCTTGCCACTTCTCAAGGACAACAACTAACAGCCACGAGTACACGCTGAATTGCTGCTATCTTTGTTTACAAAGTCCCTCCTCAAGTGCCAACCTGTGCTAGCCACAACCACGTTTAAAACAAAACAATACAAAACAACCAACAAAAGCTTAGTGTGGCAATTTTGGTAATTAAAGGACAATTTTGCATAGCTTAAGTCATTTGAAGAGCCTCATTCATTTATCCGAAAAGTTTGGGTGCATGAAGGCTAGCGAGCATCACCTGCCATGTTCGCAAAGCTGAGGAAAGGCAGAGGTAGCAGTGGTAAGCACCTACCAGGTCATACGCCGCCAGGACCTTTTTCTGCACGTCGGGCATGGTCCCCACAGGCTCTAGGTAAGGGAACGCGTCCTTCATGCAGAGAGTAACAGAGGGTGCGTTGTCGCTGCTCACAAGCCGCGAGGACAGGGTCAGGATGCACTGCTTCAGGCTCGCAATGGGTGGCAGCCCACACAGCTCCTTGACAGACACCATGGCGTTCTGGGGGAAGGAAAAGAAATACTCAAGGACATGTTGCTGCTTGCCACTCAGTCCCCCTGCCTGCCAGTACCTCGTCAGTGCCTGCTGGCTTCTGCCCCCGATGCTGGGCCATTGCACCCTGCTGCCTGCTGTCCCTGGCCCCTCCAAGACCCTGGGGTGCCAGCACACAGAATTCCTGGCCAGCCCCATTCTCAGCTCCCCAAGCCGATTGCCAGCTCCAGCTTTTCCCCAGGCCCAGGTATCCCAGCTGCCAGCTCTGCAGCTACTTTGCATTGCAAATCCAGACCCAACAGGGACATGCTCTTGTCCCCAGCATATTAAACCATCAGCCTAAAATGCTATTTCTCTTCCCAACTATTCAGACTCCAATTGCTTTTGATGCTGTAATTGCCTCATTCTCCCAGCATTATCATCCTCCAGCAAGAACAAGTTTGACAGACCTTGTATTTCCCATGGGAAAGTCAAGCAGGAGGAAAACACTTTGTTTTGAGCCTTGCATTACCACATCATAAAGAAACACAAACACTCTTTCCTCTTCATAGGTCACATGTAAGAAAATCAATACTGGATATGCAGGTCAAACCAAACTAACATGCCAGGATTTATTTATTTATCAAGTCAGTGGAGCTATGGCTGACATGCCCTCATCATTTAGCTTCTTGAGTCATACGAGTGACCAAGACGCACAAAACCAAAGTAAGACAGCATTATAACAACTCATACCTTGCACATGTTCCCCTACAACATCTTGCTGAAAAAACAGGGATCAGAAAGTGCCTGGATAATTAATAGAGGATTTTCTCATTCATCAAATACATTAGCACGCAGTTAAATCTAACAACTGTCATTGCGAAGCATTCCCAACAACAAGATCTTGTACTGAAATTTCTTTTGGAAGGCACATTAATGCTCTTTCAGAGTCAGGTTCAGAGCATTTTCTTTTACAGAGTTCACACACACAAGCCTGACCTAGACAGAAGGTGGAGTCAGCAGTTCAAAGTAGCTACTTCCAAGACCTGCAGGAAAGGAAAGGCTGGGAAGAGTTTCCCATTCTTAAAAATATGCTTAGACTACTCCTTTGGGAGTGATTTAAAACTTATGTCATTTTGTAAACCTTTCCAGCTGCCAGCATTTAATTTACTTTAGACTCTGTCCAGAAGAGCAGGGTCAATGAAGCACTGCCCGTTTTTCTCTTGTTTTCAAGAAATAAAAATGTATTGTTTCTGTATCTTTACCAAGGAGATAGTTATGTCTGATTTCAGCTACTTATTAAAGAAAACTCATTGTTTAATGCTACTTAGTTTTGTTTCTAGGCAGTGCCTGGACCTCTGAATTGAGCTGTCCCTTACTGAACCCACGGAGAGCACCGGGCAGGCTGGTTCTTGCGTGGCCTCGCTGCCACTTCACCTCCTGCCAACCATGAAGGTCTAACGTGGGCAGTTGTGATGGTGCTGTGCACCTGGGCCCCAACACCCCCGGCCACAGCGGGCTCCGGTTCCTCTCGGAGCAGTATGGGCGGGCAGATGCAGTGCCAGGAGAGCGCCTGAGCCAAGACACAGCACACTGGTGCCTGTGCTGGCGCTCAGCCAGCCCAGACAACACAGCTATTTAGCAGGGAGGAAATTGCAACCCAAGTGGCATTCAGTGCCTACACTGAACACCTGCAGCCCTTGGGCAAACGGTGGCAACACACGCTCAGGGAAACCTGCTGCTCTTCGCACAGCGGGTTTCTCTGGTGTAGACAAGACCTTAATGACACATCCACTGACTGTTCCTTGCACTCAACCAGACAAAGAAAATAAAGAGCACAACCCTCATTCAGTTACCAAAACAAAAGCTTGCTGACTTTTCCAGGACTGGCAAGGAAATGAAGTTTTTGAGACCTGAGGCCCGGGGACACAAATGTACCCTCAGTTCTGCTTTCTCAGACAAATACAACCAGTCAAGCAAGTGTCTGGGGAGGGCATACTGATTTCTAAAACATTTCTGCCTAATCCCCCATTTGCTTGTTAGTTAACACCTGTAGCTACCAGCCTTCTAATGTCCAGCTAAAGGCTGACAACAGCAGTGGGTCTGAAGCTTCACCACCTTCAACAAGTTTGCCCCACCAGCAGCTCACACCAGGACCTTCACTTCCCCATGAAGGACACACCAATGCACACAATGACAGTGTCATACCTGCATATTTTCTCTCATGTCAGTAGCCTCTCGTAGCGGATGCACTGCCAGCTTAAAGATGTCATCTATAGTCTTGAGACCAGTGTTCCTCAGCATGGTGTACTCCCTCGCTTTCTTTCCTATCCTCACTGAGAGGCTGCGCTTTTGGGCCTTCCCGCCTCCACTTCGGTTGGTTATTGCAATGTGAACAAAGAGGGTGACGTGCTCCATGATATCACCAACAAAAGACCGCAGCGGTATGTGCCTGTATCCGGGCTGTAAGCACTCCAGTGGGATGGTATACTGCCCTATGAACTCATCCCCAATGTAGTCATCATCCAAAACAACAAAACGGATCATGGCCAGCTCCGGTAGGTTGATCTGGAACTCAAAGCTTTCGTCAAAAATGGGGTTATCACTGTTTTGCTGAACAGTTTTAGTTCTTTGTTCGGTGCAGTCTGCAGGAATCCCGTGTATTTCTATGCAGACGTAGGGGTCTATGACATCCCCTTTTGCACATGCACCCTTGGGCTTTGGAAAGTTCTGACCACTGATTATTTTGACATGAAGGACCTGGGGAGAAACCCCTGGAACAATGCCCTTAGTATTTGCGCTGAAGTAAGACACTTCATCGCGCATCACTGAAGGCCTGAGAACATATCCACATCCCCCGTTCTGTAGAAACCAGCCAGTGTGTAGGTCCATCATGGGCCCCGGGGTCTGATAGTTCATTGCCACTATCTGACAACCACAATTCCAAAAATCTTGAGGATTTAAGTTACTGGAGTCTATCCTCATAGCACTCGGGTATACCCTGGACAGAAATTTTTTGTTGTAGTTGACAAAATCTTCAGGATATTCATTTGCAATCCGACTGGCTTCTGCCTCACTGAAGGAGCACATTTCCCAATAATTTTGAGCTTTCATGGATGTCTCAAAGTCTTTGTATCGGACAGATTTGCATAGGGACACCAAGTCGGACAATTCCCTGCAGAGCCAGATCAGCTTTGGTTCCCTTGAGAAGTCCTCTGACAGTCTCCGGGATATTTCAGCCTCTTCATCTTCATCTGTGACTTCTCCTTCTAATATATCCTGGTCACAGGGCAACTTCTTCCCCTTCACAATGATCTTCATTTTCAGTTTCTCGGGTGATGGGAGGTAGACTTCCGAGGATAAAGGTGACTCTGTGTAGAGTTTGTTTCCAAAGATCCTTTTCATGTGTTGTACCACTACCTTCTGCTGTTGTACTGAGCAGTGGTTCCCCAAGCAGAGAATAAGGGGGTATTCTGAAGCAAAGAAGGCCAGCTTGTTTATTACCTCAATAACATTTCGAAAGGCAAGTGGTGATGTCATGTTGTTACGGTTACAAATAATGGGTTCATTATCTGGGCCGTCACAGACATCTAGCTCAATACTTCGACAGCTCATCTTTAAAGCTCTGACATAACCATTGATATCAGCTGGTCCTCTGAGCTGGTCTTCTATCAGATATGTATTGTGGGATGCGTTGATGTAGTAATGGGACAAAGGCTGTGTCATGTCTTGGACAATTTTTTTGTGCTCTGGGTCAAAAATATCACATTCTGGGGACAACAAGTATTGAGTAAACCCATCAATTGCAAGAAAACCTTTCAACCGCCCTTCTTGAGAAAGCTCATACCTGCGTATAATATCTAGACACATTTCTTCTGTTATGTGGGTCACTCCTTGCTCAGCCTCTAAAAACAGCATGAGGTCATTGGCATCTAGATACTCTTTATTTTTAGATATCTGCACAAGCAAGAAATAAACTTCAGGTCTCGTGCAAAGTTCACTGAATGCTTCACAAAATTCTTCTTTTGTTACTCGTGTTGTCAGTTTCTCTTTACTCTTCTGGATTTCCTTAAATTTTAATCTAATCTTTGGTTCCTTTAAGGTGGGGTTGAGTTTCTTTATTAGCTCCACAGCTGTATCCTCTAACACTATGCCATTACCATCAACATCTGCTGCTTCGAATACAGCTTTTAGCCATGCAAACCGTGGGGTATTATAGCTGCTTTCCATCAAATCTAAGGGTTGTTTGCTACGAGAAACCAAGTACCTTAATCCTGATACCCAAATATTGGCCACATCAGCTGAATTGGCAACCAAGTCAAGGGACTCATAGTTCTCACCATGAATTACCGACAGTGCGCAGTCCTCAGAAATCTGGTCTGCAAGACCATTATTCCTGAATGTTTCTGTGTTCTTCCCTAGTCTGATTTCTTTTATAGCAGAAATATCAAGCTTGGCTTTCTCAAGGTCCTTCTTGGAAGGCTCCCAACGAAGAGCCTGCAGGTCAGGATCCAGAGTAAAAAAACGGTTATAAATCCGTGAATTTGGACGAACTTTCTTCAATTCACACCCAGCCTGCATAAAGCTGATACAGTCACTGGCGCTGCTTATTTTCTTCTCTGACGGCATGCTGCTGAAGGACACTGTCTTCTTTCTTCCACATTTTTGGTTCAAAGGATCCTGTGGAATAATTACATTTAAAAAAAATGAGTAAGTTTTCTTTGGCCATTCCACAAGTGCATAAATAATAGAGAAGATATGTTTATGTAAAGATAATTCATGTTTTTCTGAACCTCAAAACACAACATATTATCCCTTCCCACAATTCAGTTCCCTACTGAGCTATAAAATATACTGAGCTCTACAGTGCCTTGATTTATTTCAGCATTAGACATACCAAGTTTTCACGAGTGACACTTGCAGCTATTAAACTGCCTTCCAGATCTCAGCAATGCACTACAGCTGCAAGGAGGTGGTATCCAGTTGTGTCGCGTACATCTTCAAAACAGAAATATATGGGAAGAGGGAAGGTCCAGCACGGCTTAAGATCTACATAACCAGAAGTGGGGTGGATCTCACCAGGATTTAAATGATATAGTGAATAAAAAAGGAACTTTGGAATAAAAAGGCATGAGAAAAAGAGTCTTGGCCTATGTGGGAGGAGAAGGGGAAGAAGCCTCCAAAGCAGTGCTGGGACTAAAGCCTGGGACGAGCCAGCACGCCTGTGGGGCACACGTGACAGCTCTGTGCTCGACAGATTAACATCCTGCCTCAATTCTGCCTCTATTCTGCAGCCTCGGACACCTCAAGCAAAACTAAAACAAAAACACCCAAGAGAGTCTAAGATTCCTTTTTTGTATGTTTTAGCGTCCTTTGCCAAGGACATTCTCACCAGGCTGAGAAGCCCACCTCTGCTGCATGCACAACTGCGTGGCTTTCATGGCTGCTCTTGTGGGAGCCCCACGTACCCCTCTGCTCAGCCCTAACCTACTTCACACTCTCTTGTCTCCCAATTTGCTTTGAAAAATAGCTACTCTGGTCATTTCTGTGTACGAAGACCACAAAACGCGGTGGGAAAATGGACAACCAGGCAAGAGACCCAAAGCCTTTTTCTTGAGGACATGTATTTTAACTCCTCTTGAGAAAATATTTAGCCAGACATGTGTGACTCTCTTTTCAGTATCAACTACCTACTTGTTGCTGGATGTAAACCCAGCTGCCTGCAAAGCTTTCTGTAATTTTAGTACAGCAACTAAATTTAAATCTTTTCACACATATAATAAATTCAAAACATTTCATGATAATTACAAATTGCAAATCATTCCTTTTTCTCTGCATGATTTCCACCTACTCAATTAGTAAATAAACTATCCAACAGCTACCAAAAATATTTTTAAAACATCATTCAAGGCTGTAATTAACAGAGAAACACTTGTTAAGATTCCTTTCCCTCCTATTTCCCTAGCCATCAGCAATACTTTCCCAGTTCTCTGCCTTCTGCTGTTGAAGGGACTTTTGCTGCCTGGATTTCAACTAGAAGAGGAGTCCCAAGACAAGGAAATGTTGATGCCAGTACAAGCACACAGCCCTCCATCACGCTGCCCTCAGGCCCAGCCATGAGAGGTGCACCAGGAACCAACTTTCCGACAGCCCTGAGGACCTGCTTTGAGACACCAGAACCCCTGACTCCCAAATCCTTTGCAGCCTGGACCACCCTTCCCCACCCCAGGAGGTGGTTTCCTACAGCCCCCATTTGTCTGTTGTGTCACTCACCCTTTCACAAGTCATACCACCCTACAAACCCTAAATGCAAATCCTGCTCTACCAGTGCCCTCCTTCCACCCACTGCTGTCTTTCTGCTGCTCCGCACTGTCTGTGCCCAAGCAGGACTCCATGTAGCTCTCCCATCAGTCTTGGTGCTTGTAGGAACATCTCCACTCATTGTTTGCATGTTTGTATAGATACTTTCAGAAAATTAGTCAGTATAAATGCTTCTACAAAATTGCTGTTGTCATTCACTCACTTCATTCAACAACGAAATGTTTCCAAAACCCCAGCCCCATAACAACTGGATTTAAAGGCTGTGAACAAAATCTAAACCTCTAAACCTCTTATGCTAAAGATTTCTCATTGAACTGTTACAGTAACTTCTACTGATAAGAAGAATTACTCTAGTAATTTATTGTAGTGCTTCTGAGGAGAATTGGTCTTAAAAAAATAGGAAGAAAGTCAATGAAGCGAGTGCCTTGGGTCAGCTACTTTTTTAACTACAGTTTTCTGATAAAATATTCTGTTCCTGCATTAGCATACTGCATTTTAATACACAGCTATGGCCATGAAAATCTTCAAACAATAGATGGTAATAAATACAAACGAATGCAGCCGATTACCCTGCGGCTTGTAGAACAGCCTTTTATTTCTCATTTCTTTAGGATTACAGGAGCAACATTTCAATTTAAGATTTATGATTAATTAAGATTATTTTTCTCATATAGGAAGATGTATTTATGGCCTTTGAATTTGCAGTGATTCATTCCTTGAAGAAGAGTGGTTCCTCAGGGACAGACCTGGAAAACTCATCAGAGCAGCACAATTGATTTAGCTACAGGTCTGCCATTTTATCTTTGCTAGATATGTTATGTGACTTTTTTTTTCTGCAGAAAAATAAAAATAATTTATTTTTAGTTCTGAGATACCTGTGCTTTTTGATGAAAATAAGCCATGGGACTAATCAGCTATTTTTTGGGTATTAAGGCAGGAAAAAACCCAACTGACCTCACAGAGAATCAACAAAAGTTGCCTTTTAACATTCACTCTTAACCTCTCGGGGATTTGGAAGGAATTATATTATCCTCTGTGTCCTCTTTCCCTGCTTTTTTTTTTTTTTTGGATGGATACTTCTGTTTTCGTACTTAGTGGTACGTAAGGAACATCAGAATTCTACAACTGCAGTTCTTCATCTCTGAGTAGGACTTTCCCATATCTTTCAATCAATTGAACAGAATTCCAAGTCTAATCCACAGACTGATTGTCTAAAATTAACAAGATATAAATATTATTGACATCGGTAGGATTCTTTTAACTGATATTAACAAACTCCCTCATCTACTGTATAATACACTCAAACCCTGAAAAACAGCAATTGTTGACTGAGCTTATTACTGCATCAACTATTCCCCTCTTGGTCTCTACAGAATAGGAACATACCTAGAGCTGCTAATTTTGATTTAATGAGACAGGTTTCAGTCATAATTTTCAAGAAGTTATTTATTCTAGTGTTGCAAAAACTCAAAATGTGTTTCTGCAAGCTCAAATGCCGCCTTCTCAGCCTGACAAGTCAGGCACCAGCCTTTTCCCTGCCACATTCACATTGCTTGAACAAACATCTCCAGATCCTGACACCAGCATTTAGCCAGACCACACACCTCCAGGTCCAAGGGATCACACTGGAGAGCAGAGGAGTGTTTTCTTCAGGAAGTGTCCTCCCTCCACTGGGCTCCACTCAGAGCCTAGAGAAGGTGATTTAAACACACTTTTCCTCCCCACTGATTTTATGCTGAGCTTAGTTCAACTGAGCCTACAGAATCAGGTTCCTAATTCGAGTTTAGCTATTGGCTTTAAGTCTCTACCTTAACCCAATTTTTGACACACTGCTCTTCTAAGACAAGGCATCCAGCTAAGAATACTTCTGTGCTGCAGTGTCTCCAGTGGCTAAATTCCTGCTCTGTTCTACCTTTCACTGGAGACTATGAACAATAATAAGTACAGCCACCTGGCAAGTTAAAAGCTGCCAACATCTTATGTGAATAATCAGCAAACCTGCTCTCTTGTGCTACCTGCCAAAAACATTCACACTGCAAATTATCAGAAAAACTCTCTATGGTATTCACCCACACAAGAGTATTTGTTCCCCTTCATTAACCAAAGCACAGATGTACCCCTGAATCTTGGAGGTGGAAAGTCTTTCTCCGAGATGCTAAGTCAATCAAAATTGATGTTACCACAGTAACTGGCCCAGGACTGACTGCCCTTTATCCTCAGTCACTTGTACTGATGACACTGAATTTACTGTGACAATGAAAGAAGGAAAGGACTATGTTTGCCAAAAAAAAAAATAAATCTCCATCAGTGTGAAAACAAGCAACTAACTTGTAGATTTTTCCACCCTAAGATCTTCTCTACTAGAGATAACCTAGCTCTAAACAAAACACTGTTACTGGAAACAAATACAACCAGTTCGCACACAATGTACAGTGACAAAAAGAAAATCCCTATTTATATGGGAAACTTTGTGCTTTCCAAGGCAAGACACTTCTTTCAAAGTGACTCAAACCGTGGTTTCCTTTGGGTTCTTTGGACATCCCCTATAAGGTGACCTAAGGGGCTGACTCCATCTCCTGCTCCCGAGCCTGCATAATACCCATCATGCAAAAATACCTCAGGACATCAACCACAAGACCACTTCGACACATGCTTAGCTCTCAACATAAACACAGCTGCTCTGAAATCAGTCAGCACCAAGGAGACATACCTGAGTACTGGCCTGACTGCACTCTAACATCACAAACAACTGTTTTCTAAAGGATTCTAAAGGAGGGATTCATATCTCCAGCCTAAGCACACTCCCAAAATAGGAGCTCTCCTGTTGAACACGTCATCCTTGTCAAAAGGACTGGATATGTAAACAGCGGGATCAGTAAGCCATCAGCAGTTGTGGGAAAACTCCACCCCATCCACCCTGACCTTTGACCACTCAGTCTTCTGCTGTTCAAATCAAAGAGCTAACAGAAATAAATATGGGGGATTAAAAAAATATGACTAACCATGCTTTCCACCTCATCCCACCCCCTTTGTCAAAACTACAGGAAATAAATTGTTGAGCTGAAGTTAAGAAACAGGGCAGTAATAAGAGCTACATAACAACCCTGCACATGGAAGTCAAGCTCATGAGTTATTATTTGTCTGAAATTAAGTTACCTGAAGGGCTTCTAAAGCATTGACCACCTTCCAGGATTCTGCTAAGGAGGATGAGAAGGGCAAAAAGCATCACTTACCCAAAGTCATCAACAGCCCTTAAAGAGCTGCAGGGCTTCTGTGAAAGGTTGTGAAATTCAGTAATGATGCTAAGAGCTAAACTTGTAAAGTGTGGTTAAAGGCCATTTCCCCAAAAAACAATTCATGTTTTCACCAGTGACTATCACCACTGCTAAAAGAGATGCTTTATTCTGATCTTTGCCATTTCCCATGAACCTAACACTAGGAAATCAATAATAGACAGATTAGTCTGTCCTCACAAATAGATTGCAATAAACGGTTCATCCTAAAAGCTATCTGCTCTAGAAACTCCAGATGGTCCACTTAATTGGCTAACTGATTACCTGATTTATTTTTTTTTCTCCCAGGAGAAACAAATCAGCTCTATAGGGTGAGGTTTTTTGGGATGCTTCTAGATATTCCAGTTATACACAGACAGAATCCCAGTCCCTGGAAATCTTAAAGCTTTACAGCACTTGTGATGGAAGGATGTACCTTTAAACATTAAGTAAAGAAGTCGGTGAGTCCCTAGTGGCACTCAAAGAACCACGTAGCTGGTTGGCAAATGATGGCGTAATTTTTCTATAACGAAGTAAGTCAGAGCAGGGAAGGTTTATATAAAGTATCCAAGAAAACACAGAAAGCCAATGTTGGGGCCAGGGCTGCAACCAGATGTCATGTGCATGTGAGGCTTAGTCCATCTGATCAGAGACATGACTCAGAGCTTGAACCCACAGTACCAGTACGTGATTACTAGAGGTAGCAGTAATCATTGGAAACTAGTATTCATCACTAGGACACAAAGATTTCTTCTGTGAATCTCAGCCATGTTCTGGCCATCCTCAGAGAGCATCCCAGGATTGCCCATTTTGCAGATTTTATCCGTTGTCCTCACAGCCTCTGCTATCACAACAAATTAATGAGCTTGAACTCCCTCTAATCTTTCTTGGCAAGGCTTGGAGGATGTAAGTATCAGATATCCACTATGACAACTCACAGGACAACAAAGATAAGGTTACCTACCCAAAACCCACCCATGCTGACAACACTTGGCACAGAGCATCCACCTTTGCACAGGGGCTGAACAACCAAACAACCTCATCGCTGGTGCAGGCGGCCGAAGGGACGCTGCCAGTGGCACTTGGGCTAGCCGCACAGCTCAACAGATTGTGAGAGCAGATGTTAATGCTGCGGGATCGACCTTGTTAGCCTCTTCAAGGCAAAATTCCTGCTAATTCTGGGATTTGAGCGCATGTGGAATAAAGATCGGATCTGAAGTCTAACACATGCACTCTTAAAAGCTGGGATACCCACGTAATGGAATAAACAGAAAATTTAAGGCAGACCAAAAATACAACATGGACAGATATATGAGAAATAGCTTCAGAATGCAGTGTCCAACAATTTTCCAAATACCGAAATAGTCATGCCGGCATGTCTGAAATCCAGCTAGTTGTCACTAACCAGAAGTTTAACTTGAGCTCAAGCTCCACGCAGAAGCCTAAACACAGTCATCAATCATGAGAAAGCAATGACTAAGGGATCTCAGGTGCAGGAGAAAGAGAAGTATCACGGGGAACAGTAATATCAGCATTTACAGTGGGATTTTCTGAACTCCCCAGGATTACCTGGACATCAGGGATGAGTAGGGGACTATCATCAAGACCTATAATAATGATTTTGCAGTGAGCTTCTGATCAAAGGGGGAGGAAATGTCACTCTGCAAAATAAGCATGCTGAGGGCACAAAAGCAGAGTGAAGACAATAGCTTAACTATTCTGGGATGCTGAATAGTCCCCACAAGTTCAACAGGAGGCAAGATTACAATGGCTTGTCTGCTTTCTTCTTTCCCTCTATTACTAAAATTCCTTTAAAATACTGGACTGTACGATGTAGAGACAGAGAAGAACATCTGGAGGAGATCCTTGAGAAAAACATCTGAACCAAAATGACTTGTTCTTCAAGGAATGCTCTGTTGTGCATTTGCTTTTTTATCTTCTTTCCTTTATTTTTAAAATCACTAGCATTGCCAAATTTATTCAATTTTACCTTGAAGAAAAATTACCTTTGCTGTTTAAATGACAAATGAGAGAAAAAGAAAAAAGCGGCAGCACACAAAGATTCCATCTGGAAACACTTTTGGGAAACAAAAGTCATGCAATGGAAGAAGGGTTTATTTTCTGGCATGGTACCACACTGAAGTTACTACTTGAAGTTACTCTGAGCACCGTGACCAGGAGGACTCAAATATTGCTATCAAACACTCTGCAGGCTCACTGAGAGTTGCAGCATTATCCCGACATAGGGCTGCTGTGGCCCAGGGAGCAGGAAAACGAGCACTGCAATATCTGCACATCTCAGCACAGCATTGATGTTTATCTCTTTTGCTAGCCAGATATGACAGCTCCGCAGCGAGCGCAGAGGACACTGCTACAATGTCCTTCCAAAACAGAACTTCCCACTGCCCCGAGTTGAAACAAGATTTAGAAGCTGTTCCATACATTAGCACAGGGGCGGGTGCACTCACCCCTACACCTGCAAGCTAACACAGAGATACCTGACCCAGCTGCAGGGTCTTCACCAACGGTCCGGCGAGCAGGGACGCCACAGATTGCTGTGCACGCTGCCGTGGTCATCGTCCTTGTAGTGCCCCAGTCCTGGTGTGATTGCACAGGTTGCCCAAGAATCTATAGGGCTTGAAACCTTCGAAACTACAGAAGACAGGCTTTTTATTTCCACGTCACCCAGGCACCTGGGAGAACAGCATCATGCACTAGGTAACGCAATGCAAAAATCCCAACACTACACGCTATGCACACACCTTCCCACAGGCTTTTACCTGCAACTATTTGTTTATTTCTGCATCTCTTCAAAGCAAAATATGCTTTAAATATTTTGAAGAAATTAGTTATTCAGACACTGACATTAAACCACAGCAAGACCTTCCGTTCAACCCCTGTTTGGGGGAGAAAAGGGGGAAGGAATCACAACAAAAAACTAAAATTAAGGACTTTCACTGGGAGGGAATTGCAAGAATCTAACCTAGCTGAACTCAAAAGATTTTTTTTAAAATTTATTTTAAAGATGCCTCCATTGCATCTGTAGGAAGTCCTCCTTAAAACCTGAAAAAATAGGATGACCCGTAGGTAAATCATCTAAACTTTCTTCAGTCAATTCATGGAAAACACTACTGGAGACAGACAAGCCAGAAAGGAGGTTATGCTGGTTAAAAATGTCTCTTAAACAGGAAAGAAAAACAGCTACAGGAAAGCAATACATTAAATACTGAAAATAAGTTGTTCATGTGGGTTACAAAGTAAAATAAGGAAAATTAGGAAATTAGTAAAGGAAGAAAACATACAAAGGAGAAAACAGCAACCAGAGGAGTTGATTAAGCAGGAGAAGGGTTTGGTGATAGGTGGCAATTATAGCAGAGAAGGCCCAGACAGTTCATTTGAAAATATTAGGAAGAGGCTGAATCCTACCAGTAGTCCGTCACTGAGCGGGAACACTGGTGTTGTTAATAGTACAAAAGAGCAGTTATTCACTATATGACAATAAGGAAATTCTTGCCACATTGGCACTCCCCTTCATTACACCTCTGAATGCTGGATTTCCAGCCTATCTTTGAGTCGATATTTTTCATTGTCAAACTAATGGAGGAGCTGAAAAAAGATTTGATTAAGGAAGAATAAAAAGATGATTAGCATTAACTATTTCCAACATGATGGAAAACAGAGCTTGTCAGAATAACCTGATATATCTTTTTATGAGATCAAAATTTTAGTTGATACACAAAATAAAGTCATTCTAGTATACTCAGACTCTGTGATATATTATGGTTTCTGCAATGCATTTGACTTGGTACTGAATGACATTTTGATTAAGAAGATATAGCAATAAAAATAAACTCAGAAGACATTAAATGGATCAAACATGAGATAAATGATGTGTCTCAAACGCAACAGTAAATGTGAAGCACTTATCATGTAGATGTGCTTCAAATGGGATTCTGCAGGGACTCGTTCTTAGTCCAATGCTATTTGGCATTTTTAGAGTGACCTGGAAAAAAGCATAAAATTGATACACAGAGTCTGGTGACTGATACAAAGCCAAGATTTGAACAGCTATGAACAACAAAGAATATGGCTCAGTGTTCAAAAGTCAAAAGACTGCTTGACAAGCCATGCATTAAAAAAAAGCATGTTCCAATAAGGATCAAAATGTGAGGTCATAAATCTAGAAACACAAGGGGCAGGCCTTATTTACAGGACTGTGATCCAGGAAACAATAATTTTGGAAAAACACATCAACTTTGTTGTCACAGATGATCAGCACAGAATGCTACAAAAGATTGCAATGGTATACTTGGTATAAACACAATATCTGCTAGGGATAGAAAATTTCTAGTATCTTTGTATTCGTCTCTCATGCGATACCCTCAGTTTAGAAATTACCTTGAAAACTGGAGAGAGCTCAGAAAAGCCACAAGAATTGGAAAACCCATTCAAGCAAGAGATTCCAGATTATTTTAGTTCAAAAGGTCTATTTCTGGTCACAAGCAATTGCAAATGGCCAAATTAATATAAGGAGTAACTTTAAAGGCTGTTTCTTATGCCCTAAAATAAAGGCATATCTGGGCACTTTTATTCAGAATGTAATGGTTTCAACTCAGTAGTTTAATTAAATAATGAATCAATGTGTTTTAAGAAGTCCTTCAAATTAAGTTTCTCTATTGACCCTGTAGAAACTCAAGATGCAGACTGACATTGTCACAAATTATAGATGATTACATAAAGATCAGCATCATCATGGGATAGATCCTTTAAACAACAAGAAGTTGATACATTCAGAGGAAAACTTAAAAAACACCCACAAAACCAAAATCCAACATGAAAACCACCCCAAAATCCACAATGAGGACAGCTGAGGAAGGTCACAATTCCCAAGGACAGCAGGAGAGTCTCTATCACTCAAAAGGCATTCACCAGCACCAGACTCCTTCCAACAGGATGACACATGAGAACAAACATGATTTCACTTGAGTCCTATACAATGGAAAGCAGACCAGATTCCAGTGGTATCTTCTGGCACAGTTATTTAGGTAGTAGCCCAAAAATTCAATCCCGTATTTTTCCAAAGACAACCATTGAATGTGACCATACTGTCTGGTATCATGGCACTGGAGATTACAAAGCACAGGGGCCCAAAATAGGATGACAAATTGAATTTCATTCTGAATCTTACAGCAATCCTCGAGGAATCAAATGTGTAATCCAATAAGCCACCCAAATCTCCACAGTCTAATCACATTATTTTAAGTCCTTTTTAATCAACTTAAATTATTTCTTCATTAATCACATTTTTGCTGATTCAGATCAACCCCAATCCTTAAACTTGGCAATGAAGTTCCAAAAACCAATAGAATAAGGTAATAAAATTGTTTTAATGGCAATATTTTTTTTAAATTCTGATTGCCATTCATAACTGAATTATTAAATAGGTTGAGATAGAATACATAAAGCCAAATATGAATTATTGGGCAACCTAGCAGCCTTGTTTCAGCTGGTCTAGAATTCACTTGGGGGTGAAATTTTGCCCCAAGTGTGCTGTCTAAAGGCCACAGCTGTCTCTGATTGAGAAAAGCAATGTTCAGCATACCTGACAAATGCATTAGCTCCTCCAAGGAAATTGTTCATCAATTTAGGAAAGCGTCCTTGAGGTGTACGAGTTTGTACAGCTGGTGTGCAGGCTCTCCGCAGGGGTACAGGTACCACCTCCATGGGAGCCCATAGACAGATCCCTATGGCAGCCCTAGCACGGGGTAGGTGTGCGGGCACGTCCGCGCACACATGGCATGCTGATGGACTTGGGTTGTCCTATTTGTGCTTTACTATCTCTTGTCAATGAGCTTCATGAAAAAAGGTTTAGGGAAAACTTTCCGATTGCTCCTCTACAAAGCACACATATTGGTATCGAGGCACGACTGTATGTATTTTACTCTCAGTTTTTAGCTTCACAACTATGTGCACAGTGCACACTATATATTTGCCCTCAACATCCTTAGGCGGAAAAGCTAGGTATAAATTATGCTTGCTGATACAAGAACAGACTGCTTCAAGCCATGAAACATGGTCCTACGCTAGTCAAGGAGTTGCCAGGGCTAAAACCAACATGAAAGGGACACAATGATTTCAGTGGTCTACTTAGCAACAGTATAATAAATTAAACATCTCCCTGAAAAGCAAAACACAGATTTCCCCATTAATACAAAGGAAATTAGTACTCCAGAGAGAGCTGTGGTAGCTTCATTGAATCATACTATGTGAATCTAATAAGTAGGTGTATTCCAAATTTCTACCAATGCAGATGCTGAATGTTTGCATTACTCATTAAAATCAGGAGTAAATGATGCAGGTTACAAGTGCTTTGATAAGCCTTCACAGCAAACTGCAGCATAAACATCCAATTTATTTAAAGAATAACTGATTTGCTATGCTCACGTGCTACAATTTTTATCACATTTCTTCAAAACTATCCACCTTCAGGGGCAGAGCTCTCCTACTTCCCAGAGCTCAAGTCTTAAGGAGAGAAAAAATGGTTGTTTGGGGTTTTTTAAATAAATACAGGACTGCAATTGTAATGTAATTTTGTTCTGGTCATACATTTTGCTAAATAATTATAATTCCTTTTTCTCACAAGTAAATTAGTGGTATGCCTGAGTATTATGGTTTCTTGGATTTCACACAGCACATACATTTTTATGGTTTAAATATATCACCAACCTGGTGTAATTGCTTCCATCCAGCTAATATTTAAACATTACTAGTGGCAATAGGAGTATTAAAAAAAAAAATAAATCAAAAAATAACCTAACCGCGGGACAATTATAGTATAACTGAAACATAACTCAGTACTTTACGAGAAAAAAAATAACACCTCAAATCTCCAACAGTTTTTACATTTGCAGCATTTAGAAAATGTTGAGCCAGAAGAAAACTGTTAGGTTTGCAACTAGAAAAGTGGAAACCCCCGGCTTCTAGTTCTGATCATGACCCCAGGAAGACCCCTTATGAAACACTACCTGCTCTGCATTTGAACTCACTATTTTCCTAAGACTTAAAAAAGTCTCTGAAGGAGAAAACTCAGTACCTCCAGAGACAAGGCAGTCTCTGCCAGGGTCTCCATCCTTCCCCTTGCCTGGGGGGTGACATGCATGGCAGAAAAAGGGATGTGTAATGGCAGGGACAGGTGCAGCTGGGCCAGTGGTTTGGGGAAGCTTTTTGCTTTGTAAAGTTCAAGTTTTGTACCTGCCTTCTTGAGGACAGAAAGCCACAGGCACCGTTGCTAAACCACAAGTTTCCCTTATCACCTTGCACAGATGCCATTAACACGGAGAGGCACAGTCCCCAAAGCAACTTGAGGACTAAAAGACATCCGTTAAATACTGGAAATATTTAATTTTGCAAGTGTGCACAAATGGTGGCATAAGTGAGCTATGGCTCAAAAGATGGGACAAAATGTAAGACTTATAACTATGCTACAGAGAATTAAGCAAAAGCCACGCCTGCCGAGCAAACACAACACTTTCTAAGTTACTTCAGAGTCATTACAAGGATGGAAGTTACTTACAAGAAGCATAAAAAAAACCTGAAGGAAAGGTATTAACAGGAAAATGCCACTAACCATTAGGAACCACTTTTCACAGGAAAAAAAAAAATCAGCTCAGAATTCACAGTCCATTCAATGGGCCCTTTAAAATAGATTATGATTTGCAATGACTGTGTGACTAATTTATAGCTTTAATCTTGCGAACACTTACACACACATTAGGTCCCCACGGTCACACTGTTCATTTGTTAATATCCTGTTCAGCATAAAAGAGGTGTTCCTGTGCATTTGTTCATCCAACATCTTCTCAAGTCCTTTTTAAACATCAGTGCTCTGGCTTTTCAAGATTTTTTGAGCTAATCCCTCCCATCGGGGAAACACAGATTTTAAGTTTGTCAGTGTAGTTTTCATGTAAAAGACAGATTTTAAGGAAAAGCCTTTTTCTTGCTCTAAAACAACTAGCTCCGCCTCTTTCTTTTTCTTGTTACTTTTCATCCGTTCCTTTAGGTGGGCACATGAGTAATGAACACCCCCAACATGTTGCTCCAACATAAATAGAGGGTAAAAGAATACATCTCCATTTAGCTGCAGGACTTGTAACTCTTGGAAAAAGAGACCAAAGGCGAGCAAGGAAGAGCCCTGGCAGGGAGCTGGGGACATGCACTCCTCCTGGGGCTGGACTGCTCCAAACCCAACACACTTGGGAGAGGCCAACTTTTGAGCTCTGTTTTTACAGATGACACCATAATTTTTTTCTAGCTGGTGGCTACAGGAAAACGATTTTGCTGTAAGTATGAGGTTTAGTTATTCTCTTAATGTGTCTGTCTTTTAATGGAGGACTAAAAAGGACAATAATTTAAAAATTATATGGTTTTCAGAAAAATACAGAATTCATCTGCTTTGCCTGTCAGCTTTCCGTTTCAAAGCTCTTCATGAAATTTCCAGTCTTAACCCTAAAGCAAAGTTTTATGCAATGAAGGGCAGACATATTTTATATCTGTTTAATTATAATGAAGACTTTGGTAAAGCATTTAAAAGAACTGCAGTATAATCAGGGCTGTATCCAGAGAACTGCTTTCTTGTACCCAGGAGAGTTTGTCTGCCTTGATTAAGTCTCCTCTCAAACGCAGAGCGCAGGGACTCCTCCATCTGAACTACCTTATGTAATTGCACAACAGCTCTACTTATTGCATACAGCATACATTGTTTTTCAGCACAGTTTCTAACACTATGACCATGCTTCTTAAAGCAAAAATACAAAAAACATAGAAAACAGTCTGGACAATGTATATACAGAATGGTATGCACATGCTTCAGTCTTGTAGTTCAGCAAGGGCAGCAGCAGTAAAATCTGAATGCTCTAATGCTATTATTAATGTGAAACAGATTAAATTCTCTTAGTTCACACAAAGCAATTGTTCTTTACTTACCTGGATGTAATAAAAGCAGAATCTAGCCCACAGGGGCAATGTATGAGGTTCATGGAAATCCCATTCTTAATTATGCCATATTTTCTGGCTGGGTTCTTTAAAGGTATATTTGGACTCAGGAGAACAGCACAAAACACTGTAGTGGCACCAGATAATGTACAGGCAGATTAAAAAAAAAAATCTATTAGAACTACCATAGACAGTAAACGCCATAGCTCATTAATTTCATTGGGTTTTCTCTCTGCTGTTTTCCGATTTCAAATCAATATTGAAGCTTATGGAAAATATTTTCCTCTTTCTGCCTCTACATGAACAAAATTAATTAAAGGGTTTTTTCCTAGACAGTGTTTTCAGCTGAGATTACTATTAACTGAGAGAAGAAAAATAATAAACTCTTTGTATACAATAAAGAGACAAAAAAAATTTAACTATGTACTTTGGAAAAGAATACACTTCTAACTCATTTTCCAAAGCCAATTAAATTATCTGTCAATGAATCCTTCAGCTACTAGGTAAATATAGGCACATCAGATACTCTGTAATTGCTGGATGATCTCTATTGATCAAAGCACACTGTTGTAGCTCGGCAAACTGAAATGGCATTGTTACCCTCATGAAAAAGGAATGTTTTGTCCTACAACCATTTGCTGATGTCTGAAAACGTGGACACCAGTCTAAGTCCTCCAACTGAAGTGTGGTCATTTGTCAAGTGCTGTGCGCCACCACACACGGAGAGATTTCAGTTATGCCATTTTTGTGTTAACAAGCTGGCAAAACCCAACCCCAACCATTGTTTCCTTCCTAAACTCTGACAGAAAACATAATTTTCTCCTACCAATAACAACATGCCCCAGAATAAACTCCCATGCAACATTAGAAAAGTGTACGAAACTAGAAAAACCACACCATCCAGAAATCAGCCAAAGTACTAAATTACAAAGGATAAATTTGGGAAGGGTCTGAATATATCCTTTGATTTCAGGGTCAACACAGCTATTGGAAGTAGTGGAAAGGAAGCAACTAAACCCATAAGAACTTCTTATGGATACCTTAATGCTATGCTTGGAGAATTTTCTCTTTCTCTGCTGCCTGAAAACACAGGGCTTGAAACTGAATTCTGAAATCCAAGTAGGAGAACACAGAAGACTGGAAATGAAGCAGGTTTTCCTCGCATCCCACTTCTGAAAAGCTCAAGTACAGTTGTCACATATCATTGTATATGGAGTTAGAGGTACTTAGACATCAACCACTGAAGCAACAGATCTGACCCCAGAGTAACATTCACTTAAGCAAAAGTTCAGCTACTTTGCATTGCACGAATCATAGAGCTGATGATACATCCCCAGCTCTTGCTGAGTCAATGAAATATTTAAACACAGACCTACTGTATTCAATGAAACTTGAAAGACATTTCAGCACTTTGCTGATCTCAGAGGCTCACCCACAGCCGTGCAGAAAGCAGAGGGCAGCGGAACCGTGAACACTGCTGACACACTAACGTATTGAGCCACAAAACCACTCCTCTGTTTCAGAGATTGCTCTAACTCTGTATCAAACCTACATGTTTTATGAATCACATCTTCATGGTAGGAATATATCAGCATGCAGTAAAAACAAATCAAACAGTTGTCTTAGGAAAATAAGGTGTTTCTTTGCAAGTGCAGAGAAGACACTGCACACCATTCCTGAAGGTTTTTTCAAATAGACTGCTTGGGTAATCTTCAGAAAACTAGACTACATATCTGAAAGTCAGTCCTTTTCATTTTTACCATAAGCATGACTTGAGGGCAGGTAGGAGAAATGGATTTGAAACCTCTTAACCTAAACCATGTCCCTTCAACCATAAGTCCCCCAATAATTAGGCAAGATGTAATAAATGGTTCAGTTTGGATAACACTAAATGTTCGTTTCTTACTGAAAAGTTTCAGTGTAATTGTTTTTCCTTTCCTTTCCTTTTTGAGTGTTCTTGATCATGCCATACCAGAAAAGATACACAGACGTGCTCCATTACCGCTGCCATTTCCTTTTCATGCACTTGAACAGTGATGACATGAAAAATGTTTATTTCAGCAGAGTTTTGTGCAGAGCTGGTCCAATGCAAAAGTAAAACCAGGCTCACAAGCTGTCCATACGCACAGGCTCACTACGAAAATGACACACTGCCCATAGTTCAACGAGAATTTTCAGAGACAGAAAATGTCTTTTAACTCTACGAGATGCAGGTGTTTATGCTACAGGGAAGAATGGGACTAAGAGGCCTGGAAAATTTTTGGTTTTCTATTTAAGCTTGTGCAGAGAGACAGACAGTGTTTGTCAAATAAATGTACTTTGAATACACATCCTGGACATGTTTATACTCCATTTGTGAATAACAGGGAATTGAGAATAAAGCTGTGAGACAGGACGCATGGGTACGAGCACACCGGCAGGAGCGCAGGTGTGCAGCTGTGCAACCACACATCACAACTGACACACATCTAAGATGGAGACATGAAGGGATTTCACCACGTCTTTTCCAAGTGCAACCTGAAAAGTTACAAAAAACTTGGTACATTCTGAGCCATTTCAGGAGCAAACATCTTCTCCCACGCAAATACCTTCTTGAAGCCCAGAGAGCAATCATGTCTTGCTGGGATAATTATGCAGCATCCAGATGAGGAAACAGAGGCAGAACAAGAGAGGGAAAACTCCAGCAGAGAGAAGCTGGAAAAACCAGCACAAAACTTCTCTTCTTATAATTACCTTGGTAGAATAATGGCAGAATTATACAAAAGGAGCAACCAGAGCCCTTTCCAGCATGCATTGCTACTGCTTGGATTAATCAGATAGAGCTGTTCTGGAAACCAATACATAAATTGACATTAGTTCATTCTGCATGTATAATTTCAATTCACTCTCATTTTTCACACTAAATGATGTCAGATTTTAATTAAAATCTTTTAACTGAAAATTAAAATGTCAGTGGTGATGCACAGATGCTGCTGAACAGATTTTTCGTCTCCCTAACGTAAACGACAAAAAGAGGAAATACCTAGGAGCAAGAGTTTCAAGCAATACTCTGTTCAGCCAGCATCAGGGACTGATCACCACTGAATTAAGTCCCAGGGTTTTATTTTCATTCTAAACATACCTCTTGCTGTCAGTTACATGCTTGCAGGATCAGGAACTTCCCACCTAAACTCTATTATTCAAATAGCAGGGGAATGCAAAAGCAAATATCTCCTAAATGCAGTATATCAGTATGGCGTGTGCCTAATGCATGACTCGGGAAACTCCAAACACCTTCTTCATTCATCAGAAAAAACATGGCCCCTTAGCAGAACCAGAGCCTCAGACTTCACCAATGGTGCATCACCACACACAGGCACACACAGGTGTGCACTCCTCTGCCTTGGCTTCCTCTCAGCCAGGGCACTGCTGTTCTGCACGTGGGTGGGACTCAAACGCGATGGCTGAACACTACCTTCCACCTCTCCAAGAATATTCATCAATGAGTTTCACCAGGAGAAGTGATAACGGAAGAGCCATGCACTGTGATACCCACTTTCCAGAGCTGCTGCTCTAATGAAGCCTAACACCACTTCTTCTGACTGCTAATTGCTCCAAACAAGCTAACGTGGTCTGACACACCAGCACTAACTTACCTACAGCTTCCAAGGGGTGTTCCCCAAGCTCCCCTTTGGCCCTGCTACTGCCAGCTGATTCACAACTATTTTAATTAACAGACTGTTCCATCTACATCCAAGGTCTACAGGACTACTGTCATGAAGTGAGACTTTTCTCCAAAGCTGATGTTTCTGATGTTCCCAGAGGTTCTTCTGTTTGGTTCAAAGGAGTCATAAACTTTTGTTCATCCACCTCAAACTAGCCACCAGCTTCAGCCTGAATTTCTAAGTTCACGTATAGCTTGGCTGGGCCCATCATCATACACAACCAGGCCCTACTGATGCTGCTAGCCATCTGCAGAAACACCTTCTCCGATTCCACAAATAAAGCCCATTCCATGGCTTAACTTCAT
This sequence comes from Pterocles orientalis, assembly GCA_011057875.1. Classification (NCBI taxonomy): domain Eukaryota; kingdom Metazoa; phylum Chordata; class Aves; order Pterocliformes; family Pteroclidae; genus Pterocles; species Pterocles orientalis. Next base: position 579,933 of record WKFP01014225.1, read on the forward strand.
TTTCTGTCTGCAAATTAAATAAAAGAGACAATAAAATGCTGCATATTGCAATGTACTCTTAAAGTGAATGGGGAGCCCTTGTGCAGAGTGGGAACATAAACAAAAAATCAAGGCATGAGTCGTAGAGAGCAACCCAAAGAAAAAAACAGGAAAAATAATACTGATACATGGAGATGGTGAAGAAGTCACAAACATAAGGGAAAATTCATAAACAGAAGCCCATGGAGAAGTGGCTCTTGGGGACAGCAGCACACTGCAAAAGTGGACATGTTAAAGAGCTTTTGACACCTCGCTCTGTCCAACTCAGCTCATTTAAAAAGCACCTGAAAACAGAAACTCCTGTTCTCCAGGAAGCACATTTACTTCTCAACAAATGTTACCAAGAGTTGCTCTACTGATGTTGGTAAAACATAACTCGAGCTAGTTTTTGGTTGCTACTGTTTTCCTGAGGATCTGCTGCTTAAACTGCTAATGGTTTGAGCCTAATTGATCATTTTTTTCTGTGATCTCAGTGACTGCACTTACCACCTTTCCCTCATTCCTGAGATATCTAACATCACTGCACCTGTCAGTTGCTGGGAACAGAAAATTACTTCTCTACAATATTAAAAAGGCTGAAAAAAATAAAATGGGTATTACTAATGGGCAGCTCCCAGAGCTGCTGTTCGTACAGGATATGGCAGCTTCACAGAGCTGAATTACATTACGTATTTGCACATGGCAATTTGCGCCGCACAGGAAATACTCTTCTCCTTAACCAAGTCTCACTGTTAAAGCAGATGAGGCAGAAAGAATAGAGGTCGGAATGGAGGAAAAGCCAGCCTGATCTTTTCAGCTGTCTGCAGAGCACAGGCACATCCCCACTGAACTCTCCAGCCGGTGTGCTGTGCTACGCACCACGCAGCCGTGTGCAGTGAAGACGGGTTATGCAGAAGGCGATCAGCAGTTCTCATCCTTGAGACCAAGGCCAGACTGAACCAACCCCTGCAGCTGCGGCAGAGGCACATGGCCCAAACCCAAGCATTTTGTGCGCGATGTTTCCCAGGGTCAGTTCTCCTACTGCTTGTCCTTTGCAGACCTGATGCAAAGTGTCGGCTGGCCAGGGGGACCCCAGCAGCCAGTGCAGAGGCAGGAGGCACAGCCTGGCTGGCCAGTGCTGAATGGCAAACGCCTGAGACATCCAAGGCACCCGGCACTCAGGCATGCACACAGTGATTCACAGCATCCACCTCAGTTGCCAAAACTATTTAATAAACCACCAGTAGACTTCAGGCTTGAAATTTCACAGGGATGTTTAGACTGAGAGCTCATACAGTGACAAACTTCTGGCTTTGAAAAAGACTGTTAAAACCTATCTTTGGTCATTTACACATCCTCTCTCTTAGTGTGAGACCTGCCATCTGCCTGCTGCAATTTGCCAGTTACACTGCCGTATCACCAGCCACTCTGCTGCTGCCGCCACGCTACTGTAATGCAGACGAAAACCTCTCTTGGTGTTTTCACCCACACGCTGCTTTTGGAATGTTGCCTGAGCAGGAGCAAGTGGCTCAGGGTTAGAGGCAGAGGGCAGAAGGACTCGGTCATTTATATCCCAAGCATTGCCATACAGGTAGGCTCTTCCTCTCTGGGAGCAGTGAAGAACACCAACACCCCTGAAGCCCAAGGGAGGAATCCAAGTGAGCTGACACCCCTCTGCTGGCACTGCACTGCTGCCTAGCACCAGCCCCTCCATCATGACTGCATCCACCCCTCCATCACCTCCCACCCTGCATTCTAGACACTAGGTAAGGCCCCTGAAAGCTAATAAAAATGTCATCCCTCCCACAGACCCCTCATCTGGCCTCAAATCTTCCTCCTTGCATCAGTTCATCACCTGCAAGATCAAAATCCCTCATGTGATTTCCATCGTTGCATCCCCCCACAGAAGCCAAGTTAGGGGAGCAGCACATGCAACAGCAGCAGCTGTGTGTTCAAACAGGGGCTGTGTGTTCAAAGAGAGGGCTAATCCACCTGGCACGCAGTAAATTCACATCCCCTGCTCCTTCCTCACCTGCCTTAACCCAAATGCGTACAGCAGACTGTTTAAAAAGAGAGGTAATTTGAACTAAACAGTAGTCCTAACACATTCAAGGAACATTCTTGAAAACCAAGCATTTGGATTAATTTTATTCAAAAGGCTCTGAACAAACACCCAGGTCTGCTGTAACACAGCTGCTCTCGCCTCGCCTTAGTAATTCAGTTCCCACTGTGGGGGGCTATTTATCTCATTCCCCTTGCAACATAAAAGCCATTTCTCCAGTCAAACCTCTGCATTATAGATGGTTATTTTCTCCTTTATCATAGACAGCTAATAGCCTATTTCATATGGAGGCAAAGCACACAGCTGAATGATGAAGGCGGCAGCAGAGAAGCAATCCTGCTCGCGCAAGAGACCTCTCCCAGGATTTTAAGCTGTTTGCGAAGGCCTGACTCCAGTGCCACACTGGCTGTACATCACTGTGATTACACTGACTAGGTTATTCTGATTTACTGGAGAGAGATGGAGAGGCAGGAAATTGGCCCAGCAATGATGCACTAATGTATATTCCTCTCCAGAAGGCTCAGCACCGCTAAATATGGAAATGTTAAAACCATGTTTTTGATAAGCATGACAAATCGTGTAAAGTCATTACAATTTTATTAGAGGAAACATTTTCAAATGCATTGATTAAATTAGGAATAATGACTTGGACCTAAAGTTATAAACCCCTAATCTCATCAGCACTAATGACCTCCTGAAATAGAAGGGAGGAAGGCAGCATCTCCAGGGCCGAGACAAAGAGCGCACAGCACACGACATCAGTCCCTTATTGGCCACACTGCAACAGGTGAAACTGGGAGAGAAGACAAAGACTGTGGAGACCCAAATCACAATCCACATGCTAAATGGCTTCAGCTCTCCATGATTTTAACCACTGTTCAAAATTACTTACTTCTTGAGCTCTAATGAACACTGAGACACTCGTAATCAAAGAGCAGTCTGTACAAAACCAGCATCATTCTGTGCATATTCACAACGAAGCATATGGAAAAATGAATGTGTTCAACCTGTAATTGTCTTCCCAATCCAAATTCCTTCCAGTGTGCACCTTCCAATGAATAAGTTGCATGCAAACATCCCACAGACCAAACTGATAACTGTAAACAAAGAACATGCAGCGAGGAGTTATTCATAAGGCAGCATTCACCTTCCCACTCTCCTGTTAGCACCACCACTCTTCTCTCACAAAAAGTCCCACTTCTCCCTGATACACACACTGATCTCTCTCCACAGGCCTACGGAGACGGGAAAGACAAGGGCGGGTGTAGACCTTTCACTGCACATAGAACCTAAGGATCAATCCAATTGACCCTTACCTCCTTGATGTTGACTAACAAAAAACATCGTCCCTGAGTCGCCCAACCTGTAACCTGCATTTCAAGGTGCCACTGTCAAGATTAGTGAGATCTGAACTTGATAAAGAGCAAGGAAACAAACCAAGGTGACTGTGCATCTTCTTAAATGTTCTCCTGGGTCCTGGAGGTGGCCAGGGCTTGCTCTCATCCCTGCCATGGTTGAGACACTCTCAGGGACACGTGCAACCTAAAGTTGTTTCCAAATGTCTGTGCACACTCAGCAGAGCGGGTGGAAAGCAGAGCATGGTCATCATGTCCGGCTTCCCAGGCCCTGAGGAGTGGCATGTGACTGCCACCTTCTCCCTGCAAAACCTGAGAAGTCTCTTCACACTGAAGGTACTTCCCAGTGGAAACAATCAACTAAAATTAAATTGCTTGTGCAATAGTGCGCACCTAATCGGGGCCTTTTATACTGAATCCTCCTTTTATCCTCCCTCAGCAGCAAACATTAAAGAGGACATTTTATTGCCTCCCTCCTCCCCCCCCCCCATTTTTAGCCCTTACTCTCTTATTCTGTGAAAATCCTAAGCAAGAAGGAAGAGTGAAATGAATGTATGCTATGTCTGTCAAAACAGAGACAATAAACTGGGACAAAGTAAATTGTTCTTCCCTAAACTCAACAATTATAATTATCTTACATGTTTTCTGAAACAACAGCAAACATAACAAACTGATGATGGAAGAACAATTGTTTTAACAAAGCTTGTATCTTTAAATTTAACACTACTAGGGAAGAAAAAAAAACAGCAAATAGTGAATCAAGTGGAAAACCAGAAGAATTACCCGAGTGCTTTCCCTCATCTTCCCTCTTTTATGCAGTTTGTAGATTTATGTACTCTTTCTCGCAAGGACTACATCACAGGATAATGTACAATTCATTAATTCATTAAACTTCAGCAGCATAGCTTCATCTGTCAGGTAAATGGGAAGCACATACTGACAATACTCAGCTGTGCATTAACTCTATTTCTGCCTGCCTCACCATGACCTCAAATCCAAAAAACACACCTCACCTCAAACAGGAAGTAATGTAGCTTAACCTCCCTTCAAGACCCAAAATTCATGCAACACCCTGAGCCCCCATATCAGAGTACCCTGTATGTGAAAAACCAGCGTGCCAGAGCTTCAGCACTGAACACATGAGAATCCAGGAGCTTGCTGGCTACAGATACCTTCCCGCATGCTAGGAGCTAGAAAGATGCTCTTCTTTGCAACCCCATGATTTCCAGAAACACAGTACAGAAATAATATAATGTGTGCATTCAGGAATAAAAGAGAATTATTCTCCTTACATATTTTACGCAAATTTGGTCTAAAGGTCCAGACAACTGATTACTTGAAGAGGATCGGTTTTTTAGGTTGTTTTTTTCTTAAACTGTAATTCCAGATTCAAGGAATGAGATTGGTTGCTTTTTCTTCCCTTTCCTTTATTACAGGAATAAACTTTTGATTATTAGTCTGTATCTGTCATTAAATTTGTAGTGTGTGCAAACACTGATGGGTGTTTTTTTGCTCTATCGATCTCTGTTCTGTTGTAACAACTGGGAACTACACCTTATACCACATTACACATGAAATATTTAGAACAAACAAAAAGAGAACACTGGCTACCCACATACATTAAATATCTGATTGCAAAATGAAAATAATACATGTGGCAGTGCAGCTGCACAACATTATGATGATAGAGTTTGTCCTCCACCTCTCAAGCCACTGAGTTTCAGCCTTTTTCAGTATTCCTATCTTCTTTAATTGCAAATAGACTTCATTTCCAAGGTCTTCCCATTTTTATTCTTCCCCTTGAACTCACCTCTGAGAGACTTAATGAGGACAGAAAACTGATCAGTGAGTACATTCCTTCTATAAAAAAAAATTCTTTCCCTTCTACAAAAGTATTAAGAAGAAAGACAGCTGAGAGACACATGACAGCCCAGGACGTGGGCACAGGCCTGTGCCATTCGACTTGCACAGGGAGATTCACTCCAGGTTTACAGGTCCAGGGCTGGGTGAACCACTGTGACATAATGCCACTGCTAGAAACCACGGCCAATCTGCTATCCCTCCAGCATTCACAGTTGGACTGCTCTTGTCTCACAGGCACTTCAAGACGTAGCGAGTGCTCATGCAGTAAATGGTGTGATAGCAATCAACAGAGTCCCACCGGAAAGGTCTGCGCTCACACCTGAGCTTGCATGGGTAGCTGCAGAACTCCTCTCCAGCTTTCACGATACACACTACCTTGGTTGTTTACATGTGGCAATAAGGAAAACCCACCTACTGAAACAACTCCCAAATTAGCTGTCCCAGTATATGAACATCCTCTTTGTACTATAAAAGTCAAGCTGATGTTGAATAGTCACAAGCAAATCCCATCTTTACTGTACTGAGCTCTCCAGGGATTTTATGGGAGTGATGTATGGGGAAGGAGCATTCTGTTTTTAATGAGCCATTGGCTTCTACAGAAATTTAAAGTAACAAAATTTAACTGCTAAACCCTAATTGATTTCAATGTGTGAATTCATTGCTCTATCCAGAAAGGGAAGTGTAGTAGAAATTACATATCCCAGATTCTAGCCCAGGGCAAGCCACAGCCGCTGTGTGCTAACCTGCCAGCCAATCTCTCGGTGCAAAAGCTGAGAAAAATCACACAGGTCCCCTCGTGTGAGCACACAACTCAGTACACCATTGTGAGGGTCCACTGGCAAACCTTTGATATGACAAAACACAGTGACTTTAAGAGACCAAGACTGCACCCCCTCACCTGCTCATGGCCAGCTCTCCCCAGTGGCAGCCTGGCAGGTTTTAGGACTAATCTGAGAGAATTTGCTTACTCAAATAACGAGCTTCTAGTGCCCCAGGTAACTCGCCTGTGCTGAAACTTGGCTTCCTTCAAAAAGCGTGAGGCTCAATCCTGTTCTGTTTTGTTTTTATTAAATTAAAAACAAACCCACAAACAAATAATGGTTGGTGTTCAAACCCAAATCTTCATCTGTTTACAGACCACTATTTATATGTGGGGTTTTTGTCTCCTAAAGCTGTCCAAATCAAAATGAATTTATAGCCCTGTCTTCAGAAGGATGACATTAACCACAGAGTGAGTCAAGACATCAGCATGGGAGAAATAAACAACCTCCAGCATAACACACTGGGGTGCAAGTTAGCTAACATGCAACTACAGGCGTAGTAGGAAACAAAAACAGCCAGTTACCCTTAAAAAACCCAACACAGTATCCTTAAAACTTTATTTTTGATTGCTTATTGCTATAATTAGTGGTTAGTAAATACTTGTGTGATGGGAGCAGCCAGATGTCACAATGGACAGTTAGACAGCACTGGCTAGGTACTGTATGAAGAAAAATAGGCAACAGTCAGCCTAAAGGGCTGACTGTTGATATTGTTTGCATTATTCCCATTCCAAGGGGTGGGATCTTACTCAGAAGGAAAATTTTAATGGCACTCAGAATATCCATTGGCTCATCATTTAGCCTATTAACACATAATAACTGTGCTAATAAATAAAATAAATAAATACTTTATCAATAACAAATACAACTTACTCAGGGAAGTAACAGTAAATTATATAGTTTGAGATAAAGCCTAATAATAGGAGTGGTTTTCTTGTCCGTATCACTATATGCACTGTTTGTTGAATGGGGCAGAGGGTTTAAGATGTTCCCTATGTTAGCCAGGAGTAATTTTTAAATTGAACAAAAGAGTTTGTGAAAAATTAAAGTAAATTTAATTGCAAAATGGACTCAATACCTGCATTAAATCAACTAATCTTATCAGGCTCCATTCATCTGTATTCTTACCAGCAATATAAATGGAAAGCGGGTGGGAAGCTGTTTAAAGTGCCTTCAAGCTTCCCACTGATGTACTCTAAACAAAAGGTTCAAGGTTTCTGTGGGAGGAGTAACAAACCCACCAGGACTTCACGAAGGGCGCGTGTCCTCAGTTTTCCCACGAACCCCGCTCTGCTCTCAGCACTGCGGCTGTGGGAGCGAGGCAGCCTGCCTCCCCCATGGCTGCGCCTGGCTGGGCTGTGCGACCAAGACCCTCACTTCTGGCAGCTCATCTGAGCAGGAGGGTGTTTAATGGGACTGTACGCAGCAGTCTCCTTACACACTGTGCTAAATTTAAAGTTTTTACTTGATTGTTCAAGATCTCCTTTTAAACCAATTGCTACATGCAAATGTTTATATTAATATACAAGATTTTTTTAAAAGGGTTTAAACCATGAATTTGGCTATGATCATAACTTGTAATTGATTTTCCATTATGTAATTTTAATCCTTCCATGAACCTGCTATATCATGGACTAAAACTTAGTCTCTTCAGCAAGCCGAGTGTGCCCACAGTCAGTCTCTTGGGCGGACGGAAAGCCTTCACCCAGCCACACATACTGCCCGTGGAGGTCAAGTGGCACAGCTTAGGCACATGCTGTAAGTAAGTGGTTATAGCCAAGGATAAGGTGAATATTTTAAGAAAGAACATCCAAGCCTGTTCCCAGGCCTCAAAGAGACAAGGGAAGGCACATGAAGCCCATCCGTCCAGTGGGGCTAAGGACTAGCTGGTTGTGCAGCAGCAGGAACACCCCTGCCAGACTGATGGCAAGTCCCAGCCCAGGAGCTGCAGTTCGATATCGATGAAGAGCAATTGCAGGAGGAGCAAGGGAAGCGAAAGACAAACAAGGATGCACCATTTCCCCTCATACAGGATTAAACGCAGTCCATGCGCAAAGCAGAGTGTCACCAGGTGCATCACCAGGATGCAGTGAGGGGAAGGCAGCAGGAGGCCCGCAGAAGGTCCTGCAGGATTGCACCCTTGGGAGACAGGGGTGGGCATGGCTCCCACCCATCTGCCATGGAATGCACAGACAGGGCCTTCGAGGACCAGACAGAGAAGCAGGACCCTGGTCAGGCTGCTGTGCAGCAGTCAGGTGGCAGCTGCTGCCCAGCTTCCCAGGGCTGCATCCAGCTGCACGCACCAGGACACCCTGCTCTGGGGTCTGCTCTCAGGAAGGTTTGTCAAGGGGAAGGGAGCTGGCAAAAGCCAGCAAATCCTTCAGCTCAAGCCAGTAGAGATCCTGCTGGGCCTCTGCTAGCACTGATGGTTGGTCAGACAAAGAGCTCTGCGCTCCAGGTAGCTCATAAAAAGAGATTAAAGCAACACTGTCAATGAGACAGTTTCCCCTGTTTGCCCACTCAGGCAGAACAATTTCCCCTCCAGATGAATTTCTGCCTTCCACCCCCCAGTGGAGGACGCTGTAAATTGACCCTGATCAGGAGGCACCAGGGTACCCCGGTGGGCAGTATGGCAAAGCCACAGCCAGAACAGAGGGGTGCAGCCAGGGAAGCCCCATGCCTCCCCTCCGCACTCGCCTTCCCAGCAACACATCATTCCTACGGGATGAGCATGCTTCCTGTTGTGGTGGTGACACAGACCCATGGGCTGCAACACAAATGTCAATGAGTGATTATAAAAATAAAAGCATTTAGTTGTCACACAACTAAACAGTCATTTTTCTTGGCATTTAGAGTTCATCCAGACTGACTGTGGAGGTCCATCAGACGGGGAGATTTTCTCCGCTCCTTGAAAACATTGCTTTGGTTGATGAGGGAGCCCAAGACAGGCATTAGCAATGTGCCTTGATAAACTTTGTCAATAACGTTACAAGGAAGCCAGAACAGGCAGCTGAGGTGTGAGAACAGAAGATGGAGATTCTGCCAAGATCATGCTGCTTTCCTCCAAGGACAGCCATGACCTACCCAAGATCCAGGTACAGTCATCTACCACATCAGCATTCCTAACTTCCCCAACAAGGGCAAAGCTACCTCCCCAAGTCTCAACATCCCTTAAACCTCACCATCAGAAGGCATAAAATAAAAGAGAAGTGATAGAGCAGCACTGTGTATCAGCCATGCAATTACTGATTGTACATGAAGTCCATATTGGCTATGCTTTTCCCCAAAACTAGCAGAGCACCACCCAACTGAAGTCTATGTCATCAAAAAGCACTTGGCCACCTGGCAAAGAGAATCCACTGACCAAGCCTCAGGTATGGATCTGCATAAACATCTTTAGAAGATGGACGTCTGCAAAGGATGCACATCCATGTGCCTAACATCTGTGTTACCCTTCACACCAGACAACTAATTACAGCAGGACAGAAACACCAACACCCCAGTTAACCAACTGCTTAATGAATCCAGATTTTGTGTGTGTTAGTTGACATTTCTAGGGAAATACGGTGTAATAATGAAAAACAGTGTGTTATAGGATTCTCTTCAAAAGTATTCAGTTTGTTTTTCCAAGCTCAATAACCGATAGGTTAATACCTCTAACACATTGAAAATATTTGCTGTTTAGTCCCCAGGAAGCCCTACTCCCTTTATCACAGTCTGAGGTTTCTGTTACTGCACTGAGAGTTTCAAGAGAAGAGCAAGATAATCTACATTCTCCTATCTACACCATCTCTATTGTAACTGCTGCTTAAGGCACCCTGCGCAGTGCCTCAACATATTTACACCTGGCTTGGCATTTACTGTAAATTCTTTACAGATTCTAATTCTGAACTTTGTTCCCTGTAGAAAAACTTTCATCTCTCAGTCTGATTCAGGCTTCTACCACATGACAGTTAAGTACAACATCTGAGCCCCGAGGTCAGATTATTAACATTTATTTCAAGATCATGCACGACAGAAAGCATCGGCTCACAGCAGGAGACTATGTGAACAATTAAAAACACAATAGAGGAGCCTTTCTCAGCTGTCAAGTGGCCATTGATGTTTTATTTAGTCTGTTAAGCGTATTGCTGCTGGTTTGAAATGAAGATCAACACAGTTCGTGGACAAACTTATTTTACAAAAAGTAACTCCTGTTGAATTGCACAGGTATGACATGAGAGATTTGGCCTCACCCCACAACAACAACAGGCTTGTTTTATCCTAACCTCTGCCCAGGACCATCATCTTCTGCCAAGCACTTCACCTTCAGCTGCGCCTTCTGGGAAGACCTATAGTGTTACTAATATACTTACTATACTTCATATACTTCAGATCCACTGAAACCAGCCATAGTAACTCCTGAATCATGCATCACCCAGCGCTCCATTCCTATGAGAGCCAAAAGCAGAGAATTTCCCCTGAGCTGTCTCTGCCCTGTGCTTATCTGGAGCAGCTGCAGCACTCCCACAGCCACAAAACATCTCGTGTATAAGAAGGTCGCTTTAATTAGCAGATGACACCGAGATGGTTTCGGAAACGGAGAAGTTTTCCTCTCTCATTTTCTGTTTCATAGCCTGTCCTCAGGTCTCTAATTATATATATATTTCACACCTCCACACAGAATTTAATGGGAGTGGAAACACATTGTTCATCTGCAGGCAACACACCATTTTTCTCTAAAATGTGGGAAGTTGTCAAATAAAATGTCACTAGGAAAGGAATTCCAGGTGATTTTTGACTCAATAAATATCTCAATGAACTACACATCCAGTTCTTGATAATGTGGTAAAGAAATAATTCCCAGCAGTTACAGAAACCTGAAGTCCACTCTGAATGCTCTGCAAACTGGCCACGTTTTTCACCTCTGACCAGGGAACAGGAGACCCAGGAAGATGACATCTAGCAAAACAGGAAGTTTTCTTTATCACAAACTACTCTCTGACACAGGCTGTTCAAAAAGAAAAAGCTACAAAGCAGAAGGATTTCACTGTAAGAGGAGGACAAGGAGCCAACACCAAAGGAGAGCCTGCTGCCTCAAGCACCCCCAGGGCTGGGGAACAGGAGGCCTGAGGGCACGCTGTGAACCGGGGCTCACAGCAGGAGCACCGCCCAGCGTGTTTCTCCTACAGCCGGTGGTACCCCACAGGTCACCCCGCAGCTTCCCATGGGCCATTCCCCACCCTGCCAAAGGGTCCGGTTTGGTCAGCACAACCATAAGCTTCTTCCCTATGCAGATGCTCTGGGATGTGTCTCCCTCACCGCCACGCTCTCCTCAGCTCAAAACACAGCAAGGAATCCTCAAGGACTCACAGGGCACATCTGCAAACTGAGCCGAGGCGCAGCTGCCACTACCTGTAAATGCAGTTTTTACTATGCAAAGCAGGGCCAGCACACCTTGTCACGGACCTTACTCTAGTCCCTCATTTTGCAAAGGGGCCAGGCATGCAACGCTGAGAGCGGTAGGACCTACGCATGGGCTAACAAGAGGACGCAAACCTGACATCTGCCCCAACCACTTCAACAATGGGACACTCAGGTTTGAGGCGTGAACTTTACAATTAATAGTTTGCTGGTTTTTTGGTTCGGTTTTTTGTTGTGAGAGCAGGTTCTGTAGATACAGCTTTCCTCCAAAACCCTTCTCAAAAGAACATGTCTATTGCAAGCTGAAAAACACCAGCTTTTCCTACAGCTGTTAGGCTGCTCAAGTGACTGCATATTATAGATGGGTCATCCTGAGCTCTGCAAGCCAAACACACATTTCCAGTGCTTTTAGTTTATTCAAAAAAGGTTGACTGCAGTTCTGTAAATAGACTCTACCTCCAGCAAGCACCAAAGGTCTAAAGCCACAAAGTGAGCTAGAATAAGCATCTCCTAACTGCAAATCCCTTAGTCATCTCAAAAACAGGAAATTACACAAAAGCCCACAAATAAACTGTATTTCAGTCACTGGTCAAAACACTGGATGTTTCTTCCCAGAACCTCTGATCTTTACTCAATATCTCACGGAAAATAAAGATTCGAGGGATTTCTACTTAGGATCACATTTTCCTCTCCTATGCATATCATCTTCAGCCCTCATGTCAAGAAACCTTCCCAGGAGCCAGAAAGAGAAGAAACTGCTGTTTCCTTCAGAGCTCAGCTTGCTCACATTGCTGCTCCAGCTGCCCGGAAGGAGGCTCCTCTCACCCGAGAAGTGCTGTGTCCCAGCCTTGGGGGCTTCCAGCCAGGCAGGTGGCTGCCACTCTCCGTCCCCTTGTGATGCTGCCGTGGCAGGATGAAGGTAGAGATCACTCCTATGTCTTAACCTTCCACCGCATTCATGCCCTGCTACTCCACACCCATAGGGTGGACAACAAAGATACCAACTGAATCAGATCTTTCTCTTTCCATGTAGCATAAGCTTTCAGAATTATTTTATCAAATTCCTTACAATACTTACACTGCAAGATGTCATCATACTACCCTTAAACGATCTATTCATAGGATCATTTTCCAGATGTTCAGTGATTAAAATGAATTTGCTCCTCTAGTATCCTTCTCAAAGACAGAAGAATATGACGTATTAAAGTATTATTGAACCCAAAACTTAAGAAATCAAAGACTTTTTTTTTTTTGTGTGTGGGAATACTTCAGCTAAATGTAGTTTGGGCTTTTTCATCCCTATTCCTGTGCCATATTCTCCCTCTATTTTTATTTTTCCAGGGAACAACAACAACCACCTAGTGTTTTCTCTGTGACAGAACAGTCTCCCTGTGTGTGCTATTAATGCTGCAGGTTCCTCTTGTTCACTGCAAGCACCCTCCAGGATGCATCCATAGAAGGGGAAGAGAAAAGCTTTTCTTTATGCTAACGGGGTTGGCACCCATTCCTTGTGTCACCGCTTGCTCGGAACTATACTTCACAGATTCCTCTCTTGCTCTTTTATTCCTTCTCACTACTGCTGACTCTGAGACATACTCACCTACTTAAATTCTGTTTGAGTTCAAGTTGTGAGGCATGAAAATGTTTTTAATTTCCAAGGAAAAGAAGACTTAGCAAGACTGTTCTCACTTTTCTGAAGCACAGGCACACACAGAGCTTCCCCTGGTTAGTACATCATTAAGAATCCTTTCCAAGAATTTCATCACTTGCAAATAGAGTATTTTCAGGGAAATATGCTTGGTGTAAAATCTTTCAAGGAGGTGTTGATTAGCTAAATGCTGCTCATTTTGCATGGCCTTTTTTTCCAGTTTGGATCTGTGGGAGCTTCACAAGAGGTTAATGGATACATAAGAAAAGTTTGTGTAAAATGAGCCAAGTGTTTGCCAAAAAAGGGAGGCAAATGGTCAAGCTGCCACAGAGGGCTTAGATACAGGCAAATGCGAATGTGGCAGCACACAGAATAAACACAAGTGCAGCTTTCAGCACATGTAATGGGCATCTTCAGGGTCACTGGTTCCAGCCATCCAAGCTCTCAGATACGCTGCTGGCAGCACCAGGCTCCTGGCCAGGCTTGGGGTGCGTGGGATCTCCCGAGCAGCTGCAACTTGGATCTTAGCAGATGAAAACAGTCTGTTATTTGGCTTCTTCTAAAACAGATTAACCCACCCACAGTAAAAAAGGAAGAGTAGAAAAAGCCTGTTGTCCCATGCTCATTCAGTGTGACCTTCTGACACGAAATTAATCTCTTGACCCCATCAATTTAGAAATGGGAAGGAAAAAAAACATGTTTCAGTTAACAGGGAACACCACAGCATCCAACCACAAATACTTGCCTAACTGTTTCTGGAGAACTTACATGTAGATAAACTAGGTAGTTCATTACATAAAATATTGCAGCTTTGGAAAACAAAACAAAACAAAACAAAACAAAACAAAAAAAAAAACACAACACAAAAATCAGTATTAATGGAGGTTTGTTTCGGTTTGGTTTTACACAGATGCGGAAAAGGAGTTAAGATGGACACTTCCACATTTGGAAAGCCAAAGCTATGCATCTTAGTCCATGTTAGATGTCCATGGTAAAAACACAGTCTACAGAGTCAAATTTTCACATTTTTGTATCCTAAACCCCCTTTTAAAGTGGTTTATCAAAGCTGCACAACACTTTAGAACTTGTTTTAAAAAAACTGTTTCAGATAAGATTAGATTTAACTTCAGACTCTGCTCACATAGCTAAGACTACAGAACAATTCAAAATCTGTCCATCCCATCGCCAATCCACCCAGGAGCATGAAATGATGTCCTGGCATAAAACATTCCTTCTAATTTATAAGCATTATCTGAGGTAGCACGGTGATTGATACTAAAGAATTTCTTCCAAATTTAATTTTAGGTTAAGTATCTGAGTTTCAAAAACATACAGAAGAAAAGAAAAGTATTCTAGTTGTAACATGAAGCTGACATTTCTGAAATGCCAGTGGACTGGTTTCTAATTTTTGCCACAGGAAAGACTGCCAATATTTCTTTGCTTCTTTCAGCATTCTTAAATTTTCCCTGTCATCGTTCTGAAATAGTGGGAGTCATCCCTCACAGCACAGCAACCCCCAAGCCTCTTTCATACCAAAACTGATTGCTACACAGCAGAAGGCACAAAAACTGTTTTCCTTCTGTCAGGTTAAAAGCAGAGCAGAGATATCTTAAAACACAGGAAAAAATTAGAGAGATTCAAAAGTGTTTTGAGGCTCTAGGAAAACACCTTAACCAACCTTTGAGAACATCCTAGTTCAGATACATTAAGTGTATTAAGTGACTCTGAAAATTGAACTTAACCTTGAAATCCTCTGAAAATGAATGGGTACCGTGCTTTGTATTCACAGTCAGCAACAGCAAGACCCCCTGACATAAACCTGGCTGCAAAAACAGTTTGTCACGTGGGGGACACGCCAGGCAAGCACGTCTTGCTCCATCCTCACTGTTCTCCCAGCTTATTGCATCATTTAAACTCACCATGTAATAAACATCTCTGTTCCTCCACACAGCTACCCACACAAACCCTTACCTATTAGGGCCTCACAGATGCTTTATCTAGAAGAGTTTTGATACCTTTGGCTAAAGGAGTGCTACATAAAGCAAAAAGGGGGTTAATGTTGCCAATTTCCTTTGTCCTCTGCACACCACCGGAAAGGTATCACGCCCCAGCAACCTCTCCGTCCTCAGGATGTTGCTCTCATGTTTCCCCTCTCCCTCCCTCCACAAAAGCCTTTTCAGTTCCTTTTAATAACCCATTAAAGCCATGCTTCTGCCTACAAATCAACACAGCACCTTGCCTATCCATGTTAAGGAGGTTTCTTTGGGTATCACTCTCCCAACAGTAACCTGCAAGGCCAGTTCTTGCTTGAATGGCATGAAGATAACTGAAATTTGCAGTCTTAGCCAGCCACTGAGGCTCAGCATCCAGCCTCCGCTCGGGCTGCTGCTGGAAGGAAGCAAAAGCCCAGGTCGACAGAGAGGAATGATTCAAAATGTGTTCGCTTTTTATAGCAAGGCACTCTATAGCACCACTTGGTAAACAAAGATGTGCCATTAAATAGCTACCAGTAAGCAATTCTGCAATTGACAGGTACTTGATTTCTTCTGGCCTAAAGAAGAAAAAAAAAAAAACAACTTTTTTTACTGTGTCAACAAGGCGAATAAGCTGGAAACAGACCAATTACCTGAATCTGCAGAGCTCAGTTCTGCTCTAGCCACCTTCTGCAACCACAGCAAAGGCAGAAAGGGTAACAGGAAGCTAAAACTGGACCTTCAGTGTTTAAAGATGACTCACAAAGCACACGCCTGATTACGGCAGAAATTTCCATTAGTCCTGAGGTGCAGCTCTGTCGTCACTGAAGTGGAAGTGGATTTCAGGACGTCCAGGAGGTATCTCTTCAATGGGACCTGTGAGGCAGCAGTGGTGGCACTAACTCTGTTTCTGATGTGGTCTCTTGAAAAGATGAAATCTCTTTTAAAAACCTCTGTTTTCACTTATTAAGTATCACTGAGTCGTCATTATCAAGGGCATAATGAGGCTCCTGCTCACTGACTATCGCCTCCCCCTGCTAAAAACACCACAAAAATGGAGAATAAATAATGACAATATTACCCTTGAAGGCCCATTACACCGTCAGGCACCTGAGCACTGTTGATTAAATGATCCTGTACCCACAGTGAGCAAGTGACAATGGAAGGGATGGCCACACTCTCTTACCATGCTGTATTCAATGTTTCAGAAGCACAGTGGCAGACCTTTTAAAATGTATCCTGTTTAAACCAACATTAAATGAACATACATTACTAATTCTGCATATGTTGTACATTGAAATTTCTACAGGAAAATGCTTAGCCATTTGAAAGCACCCAGGTCATCTCTGAGGTGTAACCTCTGCGTTTACCAGCCATCACCTGCAACGCTCCTATTACTCTTCAGCAGAACTGAGGCCATGCAAGCTCCCCTTCCCTCCACCACCCTGAATGCAGAAAAAGAAAGCATGCAAAATGACAACAAAGTCACTGTTCTCCTCTTTGCTGGTCCACCTCCCTTCATTGTTAGCAACCCTAATTTTCATCTGATACACATGAAAAATCAAAGATGCCAAACACAGAAAGGACCAAATCTCTTCCCCAGTCAACCTGCAACACCCTAACGTCAGTGGCTCTGCACTGAAAGCAAGCCTGGCCCAGGCAGAGGAACGGTGCTGGTTCAGCAGTCTCATTTCAAACCTCATTTTGGCTAAACTGCTGCTGACCTTGGTCTCAGGAGTGGAGATCACACAAGGACAAAGGCGGCTGACAGTCCACGCAGCCAGGCAGGCATCACCCAGGGACAGAGCAGCCAGAGGGACACAAACAGCAGGGGACTACAGCCCTCTGCTCTCCCTGCTGTTCATGCTGCAGCAGCAAAATTGGCATATTATGGTCAAGCACTGCTGCAGAGACAACACAGTCTGCAGGCAAGTTCTCTGTGATACAGAAATCCCCTTCCTGACGGCAGAAGTGGCCTAGGGATGGCTCTTGCTCCTGCAGACGACAACACTGCAGAGAGACAGCAGCACCAAGGAGGCAGGTGAGCAGAAGAGGTACTGCAGAGGCAGGACAAAACAAACTCACATGTAACTTCACAAACCAGGACAAGTTTGATGCCATACTGAAATCTCCTGCAGAAATTAAGTGAAATTGCAATGTTCAAAACAATGACATTGACTTGGAATGTTGATACATGTTACAGTTGAGAGTAACTGAATGAAGCTGGCTGATTAAAGTGAGTTGCACCAGGCACTGAGGTGTTTAAAGGAAGATTAAGAAAGACCACGTGTTTCAGTTGGGAGAACCAAAATAATAGAACATCACTAATCCCATCATGTGGTGCAGCACAAACAACAGCACTGGAAATGGGAACTGCACTAGGACTAACCTGTACAAAACACCACAGAGTTACCTTCTGGTCAACACAATGTAGCTTAGGTTTTTCTGAAAAAACAAATTAGCAGACACTGCATAGGGGTCTGAGAAATTAATCTTAGAGAATCATAGAATGATTAGGGTTGAAAAGGACCTTAGAGATCATCTACTTCCTGTCCCCCTGCCATGGGCAGGGACACCCTCCACTAGCCCAGGTTGCTCAAAGCCTCATCCAGCCTGGCCTTGAACACCTCCAGGGATGGGGCATCCACAGCTTCTCTGGGCAACCTGTGCCAGTGTCTCACCACCCTCACAGGAAAAAAATTCTTCCCAATATCTAATCTAAATCTGCCATCTTCCAATTTAAATCCAGAAAGGGACAATGCTATGGAGGTCCTTCCCATAGGTCCTTCTGGGGCTGTCACCTCCCCCTGGACCAGAGGCACCAAAAACACCAAGGCATTGGGAGACAGCAATTTATTCTTTGGAAAAATCTCAAAAATTATGGGGTTTCTATTAATTTGCCCCACAAAATTTTCTCCTTTGGTTCCAACTCCAATATAGAAGATAGGGAAAGATTGAATATGAAAAGGAAGGAAGATTAAAAAAAAAAAACCAAATACAGGAGACAAGGAAAACCTTTGTTAAATTTAACTTAAACAGAAAGGAGCTTAATCTGTGAAAACAACAATAGGAGGGGGTCTTCCCTATGCTCCAAAGCACATCCCCAAAAATCCCTCCCACAGGCAGAGTGAAGCAACAGCATTTTTTTTCAGCATGGCAGTGGAGCAGCTGCCAAGTCTGTTCTGATATTGTAATCACTCTGTTAACCACAAATCCCACTACATCTCTTAGCTACATAACTTTTTGTTTTTTTAAGAAGCTTTAGAAATAAAGACCTTTGCCATTTGGTCTACATGGTATTTTAGTTCAACTGATGAGTCTGGTATTGTAATGCCTACACTCATTAATGCAGCCTACATTCAAAAACAAAACCTGCTCTAGAAGCCATGGTTCCTGTACCTCTAGGAGTGTGCCTACCACAAGAATGCTGGAAATAAGAATAAATTGAAACCTTTTCTGTGTTCATTAAAACACCTAATGAGAAAATTGCCATCTAGAGCAGTAAATGGTAACTTGTTATTGCTGATGAAGACAGAAGATCTCCTTTGTAAATACAGTAAATGCTATTTCAGCTACTCTGGCCCTGAATCAAAGAACCAGCATGTTGTTCATTCACAAAGAAAAGTGATAGGATTTGTACGGTCTGCAAGTGCCTAAACATTGTATTTATCCCACTGAAGTGCAAAGCTGTATAGAACAGGATCCTCTTCTCACTGAGGTCAGGACAGCTTTTGACTCAAACAGAAGCAAACTAAACTCTGCCACCTCTGAGCTGTGAGACCAGTCAAGAGGACCTATTGTGTCCAGAGCTTTAGGAGCAAAAATAAAGCAACCTGGCTTGAAAAAGCATGAGCAAAGCCTTACGTTGTATAATAGCTACATGTCTCTTCAGAAAAGAGGTGTGGGCCACTGTGGTTGGAAAGCACAGCTACTCATATTCAGCCAGGCTTACACCCTGGTACCATGTTTGTTGCTCTTGACTGCTTGTGCCAACCAAACCTCAAAGAGGCAACATGAAAGCCATGCAGATTTCAACCACAGTTATTTCTGGAACTGCCAAAACCGGAAGGGGAATAGCCTCTTCCCCGCATTTTTAATCAGCTTAGAAACAAAACACAGGAGTGTTTTCTTACTGCCTCGCATCACTGAACAGCAACACTTTCATCCTGAAACAAATTATGCTACAGGAAATTATTCATTCACCAGGGCAATGGGAGGAAATTATCACTAGGCTGCTCTTTAGTCTGTCAGTAGAGCCTGTAGCTTCATGCTTGGGCTCCACCACCACAGTGCCCCAGGCACAGACACACCACATACACTTGACATGATGCCAGCGCCCACTCTTAGACAAACCATTCGGTATTACATGATGGTTGTTTTTAATTTCTGCATGCTGGTATATCTATTGGTATGAATGCCATTCAGACCACTACAGGCAGTAACTGGAACCACTGAGCCCTAACCAGGACTTTGATCTGCTATTCCCTTTGGATAGGAACTTTTGTAGCAACATCTGTTATAACCAGTATGGTATAAACTGGCAAGTGACAACAGAGCGAGCTCTGATGAACATTTGTATGAACGTGAACTAAGACAAAGACATTTATTTCACCATGCTGAGTTTAATACATTGCCTTTCACCTACTAAATTAAGCAAGGGCAAGGCACTTTCCCATACTTATAGCAGTGGAGTTAAATTATGCATTCAGAGTTAATTATCTGATATGCTGTTTAAACCCTGTCATTATACCTGTCGAATAAGGAGAATGCAAAATGTAGCTCCCAGGCAAATAAGACAGACATGGAGCGAGCGTGAAAAGACACAAACTTCCCTTAAAGGACTGCAACACCCAAGACACCAGCTGTTCACCACCAGCATCTGCACAAAACTGGTGTATAGCAAGGATGACGCAATGCTCTTTATTTTGGTCTCCTGACTGGGGCTGAGGTGTGTTGGCAGATGTGGGTGCCTGTCTTCTCCAGTTCCAGGTGTTCTCTCAACAAAAGCATAACTGATGAACCATCTTGCAAGGTAGCATGGCAGGCAGTTATTTTTTCTCCTCTAGTTTTCTTCATGATACATTTTTTCTGTAGCCCAGTAGAACTACAAAATTTTGAAAGCCATTGAAATCATGCAGCCCCAAACTTGCAGAGGGACTTAACTCTGGCACATACCAGGAACAACCTGCAGTGACCAACTGGGTTCCCAGGCACTCTCCTGCTCCCTTAGGAATCCCTGCAACCTCCAGAGGCAGCACAGGGAGCCTGTCTGGCAGCCTGAGAGTGACCACCTCTCTTCTTCCGCAAAAGGCTGGCAGAGCTGCAGAGAGCTTCGCTGGGGGGACCAGGCAAGGAGGAAAAATGTTCTCTCCTAGCACAAATACAGCTGTTTCCACAGATGCACATCTGCAAAAATGCTGCTTTTATTTGAGGCAGGAACGTGAAATCTGACTGCTCATCCACATGCTGCTGCTGCTGCTTTTGGTAACCAAGGCCAGAAATCTTGAGAAAAGAGCAATTATTTTATGATGTGGAAAAGTTTATCAAGGAGTGATGGCAAAACAGGCTTCTTTTGTACTTAATAGTACAACTGGCAAGGGCTAAATGAAAACAACAAAACTCAGGAAAACCCCTGTGACCGGGTGGGGATATGGAAGCGTGGGACCACCCTGTCATCATTACTGGGGAGTCCCTGTTCCCCAGGAAAATAAATTTCTTGGCAGATAACATCACCACAGTTCCTGCTGACGGCTGGTCCCATCAAGATCCCTGCTGTTCCATCCCAAGCTTCCCCAGCCAGCTTACAACCAGTGCTGCTCCTCCCCTTACAGAAGCAAAGACAGGCCAGTCCCATGACACAGTGAGCCTGCACCCTCCCGACAGCCCAGCCAAGCTTTCAGGGACCAAAAGTTTTCTTTGCACTTTCTGCCTGCACCCGAGTGCATCCTCCCCATGCAGCCATCATGCTTCTCCAGCCATGGCCACGACAAGTGCTCCAGTGGCTCACGGTTCCCACTGCGGGTGTCTTCAAAATGCTTCCCTGGAGGTCTAACCAACTTGAATGAAGCCATTTCAGTTCTCCTTATTTACACCAGGACTGACAGCAGGCTAAAAATGGAGGCAAGCTTCAGGATAACAATAAATAGTGTCCTTCAGGGGGATAAATTGAACGCCAATACTCCTTTAATCCCAGATAATGACAGTGATTCATAACAGTCCAAAAGGATGTTGTACCTCCAAAAAGATGCCTTTTTAAGTCATTAAAAAACCCTGAAAATGTCTGCTGCTTTGTCACAGTGAATACATACTTCATTAAAAAGTTGATCAACCAGAATTGTTTGTTCTGTCCTGGTTTGTGCTGTGGGTCCAAGTGGCTCCAGACAATACAATTATAGATGGTCCAGAGGGTAACAGGCACCGCACAGAGGTAAAAGTGCCAAACAGCAAAAGTAGCCAAGTTCCATTAATCATTGACAAAGCATCCTGATACTAAATGCTTCACATTCATCCTTTCCTGAGCTTTTCACTTTGCAGTTTATTATAAACAGAGCTTGGCGCCAGAACCTCAGTAAAACACCCCCACAAAGCCACATTTTTCAAACTGTCATCTCTAGGGATCTTGCACTCTTCTGATCATCCACAAATGTATCTCCGTGTTTACATTATGTACGTTAAGAACATTTTTAATTAATCTTCTAGCCCAAACGAGCGCTCACAATAATTCGGACACTGGCACTGTCTATCTGTGGCAGGCAGATGCTACCATGCTCAGTAGAAGAGAGCTATTTTTATTTTACCATGTGGGCGGACAAAATTTTTCAGAACTAGCAGACATTAGAGACATTTTTGCTCTCTTTTTCTGCTGCTCCCTGCCCCTTGATGCTTGGGGGAACAGCACTGCCTCCGTTTGCAGCAGGGAGACCACCTGGAGAGATGCAACACCAAAGAACAGCTGCCTTTTGACGGTCTCCACATGTTCATATGAGAAGTGTGTATTCCTTATTACAGCCGGAAAGCTGGTCAGACCGTATAAGTTGTACATTTCAGTATAAGTTGTACATTTCAGTATAAGTTGTACATTTCAGTATAAGTTGTACATTTCAGTATAAGTTGTACATTTCAGTATAAGTTGTACATTTCAGTGTACTGGAAAGCAGTATTTTTAAAAGATGGCAGGATCCTCTGATTATATTAAAATGTTAGCTATCCTGCAGATCAACTGCAATTATCTTATGACTCATCTTCCAGTGGTGGTGTAAATTTTGAACAATTACATATTGTAACTGATTAAGAAGATAAGAAACCATTGGTTTTCCATTGAGCACTACCAACCCAACAGAGGCTTGAGAGTTTTTTGTATCTCCCTCTGCCTCCCCATCACATCTTTTGTACCACCCTTTTCCATAGATCTTACACACATTAGGAAGTACTCACCAGCAAGCACATCATTCTCTTTGTTCCTCTGTCCACCCCACTTGATACTCCTCTGCCTTTCTGACATCCATTGGCCCACAGTTACACAGCTTGGCTCTACCAGGTTTCCACGAAGTGACTGCAGCTTAACATACAAAATCTCCTGTGGGTCCTTTTCAGTCTCAACTCATGTATGCTTGGACCATTCCCGTCACCTACTGGAGTTTTTCATGTCTGCAAAATGCTCAGCAATGGCTTATGTGCAAAAGCACTTCCCAGGGAAACATTCCACAGAGTTTTAAGCTGCCACCAATGTGAGAGGGGAGCTGGAAAGATGCATGGATGGGATACAAACACCTTGCATGTCAGATCCCTGAGGTAAATACAGGATGCATCCAGCAGCTGCTCATTAAAGGGTATGAAGACAACCCAACTGGTTTACACAATAAAAGCCCCTGTAACTACAGCACTGCTCCATCAGCTGAGCCATGCCGAGGTGGTTCTTCAAAAGCCACTTGGGTACCCCATCACCATGCTATCCCTCAGCTCCACACACAAGTTTTTCTGTATTACTGTTACTGAATAAACTGTCAATAGCCAAAGATGGCAGTGCATGGTATGATCTGCAAAATGGAATTGAACTAACGACTGACTTATCCTCTTCTCAAGACTTCAGCTCCCTGGCAGAGGAGAAGGCCATGAGAGCTGTGAGAACATGAAGTGCCTTATAACAAAACTGTCTGTACATTTCCCTGGTAAGAAAGGCTTAAATGCTGGCACTTATGTCAAAAAAATTACCAGGGACTTCACATAGGGCAGTTCAAAAGAAAAGACACATTTCTGTGCCAGTGTTCAGAGGCTGATAGGATGCTTAAGGCTCTCACAGTTTTCTTGCCATTCAAACAGAAGCCTCAGCTATATAAATTCAAAATCAGCAGACTGCAGCAACTCTAGATAAGAGAGTCAATGTACCTTGGTCTCCAAGTCAGGGCTATTTAAGCCTTAACTCAGTAAGTACTTGTGCACTCAGCATCTTGCAATTCAGTGGGCTGCTTTCTCTCCTAAAAGCTAGTGCTTCCCCAGAAAGAGACTTTAACTTCCAGAGCAAAAGTGGAAAAAAAAAAAAATCTCCTGTTTGCTCAGCTCCATAGAGACCAAAATCTTCCTGCTTTTGCCAGGGAAAGATTCTCCAATGAAGACAGTAAAATAGGCAACAGAACTTCCCTTTTGAGGACTTTTTCTCATCCCCTGGTGCAGAAGTCACCACCCTGGCAGAACACCCCACTGCAAAGCATGCATAAGTCCACAGGGACTTAGGTTGCTCTAGTTCAGAGTGGTTTCTGCACTCAGCCCAGAACCAGTAAAGCACAGAAATCTCTTAAAATAATTACTACATCTCTACAAGTGTTCTAGGCTAAAATTCAACATAATTGCTCCCAGAACACACACCGCAGGGCACAGTCCAACGGTCCTCTGCTAAAACTCCAACTGCAGACCATGGGCACCTTGCATCAGTGACAACTGAACCACTCTGTGGGGCTCTAAAGAGACTCTTCACATACTAAATGCCTGTGCATTCACAATGCTAAGTACTTATCCAGGCTGGAGCTTCAATGCATGTAGTAACAAGCTGTAAAAACATGTCACCAGAATTTGAGCTGAAGTTGCCAAGTGTCAAAATAGGATAAATTCAAACATTTGCAAATTCTACTTATGATACAGCAGCACAAGGCAAATACACCACCATTAGCATTTCAAAAATAGTTTCTGAATGAAAGGAAGCTTTAAAAATAACTTTGTTCTCTCCTGGCATCCCTATGCTAATAGATTCTACTTTTAATTTTAAAAGTCTCTTGTATGCAGGCACAAGGCATCATCATCTCCTTATGCAACTTCAGTTCCTCTGGCAAAGCAAATCAGACCGTGATCCACCTCTCGCTTCTCCCCAACAAACTTGGGAGGTTTGTGCACAGGTTGGCATCTCATGCTGCTCCAGATGTCCACATTCCACTCACAGATCCACAGTAAGCTTGTGGTGATCCCTCTGAGAGAGGTCTTTCAATTAAACTACATCACGTCACTGAAAAACATGATTAATTTCTCTTATAGAGAAATCAGCTGAGCCAGAAAGAAATGAATTTGTTTATCCAAAGTCACCAGATTACTGCTTGTACCATAGTGGACGGTAAAGCAACAGGAATCAACATAAAACTATAAGGTAGGAAAAAGAAAAATCAAGATTTCTACTGAAAAAAAAGAGTGCAACAATGTAATAAATGACAATACCATCATGTACAACTGCAGAGGCAGTGAATTTTAGCTACCCAGGCCCTCCTCACCCAAAGGATGCTTTGCTGTGCAAAGGCAACATTTTTCCAAACCATTTTATGCATGTGTTGCAAAATACACTGAGCTGTTTAATCTGTCTTTTAGTACATAGTTTATTTTTTTTTCCTCTCGTTATCTTCCCAGGTATCCAACCCAGGTCTGTGGTTTGTAAACACTGCCAATGAATTCAAAAATTATCTTCCCAGAAATCTCAATAGCTAAGATAGAGAAAGCACTGCTAAAATAGATAAAGGTGATTTATTTTGTTTCTATTAGCTGAAGGGACACAACAAACAGCTGAGAAGATCTAAAATTACACACTTAACATGAAGCAAAACTAAATCTGAGTACAGCACTGAGACAAAAACTCTGGACAAGCAAGAATTCTGCAAATAAGGTCCTCTGGAAAGCAAGTTATTAACCTGAATTTTAATCTGTTTGGCCCATTACAGCTTCAGTGGTAAATATACTCTGTCACTGTTTTTGTTCCAGATTTCTATAGACTTTATCACTCATTTTCCCAAATACCTACTTGCTACAGTTTAAAAGATTCTATCTTACTACATGGCCTTTCACATCCCAGCTCAAAACAGAAGTACCGTGTTGGGCCACTGGTAAGCGAAGAGACTGCAAAGTTTCCAAGTATGTTGGAGCTGGACATTTTACACAATTTCTATATAAGAGAGGTCATTTAGTGTGGTGGTGCTAACAGCAGTGCCATGAGGAAGCAGAAGACCTTCGTTATTGCTGTCCATGTTGGCGTCAAGACAGGCCAAGTACTGTAACAGTGCTTAGCACCTCCAGGCTACTCAGTAAGGTCCAGGCAGCTCCAAGACTTAATTCACGCTCAAAGTAGGCATACCTCAAGCTTGATCTCAAACCCATCTGACTGCAGCATCAGATAGGACAAGGAAATCTTTTCTTCCCCACCATCTGAAGAAAGTAAGACAACTAGCAGAAAAGGATTCTCTACTGTAAAACCAGAATTAAGATTTGCCCTGGTGACAAGACACGGCCCTTCCATGCTACCATTCACCAATTAGCACTACAAAACATTGTGCCTAGTTTTAGCTTTAAGGCTTCTCATAACAACGTATTTATGCACATGGTTACACGTTTTAAGAAGTGGGGCCAAATTAATATAAACTGATTAAGTTCCTTAACTTCAAAAGTGATGGGCAAGTTTGGGCTTTTTATTTTAAGATACCCTCCTGACCACACTCTGGAGGAGCCTAATTTTCACGAGGTACCACTCATCCTCTCTCTAGAAGATCCCTTCCTGCCGTGTCTCAGAACATCTACCCAGAACTGCAGGTCATGCTGGAGAGCACGGGGTGCAGTACACCAAATGCCACGCGTACCCAATGCTCATCTTCAAATCTGGACCAACTTGTTTCCCTCTCACTTGCCTCTTTCTGAGCACAGAGCCTGGCTCACTCTACCATATGACAAGCCCACGTAGCATCCAGAAAGCTCTCATCTTCTTTTTGACGCAGCACAGATACTAAATCCTCAGTGTTCATATCAGTCAGTCTCCCGACTGCAGACTTTCATGGGATACACCTGCTAAGAAAACTATGTCCTGACACACAGCATCTCCAGGTGTCAGAGCCCAAAGATCACTCACCCCGCCAAGAGCGTAAGC
This sequence comes from Pterocles orientalis, assembly GCA_011057875.1. NCBI lineage: Eukaryota > Metazoa > Chordata > Aves > Pterocliformes > Pteroclidae > Pterocles > Pterocles orientalis. Next base: position 606,462 of record WKFP01014225.1, read on the forward strand.
TGCAATTCTCACCACTGCAAAAGGAATTGGCTGTATAGATTTGAGGTTTTATACTGCATCACCTGCCTATCAAAAAAAAAAATAAAAATATCAGTCCTAAGAAAGAAAAAGAAAGGTAAGGAGGAAGACAATTGATTTGACTAAATCATGTGGGCAGACTGCACAAAGACATAAGTAAAACTTATATTTTGTGTACACTAGGGAAATACCTCTGGGTAGAGGCACCATTAAAGCAGTTTTGGCTGGAGATACAGAGTACAGCTCCAATCAAGCAGGAGAGCTTGTATCAGTTCAGGTAACGAAGAAAGCTATGCCAGGAACAAGACAATTTTATTTTTTTTCTGTTAAATATTTTTTTTACAGTTTTGCCAGTCAAAAAATGTCAAAAGTAACAAGAAAATAATCATATATCTAACCAACAGCTGCAATACAGTAAATTCAATACAAGGGTTTTTACATCTACATCTGGTGTAACCAGACTCATATAGTCAAAATCTTCTAAGAAATTCATTAGCATGTACTGCTAGGTTTCTATTTCACTCATAACCCAGGAGAATGCCAATTAATTTCAGAGGCCTGTGACGCTCTTTAGTTCAAAGTTTCCCTAGACTTCAGAGGCTCTGAAACACTGGAGAGAAGAAGGGGAAAGCTTTATTCTCCCCAGGCTCTGAGCAGCTGGTACGCTACAGGGGTGCTCACACTGCAGAGGCAGGGGGTGCCATTCCACGGGTGGCTTAAGCTGAATCCAAGCCCAGACTCCTCCTGTACATGGTATTCTCATGCTCGTGCCCCAGACCCAAAGCAACCATTGCCACACACTCTGCACCAGCAGGGCAATCCTGTAGGCACATAGTAAAGCAGGAAACAGATCCAGGTGAAAGCTGATCTTTTGCAGTTTAGTGTGTGCTAAAATATATATAATTATTGATGACGCAAACTCGTATGTAAGGGTCAGAAACATCCCTGAAATCCACGAAGGAGTACCAGATGACACTTTACCCCACAAACCCAACTGAACTTCTTTAGGAGTTTCAGAAATTGTTCATTTGTATGTAACTTATCTTCCTGCTTATTAATACTCACAAAACGTATCGCCAATATTTATTAACAGATTATATGGCAGTCTCTCCCTAAAGCTGTCAGAAATTGTTATTGCCATCTTTTAGGAATTAGTATTAAGTAAAATAAATTCTGCATAGCATTCTGAGCTGTTGCCCTCATTTCAGCAGAGGCAGGACCTATAACGTTACACAGAACACGTGTAACATTATACAACATTTAGGTCATGCTGTACAAATACACATGGCTTAGATAATTATAAATATTGTTATAAAGTGTTACACAGAAATATGAAATTGGTACCCTTAACCACATCCCACCATAGGCTCAGAAACAAGGCAGTGAGGACAAGAGGAAGGATTTCTATGGAAAATGTCATCCATGAAGGGGGAGCCTACTCTGAATTAAACGTAAGACCCACCTCTTTCCTCCTTTGTCCTGCCCAGGAACTGGCCCTGCTGGTCAGGTCTACCACCACCCACCCAACAGACCCACAACCAGCTCAGGAGAAGCCCTGGAGGCTGTGGTGCTGAGCCCTGCCAGCCTGGCAGCATTGGAAAGACCTGTTGTCCTTAGCTGCAGGTCCCTGGCACTGTGCCTAGAGCACCAGCCAAAACAGGGGCTGCAATCCTGGCTGGTGCCTTGCACGTCAGCTTGTTCAGGGAGACGCAGACTTCACCCTTCCCCACCATCACAGCCTCTCCTCTGGATGGGTGTCCAGCACAGCCCACCACCCCTAAGCCCCCAGCCAGCCCATCAAACAGAGCAACAAGCTCCCTCCCTCCGGCAGTGCAAGGCAAAGGGGGCTTCTTGGACCACCCCCCCCCATGCCCAGCCCTCCTCATACAGCAGTGGCCATGCTGCATTGAGAGATGCAGCCCGGTACAACAGCTGAGATTCAACATGAAGATTACGGCGCTGCTTTCATGTCTGGCCTTTAAAGGTCCCCAGACAACACCCACACCAGTGCTGAATCGAGCCCCATAAATGTAACCACTGAATGTGTTTTACGGGCATAATTCCCAGCGTCTTTGAAAACAATGCATTCTGTCAAAATAGCATCCGAACGAAACAGGCCTTTTAACCACCCAACAAAGCCCTGTTTGACAAGCCACATTCCAGGAAGCACAGCTCAGTGTGATTTTTTTATCTCTGCCTTGTCAGGCCCCTTGTGCCTTCTGCTGAAAAACTAATAGAGCTCCACAACAGGGGAGAAAATATTCCTCTCTAATAAAGTATGCAGCCAGAAAAAAGAGTCAGTATTAAAAAAGAACCACCATACCAAGTTTCTCTGGTGTCATACTTTCTGCTTTCTTCCTTCCATGACCTAAATGCTCACCTCCTAGGGTCAGCGGTTTTTTTCAGGCCACCTGTAGTGACCAAGACATTCGCGCTAATCCAGCTGGTAAGGCAGAAAATAGAATGTGTTTTGTTCAGATGCATCCCCTTCAACCTCCAATATTTGTGCATCACCTAGTTTCCTTTTAAGTCATTGGTCATGGTGATCTTGTCTCTAAAATCAGTGGGAGGCCCCACAAGAGAGAACACTTCCTTTCTCCTGAGGGCAGGATATGCTTGTGCTTTGAAAAAAATTTTATTTTTCATGTCTGTGTAGGCACACACAAGCAAATAGACTATGTTCTTCTCTAACAGCAGTGCACATCCAGAGCAGGCAATACCAAAGAAAAAGAAGTCCTACTGAAGCTTCTCAAGCAATCAGAAATCTCTGCATGGCCGCAACACAATGGCCAAAGTAGGTTAAACACGAGGTCCATCTACCTGCTATGCTTTCTTTGACAGCTGCTAACAGCAGAGACTTGCAGGAGAGCATTAGGTGGCGACCAGTGACATTCTCCCAGTACAGGCCCTCCGGACAATTTCTAGGTATCTATGACTGAGACACATCCTGGACCAGCAATGGCATTTTTGTGTTTAATAGCTCCCAATCAATTTTTATATCATGATTTTGCTTTTTTTGAACCAGCACAGCTTTTGACATTCGTATCAAAATATATGTGGCAATGTATTTAATTACTTCTTGTATGAAAAAATGTGTACTCTTTGGTCCTAAAAGATCTGTGCTGCTGTGGTCTTTGCAACTCAGTTGCTGTGCTGAGGAGGAGGTGAAATTGAACCACTTGCACATTCGTGTTGACTTGCATGGTTTTCCATACTAGTGCATTTCCACATGGTACAGATGTGATTCTTTTTCTACCTCAGCACCTCTCTCCCTGCATTTTGGTTTCTACCTCTGGCTTCAGTTGCTGGATAGCTTGGAACAGATTTTTTGTAATAGCTCAAGCTAGACCTGAAACCTGCTTGGTGAATATTAATGTATAACAGTTACAGTATTTCTTTCTTTATTTCTGTAAATGGGGTTCTTAGTTTCCTGTTATATTACCTTACTTCTGGCTGAATGAAAACAAGTTATTGACATCATTCTGTAAGCTGACGTCCTCACTACTTGCTTGCACTTCCATACGCAAACTCTACCAACAAAACCCTGCACTATCAACAGCAGGTACGGGCAGACAGGAACGGGCCTCATTGTTCATATGTACATGTTAACAAATTCATTTCAAAATCTCAGGTTTTAAATCCACTTAGAAGGTTAATTCAATACAATGGGAGATTTTTGGATTTTGCTTTTAATCAAAAAGACACATTACTAGTTCAAACGATTTAGAGCAATCCAAGTGTATTATATAATCACTGTTGTTTTATCATGAAAGCATACAACTCTATCAAAACAAAGAAACAATTGACAAATCTACCAGTAGTTAAACCATACTAAGTAGGAATTATATTTTTAGCCTTTAATACTTTGGAGTATTAAATTAATACAGAGTCCCAAACAAACTGTCCCATCAGCTTGCAGCTAACATCAAATCAACCTGACCTACTAACTGGGGTTATGCTTTGGGGCCCTTTTTAAACACTGGAAGGGCCTGAGAGTCCCATAGGCCTTTGGAATTTCCCCAGTTCCCCAAGATTTGTTAAAAATCAAGAGAGAACTGTTTCAGAGAGCGCTGCAGCCAGCTTCCTGAGCTCTCCTGGGTGTTACTTCTCAGCATGGGAGGATTTCAAAACAGCTGAGCAGACACTGCCTCGCCACCTCTGCTCCCACACAGGACCACCCTCCCTTTCCATGCACACCACTATAACAAGGGGGAGACACCCTGCCCTCTGGCTCGAGTGCCCAAGAGAAATAGCCCCTGAGCATCTCTGCTGCTTCTGTGGCATTGTTTGTAATTATACCAAGCATCTCCCCTTAGGTGTTAATTAGCTCGCTGCAAAGTGCCATTTAGCCTGTTCTCTCCTGAGACTGAGTCACCTATAACGCATCCCCATTTCCATCTTTTGCTTACTTAAATATATAGCAGACAAAATAGTTTTCAATATATAATTTTTATAAATACTACCTCACAGATAGAGCTACTTCTGTACCAGCACATTATCTTCTTGTGTAAGTACATAAATCTGTGAGTGTATCTATACTCCTGTGCATATGTGAACAGGTAATTGTGGCTTCTCACACACGGATATGGAAGAGAGATTAACCCGATGCTCGTTAAATAAGGGACTGCTTTGAAGTACTTCATGAACATACTTAGCATAACACAGTTTGCATCATGACTGGGGCTTCCAGAATATAAACAAAGATACATGTTTCTAGAAATAGTTGCAAGACTCGTGTTTTCTGTCTTACACAGCATCAGTATTTTAATTCAATGACCTGGCATCTAATTTTTTCAAAACGTGACATTTAATTAACATTGTTTCCTCTTGCCACCACATCTGAAATCTGTTTGCTGCACAAGATAGCTTTAATCTCTAAGCGTGTGTGTGTGCGTACACACACGCACCCTGCTGAGAAATCTGCATGCATTAACAGGTAACTTGATCAAGGACATTAAGCCACGGCACTGCCATCACTGTAATTGCTGCACCTTTGCCAGGTCTATTTGTGCTGGCTCACTGGGTACTTGGCCGGGGTTACACTGAGCAGAGCTGACCCAGCATGAGGCTGGGGACTGATGTCCCTGGGGCATCGGGGACCTTGCCCAGCTATGTGGGAGCTGCCTGCTCAACTATTTTGGTTGCAGGTAGGGCTGCACTAGCTACTGCTATATATGCTCACAGATGTTGTTGCCTGATGCCTTTAATGGTCATTTGTAGTCTAAAAAAATTTTTAAGACAGCTAGAAAGGGCTACAGACACCCTTCTGTTAGTTTTACAGAGACAGAGAAATAAATATAGTAAATAATGTGTCATATTTCAGACCCATCTTTTGCATTATGTAAGCCACAAGACTCCTTTCTTTGTCCAGAAAACTCCCAGTCTCTCCATTATGCTCCAAAATAGCAAGAGGTATACAATTAAATTTGAAGACTTGCAGCGCAAACTTTCTAAATTTTGGCTCTCACCTACAAACTTAGGGATATTTGTATCTGTCATTCCAAGATGGCAAGAAGCCTGCACCTACTTCTATCATTAGCTAAATCTGACCTTCTAATACTTCTTGCTTTCCACCCTCATCTATTATTTTCCTTCCTCTCACTTGGAGGAGCATGCTTAAACTCCCTGATGTGCTGGAGAAAAGCTGAAAAACAGATTGTATTTAATAAGCAAAACTGTGCCCATTTTATTTATTTAGGCAATTTCTCTGAACTCACTGATCATATTTGCATTAGTGCTCCTCATCTGGACTGGATCCTACAGAAAAAAACCTCATAAATAATTGATATTTCATTAAAAACATACACTTTGGGAGCTATTCTGCTCCTCAAGACCTTTCCTCTGTTTCTGTTCTCCTCCATTACTGAGGACATTTGTAGACAACAGGATCATTGTTTCTTGAGTGAACATCTGCTATTAAAAGCTATCTCCCAAGTGAGACACATCTTGCTTGCCTTGGTCAGTCAAATAGTCTTATTGACTCTGATAGCACTATTAGTGTGAAGCAGACAGCACTTAACCTCTGCCAGGAACTATGTGCCATGTCCCTGCAGGCTCCTCTTGACACTTCGGTGATCTCACACACTGAAGTTTTAAAGTAGTAATAGTTCAAACAGAAATACACTAAAGAAAACAAGTTCCTGCTATTATATGCATAGATAAATTTCACCCTATATTGTTTTTCTTCCCTGTGCTTAAAATAGGACAACACTACAAACTCAACCATCTCGTGTGGGGTTCCATTTCTAGTTTGTGGCTAGTGAACAGCACTAGCTGTGGCTAGTCACCGCTGTGCTGTGCTGGGACATGGGGTGGGAAGATACCGCAAAAGGTCAACTGTAAGGTCAGCCCAATCACACCAGCTGACAAATCTGCAGTCTCTTAAGAAGTGTCACAAAAACCAGGTTTTTTGCACCAAACCCTCATGCCGTTGTTTTACACAGATGCATGACTTCATACATGAAAGTAACACCTGGCAGTTTTTCAAATGTCTTCGTTCAAAACCACATATACACATCTCCTTTCCACTGCCAGCTCCTCCTGCTGTGATGGACACACTTGGATAATATACTCACTGCTTCCTTCACATTTGTACAAGTGTTTGTAAGCATTAGATTTATCAAAGAGATGAACCACGCCGTAGGCAGGGCTGCACTCCTCCACTCACCCATAAGCCACAGCACTCCTGTGTTGACAGCTGTAATGCCCCATCCTGTCAGAGCTGGACTCCCTCTCTAAGTATATTTTAGTCCAGACTTGCTTTTTTGTTTAAGCAAATATTGGAAAAGCAGCCCATTGCTGCACAGATGAATACATACAACACGGGTATACTCCACCTCTTAAAGCACTGTCCTTGGGGGGCTGATTCATTCAGAAATTACCCAAGGATTCAAATGCACTCCAGTCACAACAAGAGCTGGCTAATTCCTTAGAAAGTGGCAGCAAATTCACTAAGCAGTACAGTAACAGGACAAGAGGAAACAGCCTCAAGTTACACCAGGGGAGGTTTAGGCTGGATATTAGAAAAAATTTCTTCACTGAAAGAGTGATCAGCCATTGGAACAGGCTGCCCAGGGAAGTGGTGGAGTCACCATCCCTGGAGATGTTCAAGAAACATGTAGATGTGGTGCTTAGGGACATGGTTCAGTGAGTTAGGTGGTGTTGGGTTGGACTTGATGATCCTTGAGATCTTTTCCAACCTTAATGATTCTATGATCCCTGCTCAACCCTCCTGTGAAGGAGTGAATTTGCGGCTAATCCTTTCAAGACTGTCCACCACACACTGGCTACTAAGGACTAGCGCTGTTAACATCAAAAAATGTTGTAATCTGAAAAATATTAGTTGCTTTACTTCTGATTATAATACCTGTTTTAATTTACATAAAACACAAAATAGAGTTTAATTTATCTAGAGTTAAGTTTTATTTTAACTACAAAATTTAACATTTACTCTAGAGGATTTTTTCTGGTAGTTAAAGCACTTGAAATTTAATTTCCTTAATTTATTACCTGTGCCAGAAACAGCTATTTAGGACTCATGCTTTAGCTTAGGAACTTCATCCAGTTGTGTTCTTCCTGAAGACTATTGCACTGCCCCTAGCCAGATGACACCGTAACACAGACTTTACCCTCTCTCATACGTTTCCAGCACTCCACCCATACTTGCCCCAGGAACAGGGCAGGCCCTTTCATTCCTAGAAAGAGATACCTTGTGTGTAAAATCACCACCATAACCGGGCTGGGCTCTAGCAGGGCTGCCAAGCAACACAAACCTCCCGCACCGCAGGCTCATCAGGGGCTGCACTGAATTCCCCAGGTAAGGGGGTGCAGTGGTGGCACCCGGCTTTCTGCGGACAGTTTCTGTGCATGCCCTGCCCGCCCTGTCTGCAGCCTGATGGCAGAGGCAGCGACAGAGGCACCTAATGAGGGCAGGATAATGAGGAAAGGAACAGGAGGCAGGCGGAGAGACAGAGGCAATGGTGTATTTGCAGGAGTCCTAATTATCTTGCAGAGCAAGCTGCCTACTTCTCTTCCAGCTCCTTTTAAGGTATTCTACTGTCCAACTTGTACCAAAAACAGCAAATTAAATGGAAATAACTGGAACACAAGATATGATGCAACTAATGGGAAATTACCTACCCCCTGAATTGAATTCCCTGTACATCTTTAAGGAGATTACTGATACCTCTTCTGAAGTAAAAAAACTGACAGACATTTGGCTTAGAAAACACATACTTCCTTGGGGAAGAAAAAAAACCTTATTTATCACTTTCTCATTATCCCTCCACCTCCTTTTTTCTATGTTAGTAAGACAGGGAGGAGACATAGCTGTCTGACAATTCATTTGCTCTCGTTTATTGATTTCTCACATGAAGCCATGTTCTCCAGACTGTGATGTCATTTATTTCCATAGCAACTGTATAACATCAGAGGACCATACCTAAGCAGGTGGAGGAAAACCTTTAGGGAACAAGAATGTCTTACGCTCCTGCAAATCTGCCTGCATCAGAAGAAGGCTTTTAGAAGATGTCTGAAAGCTGGCTCTGAATAGTCTTACAAAAGACTGAGCAGTGACAGTATTATTAATCATTTTCCATTGGCAGTGGTCAAATCAAATTCAGATGTACAAAGCCGACTCCTCTCCGCTCTGCAGAGCACTACTCTGTACATGACGCACTCAGAGAAGTGGCAGAAGGAGACAGCTTTTCACCAGCCCACTCCAACCACTAAAGTCTCTCCTCCCTCCCCAGAAAAGCTGCACTCACCAATTTACCAATGAACCCAGGGTGGTTAACAGCTTTTCAGAAGCAAAATTTACCCTTCCATATCAATACTTAAAACCTAAGTCACCCCATCAGCCATTGGCCCCAGCCACCCAGCAGGCTCTGAAGTTTCTCATTCTGCAGAAGACTGCAAGAGTTATCAATTATTGTCATTACCTCCCTCAGAAGGTAACTTTTACCCAAAGTACCAGAGGTTCAAGTCATGAAACCCCCCACAGCTCAACAGAGTCCTAGACATGCTATTGGCTCCTCTTCAGCAGTCACAGTATTTGAGCTGAATCTGATTTTCCTTCCACCTAGCAGGCCCGTTCATTTTCTCCCCAGAAGGCACAGCAGACTCACTCACAACCACAAGAAAATGACCCTGCAAGAGCCCTTTTTTTCACCGTGCTGGTGCCAAGCAGAGGGATATATCCCAAGGTCAGCGTCGGGGGGGCAGACAGGCAGTCTGACTCACTTGCAAAGCACTCACCCCTCAACTCACTGCCTCTAACCCTTATGTGAACTAGCAGCATGTAAAGGGAAAATGGACACAAAGGTGCTCAGAGATTATCAGCAGTTTGTAGCAGCTGTGTAACACAGAGCCTTCTTAGCATCACTGGGTTGGGTACAGACCTGCTTCCTTCCAGTTCTCCCACAGGCATACACATAGTATACATCCAATGCAAATGACCAGATGTGATCAGCTCTTCGCACCATCAGTAAATATCAAGTATGTAACTCTTACTTCCATCACTGTAAAATACTTCTATACTCTATACTAATCAAGTGTTCAAGGCTGATTTCTGCTTTGTATAAAAAGAGAAAAGGTGAAGTTAGCCGCTTTATATGGCAAATAAAAACAAAAGAAAAATATAACTGTTTTTACATCTTTTTTCTTCTCTGAAAGTCAAGATAAACACCCTAAATGAGGTTCAGCTAACAAATCTCACATGCGACAAAAGCACTAGATGGTAAATAGTTGTTTATTCATCAGGCTGCTAAATCCACTACCATGAATTCCTGATCATCCTAGCAGAGCATAAACTGAGCCTTTTGCTTCGAAAAACTTCATATTACAACAAGAAACTGGTCTTCTCTCTTCCTATTAGCAAAGTATATAAACTGAGAAGGGATGCTTTGCTAAATTAAAGACTTTAATTATTCATTAGCTTGACTAATTAATCTGCAGTTCAATAGCGGTAATATTTTCTCTCAAGTAACCTCAGAACTCATGGAGATACAGAGCAACAACTCACAGTGCAAATACATTTTTTTTTTCTCCTATTACCACCACATTAGGTTGTGCATAGAGCTTTCTTTTGACATGTAAGTACTTTCCCACTGAGGTGACACAGTATGAGTTCAGATTACTGCTGCCAGTAACCAAAACGTTCAATTTTTATGACCTCTGTATCCTTCAGAAGCTTCCCTCTGCTTTATAACTCCATTGCCCGTCCATTCTCAGTTCTCTCTAGCATTTGCAACCTTTTGCCAACCATGATTTGATTTTCTTTGCCAGTAATGCCCCTTCTCACACCCTTCAGTCTGTGCTAAACATGAACTATATTGACAGCTCGAGAAATGTGACTGACAGCTCCCTGTGTCTCCCTTCCTGAGTTGAGCCTGTAAATGTTGGGTATAGTCTCATAAAGGCACAGAGGGGAGGAGCTAACAGCACTAAAGATGCCTCAGTGACAGGCAGCCTCCCTGAAATATTCTGCATATATTCCCACATCCTCAAATCCTCCCCAAAGACAACATGAATATTATTTGGCTGATGGTCCCCACATGGTTGCATTGGAGAACACACAACAAATTTAAATAGACAAGGAACTAGCCATACCATAAAACACTCTTCTTCCTGCAGAAGGACATATAATTCTCCAGTTAAACCCCTAGATATGTTTAATGAGTTAACTAACATTTTTTTACATGAATGCCTTGTTTTGTACTCAAATGGTACCAGACATCCAGCACACAGAGGTGTTCAGCCTGCGCTGCATTGCCCTATTGCTATTATACACCTACCGCTAGAAGGGTCCTCCCACAACAGAGGAAAGGGAGGAGATCTCAGCAGCCTCCACAACACCAAGACCCTACAGAAACTCTGTATGCAAAGTGCGAGGTTCATTGAGAAAGGTATAAGAAACAGGTACCCCAAGAAGAGCTGGGAGCAGAATCTGAGAGAACGCACATTTCCCCCTTTTGAAGAGCTGTTATGGAAAGGCACCGAGGACTGTTCCTCCCACACCTGCAGAAAAGATATTGCAGAAATCCCTGCCAGACAACCAGAGCAGATGCAGCAAGGGGAATATCCTTCTAGCTTCCAGATGAGGCCAGGTGTCTGGACACAACGCTCGGGGACCAACACAGAGGCTCACCCCCCACTCGCAGGGCTACTGCATGGCAGGACGCCCTGGGGCCAGCCGAGAAGTGTTAAGGGGCTAAGAGTTCCCCTCCACAAGGAACACACCTGCGATGGGATCACTGAAGGTATCTGCAGCAATAATACTCAGATCCACCAGAGGACCATGATTTTCCAAATCAGAAACCCACACCTAGACAAAGAGTTATTTATCTGGCCAGATTTTCCAACTCTGTTCCCATTAGTCCTTTTGACTTGAAGCTTAATCCTGCAAAGTCCTCACTACTGCAGCTGTCACCCAGCACACATCCTGCCTCTGTGCCCAAACCCTGCAGCTCCACCCTGGTCACAAAAGCAACAAGGGGGTGCCCACCGCTCACCAGTGTCACCTCCTCCACCTGGCCTTTAGCAAGACCCATGGGGTGAAAAATCTTGGTCCACACTAACAAATCATTACTTAACAGATTATTCCATATGAAATTAGCGTCAACTAATTCTTACTTATCATTGAATTCAAATTTCATTAGATGTAATTAATTTGGAATGTAGAAACATGCTACCTTTTCCCAGCTACTAACTCTCTCTTATGCATGTGATAAATATCAAAATACACTAGAACATCGTTCTAAGCCTGACTGACATTGGTATACATAACTGTCACCTGTACCGCTGTAATACAGTCCATCCAGGTGTTCCAAGAGCATAATTAATTTTGCAGTCTGTAAGATCGTGCTGACATTATCTAGAACAGAAAAGTGGGGCATTTCAACAGCATTTTCAGTTTTCCATTTAAACTTAACATGTAGAAGACTATTTTTGTTTGTGCAATCAGCTACAACCCTAAGAATATTTTCCTACTGTAAGCACCGAGCAACAGCAAGAGCTCAGCCAAAACAGGAGCAGAAACAAAGCAAGATGAAGCAAGCCCATTTATGTCTAGTTCTGTTCCTTTGTCTTTTGTGAGCAGAAGGACCACAAATGACAGACAGCTACCAACCTCTTGAAATCAAATCAGTTTCTTTCAAAGAACATTTGTATTTTGTAAACCAATTAAACCACATGAATAGCACAGGCATGAATAGGCTTTTGTTTTATTCAAATTAAGATCTTTCGGATTTGAGAAGATGCAAATAGATATGACAAAAAAGGTAACAATGGTACAATAGAAAATTATGAAGCAGGGAGAAATTTAATTACATGCCTGTTTGATTGAAAGTTCAAGGTTCTTTTTATATTGCTTCAAATTTAAAAACTCACAGATCCCTTCCCTCTGTTTTCCAAATATGTTCAGGAAAATAAGTTTGCTGAATTTGTCTTTCCACGGCTTTTTATTTCAGTTGCATGCTATTTGGATCCTTTTATTTCTATGGAAATACAAGACCAGTTCCAAGTCATGAAGTAACACACTTCCTTTTAATGAAAATTGGATCAAAATCTGCAGTCCTCCTGCAACAGAAAAATCCTGTAAAATTTAACAGTGCACAAGAAATCTTCTATAAAAAGTTTAAAGGAAATCAAAGCCAGACAGCAGAGCTCTACGACACTGTACTCCATGGCTGAAAGAGAACGTTCGCCATCAATTACTGGAAGTTTCTAAAGCAGTTTTTAGAACACTATTTCATTCCCATAAGTGAAACCTTTCCACTAGATTTAAAACAAACTCCTACTGATATAAGCAATGGGTTCTACTCACAGTCCTGCTGCAGCCTGACCCTGTTGAGCTGACCGCTTTCATCCCTGTTACCTCCTCAGGGGGGTGCTCCAGCCTCCTTCAGCACCACCCACTATTTCCCATTCACTTGAGTTCACTGGGATTTTTTGCTGGATTAAAAAAAAAAAAAATACTGAGAGGCCAACGTACAAAACCATATGCATGACAGTAGCCTTCCTCATTTCAGAAATCATGTTCAGGATGAGGAGAGTGGTCCGGATACACAGAGCTCTGCTGTATGAATCTTGAATGAGGACTCCGATCATCTGGGCCTAATCACATTCTCATTAGAATCAACAGGAGTTCTGCCAGTTTTACCGGGAGCCACATGATGTGCATGACACTTCTAGGGGGACAAGACACCTATGGTAAAAGCACAGACCTGGGAATGCACGTGGTCATTACTGAGCCCTGCAGGGCAAGTGAGAATAAGCATCAGGTACAACTCCAAGTAACGACCTAGTGTCACAAAACACAGAAAACCACCCCTTTCTTTCAGCAAAGAAAACCAGACCTTAGCTGTTAGGAATATGTCTATTTTCACTCTGCCATCCTTTTTAATGCAATCCATTGGCCACTGTGGTCCCAGCTGTACAGGCAAGCTGCCTGATCACCTGAAGGGATCTGCACAACTGGTAACTTTATCTCTACAGATAAACAGCCAAAATACAGTTTAAAAGATAAATAAATACAGGCCCTATCCAGCCCCTGATGTCTCCTCACCTCCTGTCAGTTGTGGGACACAATCCCAAGAAGCTAACAGTGCAAGGTGCCAAGCACCTCCTGTAAATTATCCATGTTGTCAGTCCTGAAAAAGGACACAGGAATAGACTGCTGCTGCTACTGGAAGGATAATTAAGTCTTCACACATTTTTTACCTCCCCATGTGACAGAAAGAAACTGTACGAACAATGACTTGCAGCAAAGAAAGCAAGCCAACTGCAAAAATCACGCTGAATATAGCAAAAAGAACTTAATGCACATTTCAGCTTTCTCCACAAGACCAGCTTCATGGCTCCTCCTGGCTGCTTTGGCGAAAGCCAAGTGCCACCCCTCGGAGCACTTTGTCCACAGCTAACAAGGCTGACAGCAACACAGGAACCGCTCACCAGAGCCAGCCTCTGCCTCCTGCCACACTGAGGGCACAGGTCAGCAAGGGCCAGCCAAATCCCTGTTACTGCTGAAAACAGCCAAGTCAGCTGAAAACGAGAAGAAAAAACGGGGGGGGGGGCGATGACATGAAACTGACTTAGACTTCTGCGGAGGTTGCAGGTGACCCGCCTGTGCAGTGTATATGAATCCAGCTGGCAGCGAGGACACAGCCCTGATACGCTACTGAGATAGTTTCCAGAGAAGAGCTGTGCTTGAAATAAACCAAGCCAAAGGGAAGTGAGAGCGCTGGGAAGCTATCTAGCCCATTGGCCTGCACAATGCAGTAGCTTTAGAATAGCTCTTGCAGGGTAACAAATCTGCTATAATTAATACCAATGAACCTCGGAGTGTATTAAAGCACATTTGGAGTGAATTAAAGCTGGCACCACCCATACAGAATTAAAGGTTCTGGTTTTAGATAACCTCTTTAAAATTTAAACAACAGCTGAGGATTTGGCCCAGCAAGAGTACAGCAAACTCAACCAAATCCATCACCTTCGGCTTCACAACAGATGTTTGTAGGGTGGAACAACTGCAGTTCTCCGTTTTCCTTTGGAATTTCCACTGGATAAAACAGATCTAACAATTATAGTGGGATAAATCCAGGGCTGTGATGAGGTGTCATGCCAGAAAAACTGCAGCTGGCCACAGAAACTATTCAGAAACGACTCAACACGCAGTTCTCCACTACAGGGCCTGTGGACAGCAGCTGACTGTGTTCAAAACAAGAGGTGGTACATTCAAGCATAAGACACCAAAGGTCCTTGAATAAGCTCCTTTGATTTCTCCAGTCCATCCGAACCACACTTGCATTACTCTTGCTTGTCCCAGCAGAAAATATTCTCATGGCAATGTGCAAAGAAAGAATGGGGCTACCACCAATACTTCTGTGACAGCATCCATGAGCAAAATCTCAGCCTTGTCATCTTCCACCAGGCACCAATGCTGACAAACAAAAACTAACAGTTAAAAAACAAAATTAAATCATGCCTTCCTTAGCAAAGATGAACCATTTAAACTGTAAATTTTCTAGGGGTTTCGTGTTAGTTGTTGCTTTTAAACAAAAAAGACACACTAGGAAGACAGGCCGCTGCTTACTATGTTCATGCACTGTGAATGTAACTTTGTCACCAGCCTGTTTCCTCTTTTATAGCCAGGCTACATAAGGTTATGACTTATCTTTCACAATATTTTTTTCCTGTTCAAATGACAAATATTCAGAGTGGGATAAAAATATAAAAATAATTCTTTTACACTTCAGTTACTTAATGTCATGCTAACCCGACTAAATCACATATACCTTGAGTAACACACACGTCCAATTTAGGGGATTATTTAAACAGTTTCCTGCTTGCACAAATGAAGGAAAACGTGAATTTAGGAATTGCATGGAAGTAATTTAAAATTCTGTCTCAAAAGGGGCAATGCTAATATAATCTGCCCCTCCTTTATTCATATTTGGCATTTGTGGGCTTTGGGCCATAACATGTGACAATCCATTTCAGGGGCATGCTTGGCTGTCGAAGCTCCGCATCTCTCTCCATGTATGCTCTGCAGACCTCATAGACTACTACTTGTGAGTCCGCAAGAGGCTACCAAGAAACGTAAACCTGCTGCAGGAAGCTCACCATCACTATCCACACATCTGCCTCTCCACTAGAGAGCTGTTACAGGTCTGCAAACTGAAAAGGATTGAAAACCTGTTTCATGTTTTATCATGTTTGCATTAAGTCACCCAGAGCTGAACCAGCATAATAATGCCAAGCACAGAATCACTTGGGCTATCTGGGAAAAGGTAGGTCCTGTAGCATAAAAGGAAACAAAAAGAAGAAAAACCTCCATTACAGTTACATCTATTGATAATACAGACTTTCTGCACAGGGAAAAGATAGGTATTACTATCTTCCAGGCAGTACTACTTCCTATTTACAAGCACTGCTCCTTTCTTCCTTCCTACATTTCCCTATAGAAATTTCCAAGTACTTCTCCAACAGCCTCAGGGTGAAA
The DNA here is from genome assembly GCA_011057875.1 of Pterocles orientalis. Lineage (NCBI taxonomy): Eukaryota > Metazoa > Chordata > Aves > Pterocliformes > Pteroclidae > Pterocles > Pterocles orientalis. The sequence goes on from WKFP01014225.1 coordinate 622,480, forward strand.
TCTTGCCTCTCCCAATGTCAGTGGGAAATCTGCCATCGACTCCGATGGAATTATTTCATCCTGTTTCGGGAGGGATCTTTGCCTGTGCGGGTGCCGCAGGACTTGGTCCAGGAATAGCTAGTGCTCTCTCATCAGCAACACAACTCCTCCCCTTGCCTGATTTGCATCACATCTCAGAGACAGCAACACTTCACTGCCCCCCCGTTAATTCTAACCATGATAGATACTCTGTGGGAACATTACCTCTGTGAAACAGTCTCTGGCACAGTTGCAGAACGTAATGCCCTGACATCACCCCCCAAACAGGCTGTGTACACAGGCAGTGCTCCCTGCCCAGAATTTGACAATGTTTCCTTAAAGTTACTAGCACTATGCTTCTGTGGATATAAATTCCAGTTCTCTTCACTCTTCCCAGTTAAAACCTTCCTTCTCTTTGGATAAAGACGACCATCAAAAAGGGCAGTTCCAGTCAACAGTCCTATTAATAATGACAACCCTACTAACACAGTCACTTCCACACAGTTTCCATCTCAGTGACTTCATGCACATTCACTCAATAAACATTCTTATACCTGGGTAGTTAGCAAAATATTGATTATCCCCTCTACTTCATTTGTCTTTTATAAGCTAGGAAGTACCAGTGAAACTATGTGACTTGCCTGCAACAGAGTCCAGAACTCAAATGTTTTCTCCTTCCAGATTGCTCAGGCTCCTTCCAATTTGTAGTCGCACACACAGCGTCCTTCCTCATTGAAGCTATCTTTTGATTTTGTTTAAAAAGAGACCATAATTTAAGTAAAATATAATTCAGGAACACCTACAATAAGCATTCCATCAGCACTGACACCAGCTGAAGAAATTTTGCAAAGCAATCACAGCCTAGGATTTGCAATGCTGTGAGTCCTTCAAATGGTTTACTTGCTCACGGGTTGCTAAATTTGTTAGGAAAATGTTGGACACTGTTGGTTGTCAAATTCAAACAGATAATTAAAGTCAGATCTTCTACACCAGCTCCAGTAAACAGCTCAAACTTATCATTGGTACAGAAGGATGGAAACTTCAGTTATTTCAACAAAGACATTTCCAAGCTGAGCATGACATAAGTCGTTCTGATACCTCCGGCATTTTATAGCCATTCTCATTTTTAAACAGATGCAGCTCTCTCTCTCTACTGCCTCCAACATGCCTGTCTTTTAAGCAGCTAGATGTGACAGTCAGATATGCCAATACCCTGCCTGACATCTGTTAAGCAGAAATTACTCTGGCACCATAAATTTCAAAATCCACAAACTTCACTCAAAACTAAACCAAAATATGCACACACAGTAGGAGAGCAGAATGTCTCCAGGAAGATATCATACTCTACCAGCTTTATAAGACAAACTCACCAATACAACACAAGCCACTCTGTAGAGGACTCCTCACAACAGAGAACCACTGCATAGAAAGAAGCATCAGCTCAAACCACACTGCATTTCAAAGTGATCCCAAAATCCTAGGCTGGTTTAATAGGAGAAGAAATGCTATTGCACACTTCATAAAATGAGAGGACCTTCCAAACCTTCCTTTTCAAAAGCTCCTTCTGCCAATTACAGTTTTGGAGACTAACAATGACCAAAAATCAGTTAATGCTTCTCTGGAATTAACAGACAGCTTTGCAGAAGGTGCTGCAGAAGCCCTGGGTTCTCCATGTGCAGAGATTAACACCTAACACCTTCCACCACAGAAAGCTGAAGCCTCTTCGAGAAAGCACCTACCCATAACTACCTTTCCCCAATTTCCTCACGCTAACCTGCAAGATCTGCTGAATGAACAGTAGATAATCTGTTTGCCATCAGAGCTTCAGCAGGTGGCAGAGGAGCGTGAAGGGTCCTGGAGAACTCACTCTGCCCAGCCCAGCCAAGTCGCCAATGGCGAAATCCAGTGTCCCATTAGAAAACAGTTTCTCTGCCTTGCCTGTGACCAGAGCAGACAGTCTTTGGGTTCCTTCATCTCCCATAAGAAAAAAATTGAGACATTCGGACCAAAAATATAATGAAAGAAGATTTGCATTCAAAAGAATAAATTTGATTGCTTCTCAATGGAAGACGCAAAAGTAATCCAATTTCCCTCTCTGCAGTCATGATCCAATTTGCTGTATTAACACACGTACACACCCACCTTCCCTCCTCTGCTGTTGCTCACCAGACCAACCTGAATATACAAAAAAGCCCTTGCACCTGAACATAAACTTCTGGCACTACCTGAGCACTCTCCAAGGACACAGGAACTTTCAACTCTGCTGCTGGAATCAAAGTCTAACGCTTCACATGTTTTATGAAGATGGTAAGTTGTGATGATTTTTCTGCATTTTCAGCCAGCACTTTCATATCCCTTAACAATAAAGGTGCCAAAAAGTACGGCTCAGAGCCGGAGGGAAAACTGCCATCATCTTTAGCAGTTTTCACGTTCAGCCCGTAGATTTTGTTACATTATTTTAAAAAAGGCCAAGGACTCTGTAGAGACAAAGCCCCTCTTTCTCTGTGCTGTGCTGCGTATCATGCTGTGAGACAGAAATGCCAAAAGGCTATTTTATATGTTTGCATTATAGAGCAAACCAAGGTCTTGAGTCTTATGAAATTATATTGTGCAAGAGAAAGAAAACTGTCACTCTAGCAACCTCAAGGTGAGACGTACCTTGTCCCTCCCTGGAGAAAAACAACATGAGAATGCACAGGCATGTGCTTGGGCAGGTTTCACTACGGCTTACCTCAAATATGGTTTCTCATCAGCCGTGGGTTTAGGAACAGCTTACTGAGCACCCTGAGGAAGAGTGGATATTGCAGGCAGGTTTAACACTGGAGCAGAGGCTTCCTCAAAACAGGGGAAGATGACTGGAGCTCCCAGCTCATCAGGTTGGTAAGGAATTTTTGAAACATTTGCCAAAATTTTACATATTTATAGTACTTTAAAGTTAATTAGCAGCAAATCAATATCAATTTTACAGAAAAACTTGAAAAAGAAACCAGTTGTCACTGAAGGAGACTTTCTGAATGACATGAAAGGATAGGGGAAAGTCTGCTTTTTCCTATTTTGAAACCCTTCGACACAAGAAGGATATTATCCCCTGATTTGTAGGTGCTAAAGAAAGTCAGTTCCTTCAGAGTAGATACTGGTCATATGCTACCTGCTGGAAATAAGACACCACATAGGCACAAATCTCATAACTACATAAACAGAGCACAAATAATTGTGCAATAATGCTGCAAAAATCTGCTATATTAAAAAAAACAGGATGAGTAATACTTTCAGCACTGGCCACAGTATTTCATTTCAACACATTCATTAAGGCTCCAAGAGTTTTTTAAGCTCTCATAAAAGCAAAATTAATGGATATTGCTGAAACAATAGTACGATTCGATCTTTACAATAACAACTAAAAAGCCTTGTTAAACACGAGAGCAAGCAGCAATGAAGCTGGGAACTAGAAAGCATCAGGCTTCTATTATACTCAATTAAATTGTTAATCATGTCATGTACTCACTTTTTAATCTCTTTAAACCAGTACAGAAGTACGATAAGTAATAAATTTGTTTTTATGAGAAAGCTTCTGATGCATCCTTGGTTGCCAGGAATGAAAACTGTTTATGAAAAAGTAATTTACAGCAAAAGTTTATATGAAATATGGAGCTTCACAGATATCAAGCCATATGAACAACAATTCAGAACAGACAGAAACATAAATATGCTAAAGTTTAATATTAATACCTCATATTGCTGGGACATTTAATCTATAGTTTGTAAAGCTTATATTTATATTGCAGTTTCTACTGTTTCATAGTAGTTTATATCTTTTCAGTTCTTCCAAGATTCCAAACTATGAACAGGATTTCACCAATTCACCACTATGCCATTGGTATGTTTTAAAAACTGGGACTTCATTATGGAATCTGTTGCCTTTCCGTTAAATAGGTGAAACAAAACCTGCAACAAAATTAATCATAAACCACATTACTTTGACAAGTGTTTTTCCTAATTATCCAGCCCAACAGGATTCAACAAAAATATGAGCTCTTCCCTCTCTCTTTTCCTAAACTTTATTCCCCATCCCAGTGAGACCTGCACCAGGATTAATCCCGACTCCACTGCCTACTCAGGACCTTGCAACCAACCAGTCTTTCCATACAATCTTCTAATCCTGACCCTAAACTGAACCCCAGCTGTCTCCATACACTACACAGCTCACCCCCAGCATCAAGTCTGAGCACAAGCAAACCCACCACTGCCAACAGCACCCCCAAACCTGCTCCTGACAACCATGAAAGTTTCTCCAAAAACACAAACTTCACCTTGATTATTTTATTACACTTTTTCACTTACTTAAATACGAAACCTACTCCTTACTATATTTAAGTCACTAATACCTTTGCAAAATGATACATAAGGCATTTGTGTTTTATGTCACCAGTGTTCATATTACCAATGTGATCCATGCAGGATTCAAAAATTACGTTGGACTGCTTATCCGTTTTATACCCCACAAGCCCTCACCTTCTCAATCAACTGAATTTTGTCTGGAATAAGAAAACAAATGCCATTCATGTCTAAGTGAGATATTCATGGCTGCTGGCCATCTCCTCACCCACCCTAGCATACAACATAAGACTGACAGAAACCGAACAATTGTCTCACCCAAAATTGTACAAAAAAATTTCTGACATTGAACATAATCAGGTGATTATTACCTGAAGAAAAGAAGAGAAGAGAAGAGAAGAGAAGAGAAGAGAAGAGAAGAGAAGAGAAGAGAAGAGAAGAGAAGAGAAGAGAAGAGAAGAGAAGAGAAGAGAAGAGAAGAGAAGAGAGCTCATTCACACGTGCCGAACTACAGCCCTGGGACCTGTTCCTTTTACAACTGTTCATCCTCTTTTAACAAGCCCTAACACTAATGCCAATGTAATAAATGCCCAAATGACTAGCCCTGGCCAACTTCACTAATGAAGTAACACTGCTCTTCTTCTCAATTCAACCTGTATCCTAAAGTTGAGGACCATGGAAGATTTTGCAAGAAACACAAAGTCACACTCTTGTGTTTTCAAAATTTAACCTTAACAAACCCTAACTCCAGCCTGAAGGCACTCGGACCACCAGCAGCTATGTTGAAGGTTCGCTGGCACACTCACCCCCAGCACCAGCTCCCATCCCACCCCCGTGGTTCCTTACAGATCTAGGAAGAAAAGGGCCTCTGCTCTTTCCTCACTACCACTGCCTTAATTCCTACACCTACAACAAACTGAAATACCCTGTAGTCCCTCCTGACAAAACTAGCTCTTGTGCCACACTAACTGGTCCTGGAGGGGATTCAGCAAGAAACCAAGTGTCTTCTTCTCAAGGAGAGAAAAGGTGGCAGTTCCGACACCAGACTAGAAGGAAAAAAGGGGGCCAGAGAAAGAAAACACAGAGGCTTTGTTGAATTTGTCATTTCTTCAGACCTAAAGCAGGGAGCAAGTGTCAGAGTCTGCTGTGTTGACTGCTTAGAAGCTATGGTAATTTTCTGCACATTTCCACGCGCTCCCAGGCCTCAGGCAGGATGATTAATAGCCCTCTCCCACAGCTCTGTAAGAATGGGAAGATAAGGACAGTGACAGATCACTGTGGCTGAGACTCTCCTAGATGCCACCAGCCTTTGGAAAGTTATAAATGCTGTCATTTCTTTAAACCACAGGTAAGGTGCGTCAGCATCCCTGCCTCTAGTTAGAGCCCACGATTACAGCTTCATGCAAGTAACTCTCAGCTCAGCAGCAAAGATCCTTTAACAGCCTGGCGAGGCACTGATCAGGGTGAGAGAGCTAGAAGAATGCCAATTACCAATTAAGTAATAAAAGTTTCATTTAAAAAAATGGAATTATTTAAAAAAAAAAAAAACCAAACAAACTCTGAGTCCATAGGACATATCTGCCCTTTCAGTAAGGCCTGAGAGCCTGGCACGTCTCCTCATGAACCTCAAAACTCTGAACTCTACTAAATCTAAATTCCTAGAGGCCTCTTGATAACTAGTAAAGGCAAGTCATTCATGCTATCTTCTCAAAAATCAAGACTTGCTTTGAGATGTCTTCCCTGCTCTGAAATCCTTGGAAATACAATTTGCATGACTAATTAGCATCTCTGACCTCATGCCACACTGTTTACAGGGAGCAGTCCTCATTACACAGTTATGCATCTGTATTTCCTCCGCTTCTGAGTACACACTGTGCATTTTAATTCTTGAATCTGTTTCACTTGCTGGTTTGGGTGCGAGGTACACACATCAACACTTTGAAGAGCCAGCCTACCTCCTTCATTTCTGTTTTGCTTTTATATTTATGATCCAGCTTTTGAAATTCCTTTCCATAAAGCTTTTCTGAAACACTTGAAATCCACCATAGCTTCACCTGTGCAACTGTGAAAAGCCTTTTGATCTTAGAAGTAGAAATTACCTTGGAAGCTCATGCAAACTTGAAGGGTAACACATTGGAGGATGGAGGGCAGAGCAGTTGAAATCTGAGAGTTGTATCAAAAGAATGAATTTTAATGAGCATTTTTACATGTTGTCTACCCTTTCTATCTGGGCATGGATTTAGAGCTCCTGTCTCTCTGCAGCTCTGCTCAGCCTCCAGTGCCCTCTCACACACACGATTCAGGTGTGAAAGGGAAAAGCCACCTTGCAGATGGGGAATGGGATGGAAGCCTGCAATGATGCTGGAAGAATTAAAGATATCACGCAAGTAATGCAGCAATGTATTGTGAGAGGCAATTACGAGTACCATTAACGCATTCTTCTAGGTATATATTAGTTGGCTATTTGTGTCCATAATGGATCAGCAAAAGTTGTTTGGGAAACAAATTTAACACAATCTGCAAACAGTCCAGACGCTGTGGGATGCTGCTGATGAAACAGCACTGGAAAAGCTTGAATGGCAAAATTATCTGAGCAAGACTGGCAAACTAAGAAGTAACCCTATCCCTTTTATATCCTGAGCTTAATATCTAACAATTTGATTTGCTTTTTCTTCATTTGCTTACTCTTTACATCTTCCTCACATGACAGATTTTCACTTGGACGTGCCCGTACACCAAGCCAGCGCTGTGGCATGCCAAGGACCACCACGTTTACCTGATGACTGAGAAGCAAACATGCAAAGAGGCTGCAAACACTATTGGGTGTTTTCCTTGAGGCACTTCTCATGACTCATTATGGATGCCTCCCCAGGGGGTGGTCAGAGGGCCTCAAACTTTTCAGTTTTGTGCCAAAACACCATCTTTGGACCTCTCCAAACCCACTGTGAGGGCAGGCCCAGAAGAGAACTTCGTGTCTCATTGTGGTCTCTCTCCTACAGCTGCTGCACCTGACTGCTTTCACCCTGACTTGAAAACCTAGTGTGACCAGATGCATTTTTTGCTGCTATGTGTAAATACTGACCTGGAACTACCTGCATTGACAGCCTACTATTTACATGATGTACATTTTAGATTTTCTTGTTTGATTTATTATTTGTTTTGATGGTTGTTTGACTCTTTTGGTATGCTTCAGACGTTCATAGGAGCTGATATAATTTTAAGACTGGGTGCAACAGGCTCTGGTCCCTCATGGTACAGCCTCTGGGTGAGAAAACCTTGGAAAAAATCATAGTAAATGGTATTTTTAAAAAGTCATCCTCCATCTTCCAATAAGAAGAGCCACATTGTATTGTTATTTGTGCACTGGAGTGCAAGGTGCATGCTGCTACAGCAAGGGTGAGCTCCATCAGAAACAATCAGCCTCTAAATTCCTTGGCGATCAAGCCCAAGTTGTGGAGCTGGTTCAATACTGAATAAATAGTACGGTACAACACAAAGCATGCGCTAACACTGTGTAATCACTGGGAGAGTGATGTCTCATGGAGGCAGGTTTTCAGGCATTTCCCTTTCCCAGGAGGAACATATGCTCTAGTGAGGTTGCTCTGACAATGTGACACAGCACAATGGCAAGGAATGGTTCATCACCCATCCAGCCCAGATGGTCAGCAGCACATGGCTCAGTCTGACTACAGACTGAACCTTTCCCCAGCGTACACCTTTGGTTTTTAAAAATCCAGGGCTTACAGGTTCCCACACAGATTGCTAAAAATGCATCTTTGCAGAACCTTACTGAACGTTGCACGCAGGGCCCTGTTGTTGATGCTCTTGTTCCTCCAGCAATGCACAAAATATGTTCCTCACAAGTAGCAGTATTTTATAGACAAATAATAGGCATGACGCCTGCCCCAAGCAGTTAACAGTGGAATGAGAAAACATGTTACAAGGCAGGGTAGTGGAACAAGAGACCTGATACAGCATAACGTCAGGAGGGCGCCTGTTTTCATGGTCCAAGCATTCTGCTGTTTCCATTGCCTAGAACACTGGCACAAGCCTCCAGGACCATGCCTGCCTTACTATCGCTAATGTGCCAGCATGGCAAGACTAACTTTCACATGAACGATTCCCTTCTCTAAATCCCTCTTTTCCTTTGCCTGCAACACTATTGTTTCTGCAAGATCTCATTACGTATTAATAACCATTCACCCGTTCATTCTGATTCCAGATGGGAAATACCAGCCACATAGGGCCTGACAGAATGAGATTTTATTCACAGGTCTTAACATTTCACTCATGTTTCCAACTTCACCATGGTTTTTGAAGCAAGGAGAAAAGAAACAGCCTGGCACTCAGCCATGCTAACAATCTACTTGACTTTTTCCAGGACTACAATCTAATTCTGTGCCTGCTTAGTTCTGTGCCTGCTTCAATGAATTGAGAGTTTGACTCTTCAATTGTTACCTCATCCCTCTGCCAGCTATGTTTCCCAGCCAGCTAGCCTTTCATGTCTTTTCACCTCCGTTTTAAGCAGGACTGCTATTCACAACTGATGCAGTGGGCTTAATCAAGATGCAGCCTCCTGTGATTAACAGTCATGAAGCCCAAATAAGGATACCGATGATAAGCATATTAACCACCACGTCAGAATTTTAATCATTTCACAATCTTCTGCACCGGATCTCTGATTGGCATCTCTCAGTAAAACATAATAGCCACACGTACTGTAGCTTCACAGCCCTGTTCATTTCAACTGCTTACACCAAATACAAACATATACTGCGGCAATTCTACTACACTGTATCTTATTCTTTCTTCCTTTTTCCCTGCCACCATCCTGCATCATGACCCTGATAGTCACTCAATGAAAATGAACAGTAGTCAGAGTTCAAACTCTTTGACTTGAACCTTGTATTTGCCAGGTTGTAGATCCCCATACTGCCCGATTTCTCTGCTCTTCCTACTGTTCTCTCTTTGGAAATGCATCAATAATATATTTTCAACAACATGAAAAGTAAGTCTGTGGAAAAACAAATATCCATCGCCACATGACAAGGCAATTATGTCAATTCAGCGTCTCAGGTCCCCAGGCAAGTTTCCTAGCTGATAATAAGAAAAGCTAATTACTTGCCAAGGTTTGAGCATACTTACACCTTAGCCATGCAAAACGACCATTCTGAACCAAGATGCTGTATTAAAACAAAAAACCCTTTTAAACTTGAGAAAAAAAGTAATTACTGGGACACAAGGGTTATTTACGTAGCGAATCACATCTTCAATATTTTTTTAAGCGTATGTTGCTGTGATTTTGAGCAGCATAAGAAGTACATGCAAACAGACCATACTTATCAATATGTGAGACACACATGTGCAAACACACGTAATAAAATGAAGATTCAGTCACATGAGAGAATACTGTAGACACTATACAGAAACAGAGTTGCTTACATGCTCATACTCACGTAGAACAACTTGACAATAACCAAACATATCTCTAGAGGATATCAGTATTTGCAGTTCTAAAGAAGTTATGTTCTATACTTAGACACCACTAGACCATGCTTTCATGCTTCAGGTCATGAAGATGCCCAGAAAGCCAAGACTGAAATGTCTTCTTTAAGTTATTCATAGGCGATTTCAATTACAGTAATTGTCACTGTCAAGCATCAATTTGCTATTAAACTGTAAATATATCTCACACTGAAAAATACACAAAGTACACAAAATGGACCACAAAGAAAGGTCACGTGTTCCAGAAAGTTCTCCTTGAACAGAAGCATTCCTTAAGCATGAAAAAAAAAACCAAAAACATTTTTGCAATCACCTATGTCTGGAAAGCTTCCTTTAGCAAGCCACTTTTTTTTTTTTTTAATTATTTCTGCAGAGTTTAAACTCTCTCTCTAAAACATGAGTTAATAATCTTGGTGGGTTGCATTAGAAAGCGTATAAACAGCGACTGCATTTTAAATGGAGTTGTAAGCAACTGGAGATGAAGATACCTCCCTCTCTCCCTGTAATAGTTGAGCAATTGCCACCAATGGGAACAAAAAAAGTGGAAAAATCAAAGTGTAAAAACCTGTGTTGATATGTGAGGTGAGCTCTTTAAACTCTTTCTGACCAGTCCGTTCCTCTTGACATTTAGCAGACAGCCAAAGCCTCTACTAAAAATCCACTTTAAGACTAAAATCCACTTTATCTACTAAAAAAAATAAAATCCAGCTTTAGTGACGTGTGCCCAGTCTTCTGTATACTCATGACAACTTGAAAAAAATAAAGCTGTTTAATACTTAGGTCCATTGGGACTTTTATACAAATAAATCCATCAGAAAGCATCACCCTTATTTTCCTTCTTCCTTATGCTAGGCCATCTGTGCAACCCACTGCATAGCTAGAAAAAAAAAAACAAAACAGAAAGGAGATGCTCTGACATTAAAAGAAAACACTTATTTGCAAGACCATTTCGCTGGTGTAGCATCTCCAGCAGACAACGCTTCTCAACTGAAGGAGAAAGTAACACTTATTTCAAGGAAAGTTTGCCTTTATCCACCTCCTGAAGGAAATTTCCAGCACACAATCATAGCTCCTAAATGTTTCCACCACATTTGGGTCTCAACCACACTGACAGACGTTTTAGACCGTTACCTTGTATAGAGAGGTTACACCATGGCCGTGAATGTTCATAAGGACAGAAATCAGTAAGTTCCTTGAACCAGTCTCATCTTTGTTTTTCCTTCTTATAACCGTATTATCAGAAGAAAAGAAGAGGTTGTTTTTAAGCCCTTTAATTTTGTTTCATGGTCTTAATAGAAAACCTGAGCACTTGCTGCTCACCTTTAAACACAGTCCAAAACAAAACAAAACAATCATCACTATTCCAAATGGCAGTTTTGGCATCTGAAATTTAGCCATATACTGAGCGACTTCCTGAACGACAGCCAGGTCCTGCAGCAACAGCAGGTATCTCAACAGTCCTTGTGTACCTGATGGCAGCAACACCTATGTGTAAACACCAGCAACTAGAGAGAAATACAGCCTCAGTGCTCGTAAGACTGCCAGATTTTGAAAGACGCATTGGGACTAGTCAAAGCCCAAAACACAGTCAATTTAATAATACCTGTCACACTATCTGTACTGAAACTGATTAACATGTTTGCACCACTAACTTACTAAACTTTCTTCTACCTTAAATTTCCCATTTCCTCTTATTTGAAAGATGTATCAACCTACCCAAAAGCCAGCATGTTTGAAAAAGAGTTTTCCTAGAAGGCCCACCAATCTTAGAGAATTATGATTTGAGGAAGCTTAATTGGACATTTGTAAATGTTTAAATCATATTTTTGCCCCCACTATAATGCAATTTTTTTACTAAAACAATGTTTAGTCCAGTTCAAGGGGTTTTGTTTTCCCTGAAACCAGCTCTTAAAACCCATAATTTTAACCAGCTATTTTCTCCTTCCCCCCCACCCCCATCTGAAACAACAGTTCATTTATTTTATTTATTTATAAATTCTCTTAAGGAATGCATCACAGTAGGGATGACCCCAGCAAGCAATCCCCATTTGCAGCTGCTCCCTCAAAGGAGCACTTAGTCACACAGCGCCTTCTCTGCAGAGAGGGTTGTCTTCTACAGAGCTCAAGATTTCTCTGCACAACTCACCACTGTACATCAGCTTCCCAGTACTCCTCAGTCTCAGCTGAAAATGCACTAAATTAGAGAACATCTTTTCTCTCTGTGTTAATACTAAATCCAGTTGTTGAGAGGCAGTGCAGAGCATTAGGCTTTAAAATGGTTGGTGAGCCATTTTTACAAGGGCAGTTTGTACCCTTCTTCCTCAAATAAGTTTTTCCAGATAATTCTATTTTAGAAGGAAGATAATATCCTTTAAAATCTCAGCAAATGAAATACAGGAAATAGGCTGGTTACACCAACTCAGGACCAGCACAAGGCAGACTTCTGCCCCTAGATCCACACCCCTCCTTTCAAGGATTAAAATTGGCATTAATCTGTCGCTCAACCCTTACTAGTCAGCATCCTCCCCCTTCAGATCCCCAGCCTGGCTGTGAGAGAGGGAGAGGCATGAAAGGAGCCCAAAATCCCAGAAGACCTGCTTGTTTTCTTGGGAGGGATGGGGCAGAGGAAGAGTTACCCAAACACCTCCATCCCAAAAGATGTGACGCCCCATCACAAGGGAGATACGACTCAACAGTCAAATGACCAGAACGGTACTTATCATTTCTCTCTGCTACATACAGAAACACCACAAATACAGCGGAAGCGTTATATGAAACTCTTAATGGATTAGATTGCAAATTCATAATGAAGTGCTTGTAGGATCTACATTGTGTCTAAATCTCCACATGCGGTATCACAAATAAACTAAACGTAAGAGTAACACAAAGAAGACGGTCTGTCAGTTTAAGTCCTTGCTTGCACTTGCAAGCAAAATTGACTCCTCATGCAGAGAGCAGTCTTGCAGGAATATAAATTGCCACTGCAGAAGCAGTGAATATTTTTTCCATATAAAACAAACCAACCTTATTAAATGCATAAATATTCTACGTTTCCACATTGTGTCACATTTGTGAAAGCCTGCACTGAACAGATCTTCATTTCAGTATTTAAATCCAGAGAAAACTTGGAAATTGTTTTAAATTATTCAAAACTATAAATAAGGATGTTTCTTTAGTCTGTAATTAAAGTGGAATTATTTTCCACTGCTGTCCTCATATTAAGTTGCAGCTTTTATTGGAGTTAGCCTCTAACTTTTTGTCCTATTTCATCTGGCTTCGGTATAATAAATATATATTTAAATTTCCCCATAGCCCAGTCTAACAGACCTGTATCTTGCCCTACTAACACAAAGTAATGGATGGACAAGCTAGAGCATGTAAGAGAGGGGACAGAAGGTCTGCTTGTCAATCTTTGGGACAGTTTCATTATAGTAAAATAACTGCTAATTTCTGTGTTGTCTCTTTTTTCCACAGTAGGAGGTGGGCAGCACCACAGCTCAAAAATGGCCACAAGTTCACCTGCTCTGCTGTGATTCAGCCCTAAAACCAGTCAAATTGACACGTGAACCAACAGAGGAGTCACCTGCATGCATCTGTAGCCTGTGCCAGCCGACTCTTTCCAACCTTTGTTTGCTACTGTGATTTGTTTTGTCCCTCAGTGCTCATCAGCTCACAAAGGCATCTTGAGTTTCACACCACACACAGATTATGAGCAATTATTATGGGACCTGTAAACCAGAAAGATTTGGTATGTCTTGCACTACAGTAAGATGAATGTCTGAAGGATCCCACAAGGTGACTCGAATCCAGCCCTCCTGCTAATGTGATAAATGAATCCTGTAAATGAAGGTCACAGCGGCAAACGTTTTTGCCTATAGGAAGCTCTGGCGCCACTGTATTCTTTCTATCTGCTGCACTCTACTTTTTCTTTTTTTAAGAAAAGAAATCAGAAACAAATTTTAAAACTTTCTTTTCAGGGTTATAAGCCATATTGCAACAGAGATGTGCTAGACGGTTCCACATCTGAACCCTAAATTAAAGCACAAAGCAGTTAGTTTGTTAAGACCCTCCCTGTGTAACAGTGTGCCACGGGTCCAGACCCTCGCTTGGCCCTGGAAAGGCAGGGCTGGTGCTGCCCAGGCTCAGGAGGCTGGCAGCCTTTCTTCCCAGCCTGCTGCTTACAGCCACCACTGAAGGGTCTTCTCCCAGCAACCCTCTCCAACAGCTAAAGTACTCCTCAGGTTCACACATGCTGCCCCATGCTCATGCCTAGATGTGGCTGGAAATCTACTGTATCTTCTATCCATCCACTATGGAAAGAATTTCAAAGAATCTGAAGCTTACGCTTTTTTGCTGAATGCTTGCTCGGCAGAATCACTCGGACTTTTATGGAAAAGGTTTTTCAGTCCTCGATGACCAAATGCTGAACAGTCTGGTTCTTGGGCTACTGAAAACAAAAAGTTCAAATTTTCATCTCTAACATAAACTTGGGGGGGGGAAATCAAAACCAAAAACCCAAAAACATTTCCCCATATTTTGTCACAGATGTGAACTTTATCCCAAGAACATCTACTTAGGTAAAAAGTTATTTTTCTTCTAAAGATGTTCACCCAAAGACTGCCAACCACCTTCCCTACCCCGTGCCCCAGGCAGCTTTGCAGTTGCTCAGTTTTATAACGACAGTGGTTTACTGAGTCAAAACCAGATGCCTATGGAGTTTGAAAAGGTGATTAGAAAAATGTTTGCTTTTTTTGTCACAATTTTTTAACAATTTCTTTGTATCCTCTGCCTAATTAATCTTCTTATTTACTATGCTCTATTATCCCAAACTCTTTTAGTAAATATCCACCAGCCAAACCTACGAGTATTCCACATGGAAAGATGGGAACATTTACTGACCACCCTACAGTTATTCTCTAAAGTCGAAAGGGTTTCTTAATGTAGACTCACCAGCCATGATCAGTCGCTAGAGAAACAGCCTGCTTTTAAGGTCTGGTTCACACCTCTCAGTACCACTCATAAGAAATAAACAAACAAAAAAATTATTACTATATATAAACAACATGCAGCCTTTTGCACTTCTGAGTCTAAATAACAATTAATTTAAGGCATTAAAGCCCTCTCCTCTGTATGGCAAGAAGGAAAAAGGAGCAGTAGATACTTATGCTTTGGTCCATATTATTTTTCAAACTGCTTTTCAAAACAAGCCAACCATATGGATGTAATTTATAAAAACTTGAGTCATACTGACACACACTATTCAGCATGACCTACCATAACAAATGAAAATCACTTTCAAACAAACATGAACTAGATCTTTTCTTCCAAAAGTGAGAGACAAGAAATTGTTTGCTCTTAAAACAACATTACCCAAATATCCTCCAGATTGAAATGTAGCTATTATCACACCTCATCATTACCTAATAGCACAAAATAATTATGAAGTAATTTTAATTCAGATCTAAATGCTGCAGTAATAGTAAACAGTAAATAAAAATATATCTGAATAAATACATGAAAGACACAGATTGTGCAATTATTTCAGCAATTGCAGACTAAACACTAAGCAAACATCTGTGCTTTTAATGTAGCCTGCCAGCCCAGGAGGACCTAAAGGCCCAAATAAGGCTACAGAACAAAGACTGTCAACCTTGGAATCTGAAAATATGAATTTGAAACAGCTTCAAAGGGAACCAGACTCAGGTTTGACTTTCAAGAACACAGTTATCCACTCGATTTGGTACGACATTCACTCCCTGGTCTGAGAATATATCAAATGGATCCCCAAGAGCAGCCACATTCCCATAAATGAGCTTTCATAAAACAACTGCCCGCAAATCCACCAGTCACTCCCTCCACAAACACCCAGCTCCAAAGATATGAGCAGCTAACCAGCCAGCAACATCTGTGGGATTAACATGCATGTAAAATGTTTATGATGAGGTTCTGCAACCCTCCCACAGAATTTTATTGCACATCCTTTACTGCACTAACACTGCATTCATCTATTTGAATATTTCTTTTCCCTTAATTCTATTAGTGGCAAGAAGGAGGAGGTTCATGCATATCCCAATTAAGATGGGTTTCAAACACAAGAGTCTTGTCTTCCGATCAAAGGAGGAAGCCCCCATGTCCTTGTCAGTTATACAACTGGCTAGAATATCTCAGTCCTTAGATAGCTAGAAGGTAAAAACATAGGGTGAAAATGGTCTCCTTCTACATTAAAACAAGGTCCAAGGGACAGAAATATAGCACAGCCATATTGGCTTTTAGCAGGAGATATCTCAGGCATTGCAGCATTTTTGTACAGTAGGAGCAAGATAATTGTGATATGCCAGACTTTGCACCGTACTCTTTGCTGACATGGTAAGCATGGCCTTTTCCAACAGTCTGAGGTTATTCCGTTCATTTTACTACTAGCGGGGGATTGCTCTTGACAGGTTTTTTTCCAGTACTTCATCCAGCTTAGTTTCAGATGCCCCTAGATGGAATGTGATTATTTTGCTTGGGAGATAATCCCCAAACTGAAGGGGTCTCAGTGTCTAAGACAAAATTAAGCCCCAGGAACCCTAAGATAAATTCAACCTGTTTTTCTGCTTTTTTTTTTTTTAATTTCCCCTGATCAGTCTTTCCCTTTGCAAGTATAAACTGATTGCACCCAATGCTTTCATGATAAAGCTTGTAATCGATTAGAAAGTCATCTGCGACCACAAAACTTGATGTACATATGACCTTTTAAGCCATCTGACCAAAATTATTCCAAGCCACTTTGGTTAATGTCAGGTCTGACCTGCAAACTAAGGAAGCTCATTAAGTGACATACTCCACTGTACATGTTGATGTTTCTCTCTGAAGAGGGAGTGTATTTCTCAGAGGGTTCTCTTCCATTCCCATGTGAATCATATGCTATGTCACACATTTTATCCACAGCTGTCATCTGCTCTCACATTATAGCATGAGGAGACACAGCTGAGGATACAACCACAGATGCATTCAAACATTCCCCTTAAGTCACTTTGTGGGAAGACCTAAATCCTCCGTATTAACTAGCACTTTGTGGCTTATTATGTAAAGTAAGAAAATAATGTGAGGGTAGGGTGCCGCAAACAAAGTATGGCATTAGGAACACAGAAAGAATTCACTGCACTGGTTTATTACCATCCCTGTAAAATGATATGCCATTCTACTTAGCATCTTTATTTACCAAACTTTACATCAAATACATCAGACCAATCAATTACCTAACAGCATTTCTATATTAGTCCCCTTGAAAGACACAACTGATTTTCTGAGAGCTCTGGCTCACACTATGCAGATTTGTACTTTTTTCTCCCTCAGATAAGAGCTTAAAGCAAGCTGCCTGCGTCCAACCCAGTTACATAACTGCCTAAAATGTCATTAGCAAGTTAAGTGTTTATAGGGGTCATAGGATTCATAACGCAAAAATGATCTGCTCTGAGAGCTGGTCACTGTATAGCCTGGAAAGAAAGAGTTGCTGTCATTCTGCTTCATTTGCTAAGAAGGGCTCTTCTGCTTGGCTAAACCCTGAGCAGACTCAATTTAGCTGTCTGGGCCGTTTCTTATCTCATCCAGCCACGTCCATGGGACTTCATAATTTCCCAAAGCAAAAAAGGGCAGCCAATTAACTACTGTGAGGGACACCAAAATATCTTCCCAAAGTAAGGATTAAGAAATTCCCAAGGGAAGGTTTTGCATCTCAAAAAACCCTACAGCTGGGCTGGAAGCTAGAATGGGAGCCAAGACTCCCCACGTCCACAGATCATCTTCTGCAAGCACAATACCCGAATGAAAATAAAGAACATAAAAGCCTCCACCACAAAGCCCTGAACATATTGCAAGAAGAGAGGAGCCTGTGGAGCTAAACCAAAGAGACAGAAAGGTAGATAACAGGATTATTGTGCAGTTTTTAATTTCTGTTTATCCCTGCCTTTGTAACAGTGTTGTCCCTTTTAAACTTCATCAATAAGTATCTATATTTCCTTCTAGCTACTCCTTCCAGGCAAGACAGCCATTAAGACCTGGGCTGAGGTAGCCTCTGAGCACCCAGGGCTCCCATGCCCTTCTCTGAAGTGCTGTGCACACCCTCAACTAAGCTGCACTCGCCAGTGTGGGACACAGCAGCTCCTGGTCTACACTGAAAAGGTCTCAGGTGAGCCGTGTTGGTTGGGCACACTCCTGGGTAACAGCACAGAAGCAAGTGGAGTGCTTGCACCCCCATCAGCCAGGCAGTTTGTAACAGGCAAACTGGAATAGGAAACATGAGGAGTTTCCAACCTCTACAGCAAGAGCACAAGAGGAAAAGCCTAGATTGAACACCACACAAAAATGCTCCTTAGGAGAGCTTGCCACAGCTGGAATGAAACACTGCAATCACACATAGCTGCTGCTGAAGGCCACTTGACAGCTAAGAACCTCCCAGAGTAATAGCAAAACATAAAGCCAGCTGGCTGGAGTGGAATTTGCACACTCCCTCTAAACATAATAGGAGCTTGCACCATAGTCACAGTTTTCAAAGAACTGTTAGTGCTAATGCACAGCGGAGCACTCACTTGTAGCTTGCTGTTAAATTAAAAAAAGCATCTTAAATGCAAACTATTCCCATCTTTTTCTGAGATAGGAATATAGTTGAAGCCTGCCCCAACACATTAGGTGTTGATTTGGATTTGGAAGGCTAAGTTTCTGAGGCTCCCCAGTGTTCGTGAAATCCCTTTCCCGCAGCCCTGCCATAGCAGTCTTCTTGCCATTTATGACTACCTCTGCATATTTTCAGGCTACCAGGTCAGCCAAAGCACTGGCCTAAAAAGCAAGATGTCACCATGTCCTTCCCGTTCCCAGTCTCACTGGCCCTCCACAGGCCCTCCATATCCAGGGATGACTCTTCTACGGCTGAGGATGGAGACACCCTGGCCCACTGCTCTCCCTAAGCCCAGCACAACAACTGGTGTCAAGCAGCTCATCCTTTGCTCTTCTTAACTAACAGCTTTTCCTCCTTATCTTTCTGCCCCATGCTGCTCTGTGCAGCCATCTCCTACCTCCTCCAGTCACAGGAGAAGACAACCTGTCCCAAAAGCCAGAGCCAGCCCACGAGTTTGCAGCTGAACCACCCTGAAACACAGCTATGGCAGCCCAGGCTGCAATAAAGGTCACTTACTCCTCTGTGTCCCCAGGCAGCTGAGGCCACACTCTGAGAAATGAAAGCCAGGAAAAAAATCGGTGCTTCCAAGCGATTGTCACTACACAGGGGTGCAGATCAACAATAACCAACTAACACCTAATAGAGCTAGGTGAAATTAAAACAGGAAGAGAGGAGAATGAGGGACTAGCATAAATCAGAAAGAGACTAGAAGGACAGAAGATAGGAGGTGAATTTGTTTAATTAGCAAACCAGTCAGAAAAGCAGGGCTACGGAAAGTCTAACAGCAGCCATTCAGAATAGCAACGATCCCTCTCCAACCTGTCTGGGAAGCACCTCCCCTCTCCCTGCAGCATCCACAGTACTCATTTCTTTTATCTAATTACCACCAACAGGCATCTGCTGCTGTTTGCATCCTCGCTCTAACGAGCAAAAGCAGCAGCCAGATTTGAGGAGGAACATGACTGCAGAGATTATTCTTCCTAAAGTTCACCAGAAGCACCTGCTCCTCAAGGAGACCCAAAACTGTCCCAAAATTGGGAAAAGCAGGAGGGGGAACAGCATCAAAGAGATTAAAGGAAGAAGAGCATTAAAAGGAGGCAGTGAAAGAGAAAGTGCAGCATCGACAGGTACATCCCAGGCTAAATGCTAACCCCTGCTGCTCAGCCGGAGGGGTATTTTGGTAGGGACCAAAAGCAACTGCTGCCTTTTTTGAGACTGACAAATTCAAGCAGAGGTAAATTCACACACAACACAATCTGAAGTTGTCTCTTCTAGTACACCAGAAGGGAGCTATATCCTGTTTCCAATGTAAACACGGGACATGGTGCTCCAATTAGAGGTGGCTCTAGCCCTTAATATAACTCGTAAGTGACATTTCTGGTTTACTGGCTTTAACAAAGTCTATTTAAGAAAGCTTCACAATGCACAAGGTGCTCAGGGAATAATCTGCCTCAAATAGCACAGAAGCAAAGAAAATGTTTAAAGTCACTCATTCAAAAAAATCAGGTTTTTAGCTTCTTTGCAAAGACAGAACTAGAAAAAAGTATAAACCTGCCTTTAAAAAAATGTAGCAACTACACCATAATTTTGTTCAAAATGTATGTTGGCGCATGTACGAAGCCTACTTACCTTGCAGGGAAAACAGAGCCCACTAACGAATAAATACTCAGGAAAAGCTATCACTGTCCCTGACAAAAAGGCACAGATGGTGAATTCAGTCCCATTGAGTCTGATAAAATGCAGCACAGAGTCAATAGATGGAATTATTCTTTTTCCATTTCACGTCATTTAGACCATCAGCCCTAGACAACAGATGTAAAACATTTGCCCCAAAAGACAATCACTTGTAATACGTGCTAATAGGAAAACACAGACTGAGGTTTTAGGATAAGAGAGTAGTATGGGATTTTCTCTTTTATTTTATTACAAGTACAAACCTGAATAAGCTGAGGTATTTCATCCATATTTTGAGAAGCTCCTGCAGGCCTCGCAACTCCTACAGGAATTTAATTTGAGTCGCTGTTACCCTGAGTAGGATTATTCCCATGCTTCTGGGAATTGTCAGTCTCCCTCTCAATATTATAAAGATTTTCCATTTAGTACTTACCAAGTCCATAAGTCCATTGCCATTAATTTCTTTGCCCAAGAGCCTTGCAGAGCTAAGTTTGATGACAAGTACCAATCTAACATGCTTTGCCTGTATTCATCTCCTTCTAATCACAAAATCTAGTGGCAGTAGGGTCCACCAACTGTGCCAAGGCAAAGCCCTTTTAGCACCCAGGCAGACACCAGAGACCTAAACTCTGCAGGTATAAAACAGGAAGAGTTGCAGGGCTTGAACAACAGAAGCATGGCTACAAAACCTGCGTGTGCCAAATGCACAAATACTAAAGGAGAGGTCTGGATGCCCTGTACTGTGATTTTCAAACACCCTTTTCCCTAATGCAGTTCAAGACAGCTACCAAACACACTGCAGCAGTACCTGCACTGTGGGTATGGTCCAGTTCCACAAACAGTTGCATGTGTCCGCAACTTCACTGCCAGGAGTAAAGTTTCAACATATTTCCAGCATCAGCACATTGTCTGGCAAAACTATCTTTCATCAATAGCTTAAGGCAACCTTCTTGTCAGCAATAAGTATGAAGTAAAAGCAGTTGAAACATCTCCCTTAGAACGCAGTAACCCCCCTCCTGCTGCACTGCAGAGCTGTCCGTTTGGGGTTTTAAACTTAGATATTGGACTGGTAATACTGGTAACAGACTTTTCTGTCTGGTCTCCTCAAGTCATGTTTACTCATCCAAAAAATAAAAAAGACTTGTGTTTATCACCATGTCTCAAAATCTAGCTTGAATATGTTTTCTATCTTGACTTGAATGTTTGCATAACATTCCTCTAAAAACGCTCTCAAACTTCACGCACACTCATAAAAGCTGTCGGAACATGATGAAACTGTTCTAAGTGACAATCCGAAAAAATGCAGAGATTATCCTGCTTGGCCTGAACTGCTTTATTTCCAAAAGCAGATCATGGGCAGGAGACAGATTCTTTCCTGTGAGAAAGCAACAGGGGGGGAAAAAAAGTGCAGATTATCTATCCCTCTCTATTCCCAAATGAGTGTGTTTAGCAAGAGCTGTCTCTGTGAGGTTATACCCAGCAGTGGCATTCCCCAATTTGCATGCAGAAGACCCTCCACTCTCCCAGGAGAAAGAAGAGCTACTGGTGCAAATATTTGGTTTCAGGCTGTTGAACAGAAGCCCTTATCACTACCAACTCAAACCTGAAACAATAACACAAGCATGTTGAGAAGGAAATCCACTACACTGGGTATCCTCCTAAGTACTATCAAAATTATGAATGAAGCACAGATATTTGCTCTTCTACAATGTAACCTGCTTCATAACCTTAAGTAGAATTTGGAGGACCACCGCAGCAGAACACTGTTTTTTGGGCAGAGACGTCAAGAGAAGATCAGTACCTCCTGCTAAGCGCCTGATCCTTGGAAATGCACAGGTTGCTTAACACGGGGTAGTAAAATTACTTACATTGCAAGATGTTCATTACAGGGCTGGGTTCACTAAAATAATCCTTCTCTGAGCAGTGAATGCATCTCAACGGCAATAGTTGTGATTGCTGAATATAAGAAACATTTGCAATTACAGCTGGATGGCAGCCATGCCCTTTGGATATATTCTTCTCTGTGAAGGACAAGTCTGCTAATTAGAATTGCTACAGCTCTAAAATAACAAAAGTCTTTCAAGCAGAAGCTTCTGATGTTTTTAACTACTTCATGCTTTTATTTGAATGCCTGTTTCACACTACCCACACAGTACGCAATTTGGATGCAAAACCACTAGTATCCTCTTTTTTTGTGATATATTGAACATAGCCGAGGCCCTTTCATCAAAGACAGTCACACACTGTAAAGCAGACGTTTCTCCAAAAGAAATACGATCTACTATAAAAATAAAAATTTAGAAAGTGTTCTTTACTTAGTTTGCAAATGGACCAGTATCTGAACTTTAAAGACCTTACTCACAAAGCTCCTCAGACACTTCAACTTACTTAAGCATGTTAAGGTTTGACTGGCATGCAACAACCAGTCTATAACAGAGCTGCCTTCAGATCTCTGTTTTCAGTTGCTTCGAACAGCCTAGTTTGAGGGCAAAAGCTGACTTCCACTCCTGACATTCTGATTCTCTAACCGAGAAGATGTCACTAAAATTTTTTATTTTTAAAAAAAAGTGTTTTTAACAGAGCCAGTACATGTAGATTTAAAAAAAATATTTTGAAATATGCAAAATCCTAATTTTAAAATCATATTTCCTTCCTAATCTTGCGAAAAGTGTCTGGTTTACAGCAGGGTCACCCAGAGTCCTGTAGACAATGTGACAGAGATGCTGGCTTGTCTTTCCTGTCATAAACCAAACTCCTATTGATCTCTCCCCCATGACGAACTCCAGGTCCTTTCCAGCACCACTGCTTTCCAAGGGCCTTCTCCTTTCACGGAATATCTGTGTTTTGAATTATTTCCCCCCAAATGTGCCAGCCTGCATTTTTCCACTTGGAATCTCATTTCTCAAGTGTGTTCTTAAGCTCTCTAGAAACTTTCTCCCATTTACATTATTTCCCTGACTTGCCAAGCAGTGTTAGCAAATTAATTCCACTGCTGAGTTTAACCACCTCTGCAGTTCACCTCTGCCTTCACAGAGTAAGTGCTAAACAGCATATGGCATTTTATGAAATCGCCATCAGTCCAGGTCAGGACTTCACAGTCACAGGCCAGTCAGTCTGGGAAGGAGGATCCCAAGCCTACAAGTCTGAGAGCCTCAGTAAAGAATCAGCTTTTATTTTCCTCAGATGAGCCCTTACACCAAACCTGATCCCTGGATACTCCTCCCAATCCTCATATCACTCTTCCCTACTCCTTTGCCCGAGCTGCCACTGAGACCCATTCATCCCACAGCTCAGGGCAATACATAGCCACATACGACTCAACCTGATGGCTACAGCAAGAAGCTTCTGCCAGACTATCCCTGCACTACAATGCAGTTTCATTAAATCATGAATGGTTTGAGTTGAAAGGGACATCAAAGGTCATTTAGTTCCACTCCACTGCCATGGGCAGGGACACCCTCCACTAGCCCAGGTTGCTCAAAGCCTCATCCAGCCTGGCCTTGAACACCTCCAGGGATGGGGCATCCACAGCTTCTCTGGGCAACCTGTGCCAGTGTCTCACCACCCTCTCAGTGAAAAACTTCCTCCTAATATCTAATCTAAATCCACCCTCTTTCAGCTTAAAACCATTACCCCTCGTCCTGTCACTACACTCCCTGATGAAGAGTGCCTCCCCATCTCTCCTGTAGCCCCCTTTAAGTACTTGAAGGCTGCCATAAGGTCTCCCTAGAGACTTCTCTTCTCTAGGCTAAAGCCTAGCTCTCTCAGCCTGTCCTTGTATGGGAGGCGCTCCGGCCCTCTGACCATCTTTGTGACCCTCCTCTGGACCCACTCTAACAGGTCCTTCTTGTGCTGAAGATTCCAGAGCTAGACGCGGTCTCATCCTTTCCTAGAGAGAGCAAGCACTTCATCACCTAGTTGTGTAATTTGATCTAAAGTTTTGATCAAATCTTCTGTCAGAATTTGTCCTTTATAAACTGATGCTGTTTATTGCTCCTTGATCTTCTCCAGACTTCCTTTCCCAGCTGAGAGCCAAGAACCTGTCTCACTGTTACAGAGCTATACATATTTCATGACTCTGAGGGCTGTTGATTTTATTTCCCTACTCTCACCCACCCCACCCCCCAAGATCTTCCTTTCTGAGCACCTCTTCCTTCTTTTCACCCAATTCTCATCTGGCTCTGTACATTAAGTGTGGTTTAACACTCATTTCTGAGATGTAGCTGCATAACACTATTTTTTTTTTCATATTTTTGAGAGGAGGGGTTCTCCAGACTGTTGATGTTACCGGGTTATAGATCATCCCAAGGGCCTGTTAACAGCTGCTTTGAAGCTCCTGTATTTAAGGGAAAAAACCATCCCTTGGCCTGTGTGAAGGGAGGAAATCCAGATCCCCCTTAGCTTGTCTGAGCTAACTCTGCTAAGCCATTGCCAGAGGGGGGCACCACCTCCTAGGTCCCCCCAGGAGGAGGCAATGCCTCCCCCACCACATCCCTGTCCCTCCAGGCAAGGCACCACTGGGAGCTGCTGCAGGCTCACCCAGGAGCTAACAATTTTTCTAGGTATTTTTCTATGGATAGGGCAGTGAAACAGCCCAGACTCTTCTTCCCACGCAGTACACGTTGTTCAAACACTGGCTCATGCAGTTGGCAAAAGGAGATTTTCTGGTACAGACAGAGTTTTCCCTAGAGTTTCTCCCTGAGATCAGTTCACGATGTAACTACACTTGGAGACAGTAATAACTTTTACTACTTTCCACTGCACTGTGGATTTTTTAATTATTTTTTAAGTTGGTTAAAACTTACTTTATGTGTGCAGGAAAGACTCTAAAATGTAAACTTTTACACTCTACAAAGTCTGTTCTCACAGTGCACATAAATCCTCCTGATGACAATGAGTGTTATTGTTCACGTATTTAAAGTGACCTTGTTTACCAGGTTAAAAGTGCTTTCAAAAAAAAAAAATAAAATACATGGAGCCATTAGAGAAATTACAAACACTGCAAAGGAAGATTCCACAAGTAATGTCACAAAATACTCACACAACTTTAGTACTAATTAAGTGTGTCTCATTCTGAGTGTCAGGTTGGTACGATACCTACGCTGCATTTTTATTTTTCTTGATTAACAGGGTCATGAAAGACTGTTCAATGCCAATAACGGTCTGTGTTAACCATAGGGAGCACCACTCCATCCTTTCCTTGCCAGTCGTGGCTTTGCTGAAAACAAGAACTATTTGCATGTCTCAGCCCTGAATGTCTCCTCTTGCCAAGACTCATTTATGAGTTTAAATAAATTATAACGTAATTTCAAATAAACCAGAACTAGTAGCTGAAATATTTCAACAAATAGCTGGACTATTTTCTATGGTTATCTTGTAGAATTTCGAGACCAAAATTAATACAGACCATGTACTTTCTTCACAAAATAGCCACCTTTAGGGGCCTCTGTTTTGTTTCCGAGATTATTGGCCAAATACTTGAGTGCAGAAAGTTGGCATATCCCCGGTAAAAACCAATGGAGCTATACAGCTTTACTCAAGCTAAAATTCCCACATGAGCTGTGCTATATATTTTAGTGCTTAGTGTGTATCGCTTTGGATTATCAAACCAAAACAGGATGAAGAAATGCATTATCACAGTTGAAAAGAATCACACATCCTGAACATCTCCTCAACCCTCTCGCATAGCTCTACTGATAATATAGCTTTCTCAGAGTTAACTCACAGCATCTGTTACGGTCATTTTCTTCTGAAAACATATGAAAACTACATTTGTTGGCTTACAATATACAGTGAAGTGCATCACATGAAATGTTGCGATTTCCATAGAAATACAGTCATTCCATCTTTCCCCTGGAATACTAACTTCTAATCCACACTTATCTGAATCACAAGATTCAATCTAACAATTTATACCTTCTGATAGCAGTTACTTGGAAAAGAATTATTTCAGCAAAGCCAGTATAATTACTAATGATCTTATGACTAGTTATTCTCTTCAGATGCTCAGTAAACCATCCATAAATTCATTCCACCTACTATCTGTTTATCTTGTCAGGCAAGTTTACTAACGAGGATTAGGAACAGCTTTTAAAAGGAAGGAACTGAACCAAGAACATACACCTTTGCCCCAAGGGATAAACACAAATATTGAGGCAAGCCCAAAAAAACTCCTTGATACCAATGACTCTTGTAACTGCCTGTACCAACATCAAACATCACTCCAAATAAGTGTGTGGCCACATGCAACATCCACAGGCAAAGTAGCTTAAGTCAGCGGGTTTTTTTCCTTTTTTTTTTTTTTTTTTTTTTTTCAAACTTGACTCTTTCCCCCCTCTTCTGCCTCTGAGCCGCTCCTTGCCCTGTGCAACCTTTTTTTTCTTTTCCTTGGCAGAGAAGAGCCAGCAGCAGATTAGTTCTTCCAGAGCAGGGAACCAGAAGCCACCTGCAATTCCAAGCTGCAAGTGCAGCTACTCCCCATCTCCTACCAGATGGAATGGATGAAGCCAATTAACAACAATCTGCTCTTTCTTGATCCATTTAAACACTCTGTGAACTCCTTTAAACTTTCCTACAGCTCTGCTACAGGATATAACCCACTTTGACAAATGAAAGCCTGAGGCAATATTTCTGTCTGTTCGCAAAGTAAGCTAAAACACAAACCGCTGCAAGGTGGTGGAGCAAAACCCCCTCTTCTTCAATGATCATTCGCTTACAGGTCATGACCTTCTGTCTTGCTCCAGAAGCACTCACTGCCGCTACTCTTCTAAACACAAGCTGACATATGATCTAAATTCATCTTCACCAGGTTCTGGTAGGAAACAGAAGCTCTCGAAGAAGTGAAGTGTGTTGTTTCACAGTTGAGCTGGTTGAAGATGAGGAAGATACAACCTCTTCTCCACCTCAAAACTAATCCCACGGCAATCAGGTTTGTTTTTAAATAGATTTAAGTCTAATCTTGTATATAGTCTTCACCACCACTTTTCCAATTACTCTATACTCTTACAGGCTGCTTGAGTTTTACAGCTATTAAAAGCCCCCTTAATATTTTAGTTGTTTGGATTGCATATTCCTTAGTGGGGTTTTTTTTAATAATTCAAAGGAAAGTTCTATGAGGTTGGTTTTTTGTTTTGTTGTTTTGTCCTGGTTTCAGCTGAGACAGACTTAACTTTCATAGCAGCTAGTGTGAGGCTGTGTTTTGGATCTGTTCTGAAAAGGCAGCTGATAACACACTGGTGTTTACAGTTGCTGCCAGGACAGCCAAGGACTTCTCAGCTTCTCTGCTGTGCCAGTGCCTGCAGGGGCAGGAGACACTGGGACAGAGAACAGCCCAAACTACTAGCCTAGGATTCGACCTTAGGTTTGGCATTAAGACCAAAAGTGGCCGATGGTATATTCCATATCATGCACGTCATGCCCAGTATAAAGTTGGGAGTCTGTCTGGAAGTACTCTCTCTTGGTCTGGGTCACCCCTCTCTCAGGGTTGTCTCGGTCTCTTGGGGTCTTATCTCCATTCCAGGATTGCAGTTTCGGGACTCTCCCTTCTCCAGGATTGTTAGTTAGGAACGGGCTAAGCCTTGGTCATCAGGCGGTGAGCAGTTGCTCTGTGCATCACTCATTTGTATATTTGTATATATTACTATTATTACCATCATTATTATAATTATTATTTTCAATTTTATTGTCATTTAGTTATTAAATTCTTCTTATCTCAACCCATGAGTCTCTTTTCCCTTTACCCTTTTAATTCTCTCCCCCATCCCTGGGAGCAGGGAGGGTGAGCAAGCAATTGTGTTTGGCTACCAGCCAGGGTCAAAACTACAACAGTTTTTTTGGTGGTTTGCTTTGTTTTTAAATAACCAATGCTCTTGCTCCAGGACTCAGTCACAGTGGACTGCTCATTTTTTGGCATGTCTACTGAGTATCTTGCAGCACATTCTCAATGGCATTATGCAATCATTTTATTACTCTCAACTGTTTCACTTGGCAGTAAGATGCATTATAAAATGGTATCATCTCTTGGAAAAATATGCAAGTCAAAGGAGGTGAGAATTTCAGGGGTACACACACCCTAAAATCACAGCCACTTGAATTCAGAAATCCCCCTTTGTGTACCTGTTACCTGTGTTTTTCACCAATAAGCCACATCATCCCATCACAGTTATCAAACACATACAGAGCTACAGAGCTGCTTCCACCACCACCCCACCAAAAAACGGAACATTTTGGGCCCAATTTTAGCAAACCTTCTGGAATACTGAAGATGAACTCGCATCCAGTTTAGCACACAAGGCAAAGCAATGACATACAGCATGCTCCTCCACGCTCTTCACTATTGCAGTATGACATGATACGCATGGCACGAGTCACCACAAAGTAACAAAGCATAATTTGTCATCACCTTGCCACCTGACAACCCTACTGAGTAGTCTTTACTCCAGAAATAAAGACCTAATTTGATCTTACAGAGGCCCGATTACAGGTATTACAGGTACAGATTTCTCAGAGAACACACATCGTGTTCTTGCCTTAAGTCACCCAGTAGCTCCGGGAAAGCCAAATGTTTCCAAAGAAAAAAAAAGAAAAAAGAAAAAAAAAACACCAGCACAGAAATTTTGCTGATAGGAAGAGCTGTTTCTTGGGCAGGAGGGTCTCCTTCCATCTCCCACCACACTGCATGCCAGGTGGGATCCTCTCTTCAGGGCCTGGGGAAAAGTGGCAAAGCTTTTTAATTTTGATATTTGCAGTTCTAATTTCCCAGACTGCCTCTATCACTTTGGCCTCTTCCTGATAGGTCACACAGTTAAAACAGCCAGAGCACTGAACTGCAGCTTGCGAGGAAACTTCACTCTGCCTCTAGTTTCAGTATGGCCACAAAAAAGTCAGTTATCTTCACTCTGCTCAGCTTCCCCTCTCTGCAAAACAGATCAATTGTCGACAACTGAAAAATGCTTTAAAGAAAGTCACAGATAGCATTTCTTAATAACAGTAGCAGGATATAGATTGAACCATACAGCCAAATGTTAACTAACCAGTCAATGTATACAACATGAAAATCAAACCAAATTCTGCCGATAAGCAGTAACATTGGAAGATGGTTGTGTGTAACCTTCCCTTGCCCTGCTTCTCAAGTACAAGGGTTCACTTGTCTGTGACTCTGTGATAGATACTACACAATCCAGGAGTACAAAATGTGTGCCACTGTGGGAAGATTTCAGATCATGCAAACAATCTCAGTGAACACAGTCCCCTGATTCTTGGCTAATTCTTGGCTAGCTTTCGACTAACTTATTAACCCTTCACCACAGCCATCATCAACATACAAACACAGCACGTCAGCACGCCAGCCTGATATCCTCTTCCTTTGGCTGCTGCTGTTTCATGCCTCTGGATGCCAGTATCTGGGAGGAACTGGAGAGCCATTCTGACTGTGCAGAAAGCTGCAATTTGAATAAGCAACCTGCAGTTCTGTGGTGCTCCAAATTATAAACTGAAATGTGGAAAACTTAATTTAATCGATGTCCAGTTATCTTAAGACCACCTGCCACATTCAAGCAATGGCTGACAAGTAAGAGATGGGAACGGATGTGTTGGCCCTCTTATCTCTAATCTAAGATTAAACCACTAACAGGGTAGAGCCTCCATCGCATACAGACTCAAAAACAATCCAATACTACTGCTGTTGTTGCAAAACACGCTGCTCTGAGCAATTGGATCTTTTCCCAACTCCAAAGCAGCTGGCACTGCAGTTTAGGGATCACGTTGCTTCTGTCAGCATCAGGGCTTGTCATTAGCTGTTATCACACCAGAGGGAACAGGGTAATCTTCACAGGAGGTAAGGGGAAAAAAGGAAGGGCCATGTGGGTGGGGGAGAACCTCTCACCCCAGTTCAGCCTTTTCAACACAGCCTACCAGAATGCAGCCAAAAAGAAGATGAGGAAAAATCCCGTTGTCAGGGGAACAGCCACAAACCCACAGACCCCAGAAATGCATCATGCTTTCTGATACAGCAGAGCACGGAACTGTATAAGCAAGGAGCAATTGGAACAATGCGTAACACCCAGCAGAGCAAAGAACTGCTGAGGAAAGCTATTTCACCTATATATGTCAATATTTTCTGACAAATATCTACAGAAGTCTCTGTAAACTCCTGTCAGAATGAAATATGCCATAAACAACAATTCACATTTTTAAACAATGTCACTGAAATGAAATACCATACATCAAGTGGATAAACAATTATTCAGGGAGTCTACAAGCAAAATTTGTAGGGTAAAGGCAAAGCAAACAAAATTAATGCCTCATTTTTGTAGCTGGAAGAAACTATTGTTCTTTTTTCAGTGGCTGCATTCCATTTTTAACACGTTAGACTCAAAGAAGAAATAATCCTGAAAGCCTTTAAAAATTAAAATCAAGCTCATATTTGTACTTTTTGTCTAGCCAAGCTCTGCAAGCACTAGCATAAGTATTTAAATGCAGTTTCACACATAAACCAAAATCGCTGAGAGCCCAGAGGAGAAATCAACAAGTATCTGCAAGGACCACAAAACAGAAAGTAACAAAAATGTAAATAGTTCATCTCAGTTTCAAATGCAACTTTAAATACTGTCAATATGAATTCAAAATTTAAAAAAGAAAAAAGACTTTATAAAAAGCCAGGAGAAGATGTACAAGTTATTTATGGCACTGCAACAGCATTCTTTTTTTCTTTTTTTCCTTTTTTGAAATACAGAAACAGCACTGGACGAATAGTCTGTGCTCACAGCATCTATTGTACCATACAAGTCATTGCCAAATCTGCTACAGCGATACATTCAGTGCACATATGCTGACCTGGATTTTCTTCTCCAAACTTTATCGTTTTGCCTTCAGGGCATTTCAGTTCAAACACTGTTCAGAAAACTACTACTCAGGTAAGCATCTTCCCCTGTGTTTTATATAATAAACACTCAAGGGAGAGCAAAGTAAGCCCTTGAGCAAGAATAGCCAACTATTTTTACATGCTTGGAGAGCCTCAGCAAGAACCACAACTTTGCCCAAACTAAGAGAGACTCAAGCCACGTAGGCCACAAGGTGCAGTGCTAAATCCATGCTACCACTTTGAGCTGGTGATCATGGTATCCAGGTCACTGTGATGGGCCTCCCAGAAAGGCCACAGCCAGCTGGGATGCTGGCAGAGCCCTCTCCTTGCAGGAAGAGGAGGCAACTGTCAGAAATGGAAGCAAGGAGATAATATGGGGTAAGGCAGAAACATAGGAAGGCAAACACCCCAAAATACTTCTGAGAGACCTTGTTCCTCCAGACTTGCTGTTCTAGGATTCATCTAAATGGAGCCAGCAGACACTTCTCTGTACCCCCAGCTCTGATAAGCTCTCACAGTCTGGTAGCTTCAATAAAGCAGAGAAACAAAGAGTAAGCTTGCCTTAATTATAGCACTGTGTGGTACACCATAAATAACTGCTTAGGAAGAATAGCTAGATAAACACTTCAAACTATATTTGTCAGATAAACTGGGTAGGACACATTTGGTAATCACATCAGCCTTCCTATTGTATTTATTAATTTGCTTTTTCATCCAACACGCAATAGCACTGACAGCAGGTCTCTCAGTCATCAGTGAAGTCTAATTGTTATTTTTACTCCTCGTCCCCCAGAGGGCCCACTGAAAAGAATGGGGCATTACAGAGAGGAAGGCTTGCTAACCCTACCAAATCCAGGGAAGACAGCCCAGCCAGCGGGACATGTGGTGCTCTGGGAGACCTGGGCTTGATCTCCAGGCCAGGGTAGTAGCACGCTCGAGTTTTCAGCACAGGCATACATCTCAGGCCTGGCACAGCAAGGACAAGACACCTCCTCTCAACACTCCGCGACTCCTCTGCACTCACCATGAGGCAATGCTGGGGGCTGCAGGGACAGTGACCACAGGAGGACTTGAACCCATTTGTAATTTAATACACGATTCACCATATAATAACAGCAACAGCTCAGATCGTATAAACTTCCACAAACAGAACTACTTGGACAGTTCCTTAGCTGTTTAAAATTATCTGCAAACATGCAGAAAAAGAATTTTCAATAATCAGGTCTGCATAGCTGGGAGCTTATGAAGAAAATCCTATGAACGAGACAGTTGCAAACACACACAAAACTTCTTAAATCAAATGAGCTGTTTGCACTACAGGCAGCATCACAGCACCTCCGTGCTTCAGGATGAAATTCATTCAGTATACATTGGTTTTAAATATTCTTTACCTTTCTGAAGGCCACATTTATAACTTACATCTTTTTAAAATAAGTTAATGAAAGCTAAAAGTAAGCACCATCACTTTCTAGCAGAAACCTTTGCATATCTACTATATCCCACCTTTGCTGGGCTGCCAGGGGGGCAGGGGAGGTGGAGAAAAAATAAAGTATTTTTCCTAAAATCTGATCCAGTACCGTCTATTTTTAAGAGTAGACATACTCTTGGACATGTGAAGGACTATTATTAACAAGGTAACATTCTACCTTTTGTCCAAGCATCCTAGAAACTTTCTTCTTTCCAAAGGAAAGACAAAAGCCAATTCACCTGTTACCCTGTATTTTGAGGTCTCATCTCTGATGGACCTAAGCATTAGCTCCTTCCTTTTGGTAGACTTCCATTTTCCACTCATTCATACCTTAGAATGAAAACAGCATCACAAATTGACTGTTGCCAGTCAGTGGCGTTATTTCTTATTACTATCGCCTATTGCTCATGAGTCACTTGGAAAGCATGAGCATCGGCTCCTTTCCCCCATTGCTTTCCAGTAATACCGAAATTTTAGTGCTTCAGATCCCTAAACATAGAAGGGTTCACAAGTGACCAGACAAGTTCATGGAAGAAGTGTCTATCAAAAGATATAAAGCATGATGGGGAAGACACAATGTTTAGCTCAGAGAATCACAATGTTGCAAGAGGACAGAAACTATGTCCTGTCTTGTATTTCTTTAACCTATAAGGGTTGTTGCTCTTCCCCATTCCCGCTACCCCATGGGTAGTGCACATCTTTGTTTTCACACTGGTTGAGTTGCCACGTAAGAGGATTGTGCCCTCAGCAAAACACAAATCTTCTACCACCATTTTTAAGCTACGTGACAGATGTGCTGTATCTGTTTAGGATTTTCTACAATAGAGTCAATAGCAGTATTAAATAGGAGGATGAAAAGAGGCGCTTTTTTTTTTTTGACACCAGTCTTTCAGCAAAATCAGATTTGAATTACTTATTTAAATGTGGAAGTTGCAACCTGAATCAAAGCCTCAGTGTTGTTAATTATTTTTTTATTGGCATGCCCTAACACTTTGGAATGTGCCAGAGCAACTTGCAATAGAAGCTGTCAAATGCTTTAAATGTTTTCTCCAACCTATGTAGCTAGGAAAAATTGTTTCATTGCCACGCATTACACTCTTTCATGCTAATTTTGGGGGTGAAAAACTAGCCAATACATCATCTTCCAGGCTGAAACCAATTCAGACCCTCTGTCAGCTTTGCCTCACCTGGATTTTCTCTGCCCTGCATAGCCTTTCTCAAGGCTCAACCAAAAATGAGCATTTCTGTAAACCATCCCAGAGACATCAATTTCAGTCACTCATATCTTTTTAAAGGCTCATCAATGATAATGAGCATCTTTATTACATTTTCCAGTAGTAAGTAACTGAAGCAATGGCTTGCAGCTAACTAATTATAAGTTCACCTAGAAAGTAACACTTAAGTTTCTTTTAATAATGCATCACTATTCATTTTCCTGTAGCCTGATAATGATAACTTGATTACACTTAAAAAAAAAAAGTTATATGCCTCATAAGGGAAGAACTGCTTGTATAAAAAAATTCTGTTGACTTCTGTCCTTTAAATGGACTCAAAGGAAATAATGCGCACCCCTATGAATACCTACAACAACTAGAAAATTTTCTTGCTTCAGGAAGAGGAAAAAAAAAATCACGAAGTTAAACAGCCATCACTTCTGCTCAACATTTTCAAAACAACAAATAAATGAGGTAACTGCTCCTGCCTTCAGGACACTGCGCTCTGACTTGATACTACAAATTAAACCAAACCTACACCATAAGAAACATCTCATCAACAAGCATAATTTGAATTATTCAAATTCAAAATATGAACTAACAAATTCCTTTTATTAAAGAATAATAATAATAAGTTCTACAAATTATCCTTTCCAACCTGGCACTGCAAGCAAGAGATTCGCTGTGATTTTTTATGCTAACAGCTTTTGCTGAAGGATGGGAAGGGCTAACCCTTGAGCAAGCCTTGGAGTTTTTCTGTCTGCCTCTAACAGCTCCAGAGCATTTAGAGGCATTTAGCCACAGTGAGCAGCCCTGACAGTGTGCAATGCGCTTGGATGCTGCAAATGTCATGGCAAACTTGTCTTTTTTTCAGACTTTTGGGGGGTCTGTACCCTCATATGAAAGGATTCCTATACAAATGCAGAGCAGTGGGTGGGCTACACTCCACATGGCCTCCTTCAATGCTCTGTGCAGAAATCCCCAGTCCAGCGGATTCCTTCAGCATACACATAATGTTAAAACACTCTATAACAGTTTTTAAATTCTACACATGCTTAGTTTATTTGATCAAGGCATGAGTATCTCTGCCTATGCGCAAATGGAATATTTTCTGTGGGACTTGCTTTGGGCAAAATTCCTAAGCTTTTGCCTAGAATTCTTTTTTCTGCGCCTGTCCAGTAACAGTAAAAGTGACTGTAAAATAGACTGCATAAACCATTTCTTCCTTCTTCCCCTCAATCACCTTGCAAATCCAAAAAAAGGCCTGAACACAGTCTGTTCCAACAGGCACAAGTCTTTTTTCACTGCAAATATTTGCTTAGGCAGACAATACAGATTTGGTATAATTTTGATGTGATACAATCCTGTTCACTTCTGGTCTTTGCCAACGTTATCTTCCCTTGCTATTTTGCTTCCACTGAAGAAAGTATTTAAATGAAAAGCACACTAATCTTTTTATGCTCCGAAATACACGCATCTGTTATAAATACCTCACCTCCAAATACACATTTCACACACTCCAACATCCCTAGATTTCTCCTTGGCAACATGCAGCAAACCAAATTGAACAAAGCTGATCCCAACATGGAAAGTTATAGTAAACAAAAATGTTCAAGACCTTGAGTTTATTCTTGGCAGTTTCATCAGTTTGAACTTTTTACACCCACTGAACAAGTTAGAGCTTGCCAAATAGCAACACACATTTGGAAGCCTCAGCAGAGTCTTTCAGGGTGAAACAACATCCTGAGGTCATGTAACTGCTCTGTTTTTGAGGAATGTGAAGAAAATGTATGAACAAACAGCACAAGTATCTCCTGCACAGCACACATATGCTACTTGTCTTCAATAAGCGGAGAGGGGAAAAAAAAACAACCCAAAACAATGGTAACTAGCAACAAACTCTTTTAACCCAAGCCATTAATGATTTATCAGCATAAATGACACACAGTTCTGCAAGATCCCTATTATTGAATCTCTATGTACATAATCATTACTGCAACTGTTATTTCAAAATAAGCAAAGAAAACCGAAGAACTGTTCGCTCTGGAGGTCAGAAAAACAAGCAACTTTCAGAAAAGGCCAACTGAGTTCTCATCTATGCACAAAAGACAAGTATTACTCCAGTGAACTTTGTGGACTACTGGATCTACATGTTGTGTTACAGCCAAGAGTTGTGTTGGTTTATAAGCTATGAGGACCTCATCCAACCTAACTCAGAACGGATGGCTCTCTTGGGAATCATTAGATGGTGGCAGCAAATACCACATTCTTAAGATTTTGCCAGTCTTTCCACAAATAGCTGCTGTAAATCTCAAGCACCTCAGCACGTGTCCCAATGTCCCCAAGGCGACCCTCCCTTCACTCTCACCCTGTCACTCACTGCACTCATCACAGACACAGAAGGCATCCATGGTTACCTAGAGGTGGCTTCCCACCAAACGTCCTCCAGATCCAAACCACACAACTGTCCCCAGTGGCTAATGACATTTAAAACTACACTGTGTTCTCAAGGCAGCCCCATTTTTATGATCTGAAGAGGGCACATTTTAGGTCATGCCATTCACTGGGAAGGCTTTCCAGGAGGAGGGGTGTTGAGGCACCATTAATTTTAAAGATCCCATTCCCACTCTCCCCAGATTTATCCCCAAAGCGCTGTTACCCTAGTACATCTTCTCACTGGTACTTCAGTTTGTATAGGTCAGGTTCCCTAAAATAACCAGCATCTCCTTTACAGCCTCAGCAAAGGGACAGATGATTGATCAAAGTCAGTAAGCCTCTCCTTTTTCCTCCCAATCAAGTACCCAGGGTAGGCCAGGTAGTGGCGGAGTGCATTACTTTCAGTAGAACTGGTAAACATACAGTACTAAGTCTAATTTCTACACATATCTGACAGCAAGTACATACAGAATCTCAGGCTGCACAGCTAAGTACTCAATGTGGGTGTTCAGAATCATACAGTGCTTCTTTCTGTTTTTCCAAAATGCTTCTTGTTCTTGTTCTTCTTCTGTTTCCCTTATTCTTTATCGAGGCCAACAGTACAGGGGCTGTAGCAGACAGACAGACAGGTGTTGTAGTTTGCTCCAAAAACAGACAGGCTTTGAGTCAATCTTATCGTGTACGGTAGCTTAGCCCAGGGTCAGTGCCTTTGGTAGGAAAACACACTTCAAGCCCTGCTTTCACCAGCTCCATTCCAGCCTAAGACCGCAGCTGTCCTAAAAGATGTTTTTCATTCACATTGTCTTGACCTTGACTGCAGGCAAGAGGGGAGTTCTCCCTCCTCCCCAAGGTTCACATATCCTTCTGGGGAGCAGAGCAGGGACTGCAGGAATCTACAGGTGAGGCAGCATTATTCAAGCCCTGTACAATATTACCAGGTCAAAGACTATTGCACGGCTTTTGTTTCTCTTTACAATCAGATAATAAATAAGAGCAGGGTAGCACCAACCACGCACACAATAAAACACCACAGGTTATCTGAAGATCATTGAGATCTTGCTTCCTCTTTCTACTACTGAAGCTGTGGGTGCCTTTGCCATGTGGGACTGTGCCAGCTCTGTGCCTTGCAGGAAGGGGGTACGATGTGGCTGTGACCCAGCTTGATGAAAGGCAGGCATCCTCAGGCAGTCTCCAGAGAGACTGTAGATTCCCCAGGCACAGGACAGGGAGCCCTTGGCTCTACCCTAGGTAGGCACCAGTGCAGCCAACACACGTCTTTTGAGCTGGCAGAAAAGCTTGTTTGCTCTGGAGTTGGACTTTTAATTTCTTTGTTTTGTTAGGAAACAAGTAAAAACCTTACTAGTGGCAAACTTTATGCAAAACAGAAAAACTCTTGGACTGCCTCAAGACTTGCAGTCTCCACAGCAGGAAGAGTTTTAACATCAAGATTACTTACATTGCTAATTTCAGTCAAGATTTACTGCAACGTAATAGTTCTAAAAAGCAGATTTAAATCACTGTGCTATTTTATCGTCTGCTTCTTTCCTTAATTACTTTCCTAAGGAAAAGCCCGTCCAATTTGTGGGAGCTCAGCTCATTTCAGTAATGAAATTGCAGCTTTGTACATTCAATCTAGCTCTGTCCATTTTCCAGCTTGAAAAAAAAAAAAAAAAAAAAACAAGGAACCCAAACAAAAAATCTCCAAAAAAAATGAAAACACCCCCAAGTAACATTTCCTATAGTACTATGGGCCATATCTGCATGTCTCCATGCAGAAAAGTAAAAAGAAAGGCTACAGTCCATCTCCTGCTTTTCCCAGTTTCTTCTTTTTGTTGTTTGCAATCCTCATCCTCTCCACTTGATTCTTCCCAACATTTGGTATTTTATCATGCTTCTTCTAGCCTAATTCTAAGCTAAACCACTTTTAAACAGTGGAATTACTGTCATTTCACTCTCTAGCAGCTGGTATCCCCTAAGCTTTGCATCTTGTTAGCCTTTATGATTATCCGTGCTCTTGCTTCACATGGGCCCTGCTCCTGCAGTTTGACCTGTTTCAGCAGAGCCCTGCAGACCCCTGCAGACCCAGGCCTACAGAGCTTCGTCATACCCAATGGCCAGAGGAATCTGCTCACACATACCCGGCAGCAATGCTGTACTCCCTTCCTTGCTATTACTTTCAAAGGGGTGTAGATTTATAGCTTTCCATAGTCTACACTTTGCCAAACTTAATTTGCACTTGCTTATTTCTTCAGACTCCCCTCCAGCATTTTAATTATTTATTGCTGCCTTATCTAAACTCCTTCCAGTTAGTCTGTGTCATTCTGACACTGAAAAAGCACAGAAACAAAATGGGATTTTAAATGCAGTCACCACAGCTTTACAGAGCAGTTCCATAACCTACAGCCAAGCACCTTACCTCAAGTAAATGTCTGCTGTGGTTTACTTGTATTGAATACACTTGCTTACACACAAAGGCGAATTTCATGACTCAAGCTGCCATATCTTGCTGTTTTCTCCATTTTAAAATAAATGCAATTCCTGTCTGTATGCTATGATCTGCAAGTCATCCCATTTCTAATGTACCAGCATGGAAGACAAGTCTCCATGCTTGCTTGAGACTTTGTGGGAAACCTCAGCCAGACTGAGAACCTGGAGAAGGTACACAACAGCTTCCTCCCACTCTAGACAGCTGAGTTTCCTTCCAACACAGGTCAAGCATCACATGTGCAAGCTGGCAGTCATTCTCAACTTAAACCAATTCTTTTGCTGTCCCCACCAGCAGGTCACCTCCACTCCAGACTGACTGACTTTTGAAGAAGTCCTGTACAGCAGTAACACCTCCTTGATCTCTGCATGATATAACCCAATGGATGGCAGTATTACAACAATTTGGGTTCCTCCCCAGGAGGCACTTCTATTACTCCAGTGAGCTCTGCTCAAGTGCAAGCGATGAATTCTTCACAACACTATTACCCAGAAAACATTAAATCCCCCACAGTCATTTTGCTGTGCTTTTCCAGACTTGCTCATTTACCAATGTTGTGAATCTCAGCCCACATCAGCAGCACCCATCACTCTCTGTAGCTCTGCCAGCGCAAGCAAGCACCAGGGAAAATACAATGCCTGGGTTTCAGTGCTGCTCAGCACGCAGCTATGTTCGCTCAGACCTTCAATGAGAGAGCTCACATCTGCTTCCTGCAAAGGCACAGAGCTCTCCACAGCCTGTGTGGAGACCTCTTTGCTGAACGTTATCTTGTGTCTGCCACTACCACTATTCCTCAATTCTTTTTAGCATGAACAGAGACCCCAACCAGACTCTCGTGTGCTCTAAATAACTACAACTCCAGTGAACAGAGCAGATGAGGATCTGCCCCTCAAAATGGTAATAGTTTGGTAAGGAAATTCATTAGTCCAGCACAGTCCAGCAGCACATGCACCTGAGACTTTGGTTGAAGCAGAGTGCTGTCAGCACCCTTGCCTCTTATATCCATAAATGCTTAGCAATCCATGAGTGACACGGTACAACCTGCATTACCTTTTCTCCCTCTTCTCTACAGTCACTCCTTACTGCAGTAGCTAAGCATCTTCTTGTAAAAATCAATGCTAGGAAAGTCCCTGATGCATTAGTGGAAGCCTCTGGCACTAATTTTTGGGGAATAATTACTTACCAATGTAGGATGCAAAGCATTTATGTTTTAATAATAGCAATTTCTCATATCTTGGCTACATTTTATGTATTCATTTTTCTGCCTCTCATCTCCACAACACACTTTCTTAATAAACGTAATGGCAATGCTGTGATTTTAACTTCAGTTGGAATATATCCAAACCACTAAATCTACTCTGGAGACCTACTGATTTATGGTCATCTTTTAATAAGTTGCTATTGGTTTTATTAAAGTACCTCGGAGTGCTATTGCAGTGGAGCTATTTGCAATTGCAAATGAACAATGAGGCAGATTTTCTAAGAAAAAAAAATAGAGGGCTGTGGAAAATACACACAAGAGAAACAGCTTCACCTGCGTGATTGCATATAATTCAGTGAAATGCCAAATTGCTATGTACAGTGTTTAAACTAGACTACAACAGCTCTTAAGAAAAAAATGTGGTTTTTGATTGCTTCCATAGACAAATCTGGACAAACCTGTGGCAGAGATACTTCATTCAGAAGATGTATAGCAGAATTATAATACAGGAGTATTTTAAGCCCTTAAGATATTTCTAAACAGAAAAGGGTTTTAATATAGCCAGTGAAATGACATCAGCAGTGCCAGGAAAGGAGGCAAACCTCCAAAAACCAAGGGCTAACATACTAACAAAAAGATGGTCAGTACTGAGTTTGTGTAAAGTATACCACAAGTGTTGGCCACACTACATTTACAACTGCCTTGGCAACAACTCAGAGGATGCTATTAAACAGACCTCTCAAAACTGGATCCTTCCTGTCTTAGCACCTTCTGTCAAACCACAAGGAGAAAATAACAAAGGAAATAAGAAATAAACCTAGAAAAAAATTAACAAAGAAAAGCCACACCATGGACTGATTAGGCCCATTGTGTACTCCAGGGCTTTTGGTTTTGTCTCCCTTTGGTCATGATTAATTCTTCTGCAGACATTCTGTTGCATATTATGGTACAATGGGGATTTTAGAACGCAAGACAAACTGTTGTTACAGCCAAGTAAACATTGAATGGGATCATTCTAGTTTACTGTATTTTGAAACTGCAGAATCAAGACAGCCAAACCAACAAGATGATGAGGAAGTCAGACAAATAAGTAGAAAACAAAAGCTGCAAGCTGTACTATAAACTAATCGCCTAAATTAATTTTGATTCTTCTCTGAAAAGGCTCTGCTTCTCCCCCTCTCCCAGCCCCCCCCCCAAAAAAAAACCCACAAAAAAAAACAAAAGACAAAAGTGCTGTCATCTATAGACACTTCTGGCTCTTCTGTCACAGTGCAGAGAACGTAAAAAGGGAAACTCACTTCACCCCAGGATTCAGTAAGATTATTTAGGATGAAGAGAGGATATCCCTGGAGGTGTTCAAGACCAGGCTGGATGAAGCTTTGAGCAAGCTGGTCTAGTGGGAGGTGTCCCACATGGCAGGAGGGCTGGAACTAGATGAACTTTAAGGTCCCTTCCAACCCAAACCATTTTATGATTCTATATTTCAAAAATTTAAGGTAGGATCCCAGACAGACAACCTGTTTCTCAGGAACACTGCACGCTTAAGAGTTTCTGAGTGATTTCTGCCTGCCAGCATGAGGAGCCAGGCATTGCCATCATCGTGAAGAGCTGTGCCAGGATCTGTCCCGAGAAGATCAGGGCAGAGCTCTGAACACAGCCACGTTCTGACTTCAGTTCACCTGCTGCTTCCTGGTACGAATAAAGGTAGCTTGTAAATAATTATGACTTCTAGCAAAACTGAAATCTCAAAAGGCACAGAATGTGGGAGAAGGAAATACATCAGGAATTAAAGTTCAGGCTTCTTCTCAACATTTGCTGTAGCATTTGAATGACCTCTCATGTTCTGCAGAGAAGCAAAGGCAGTGCTGGCAGCTACAACCACATCCACAATCCAGTCGTTCTCAGCCTGTGGCACAAGTTAATGTTTGACATAGGTGTTCAAAAACAAATTAAATGCTAAATTAAGTAGCACAGAAATTAAGTCTAAATACAAGCTATCACATTGCTTAGAGCATAAACCAGATGCCTAGGAGGAAGATGGAGAGAGCAAGCACATCATTAGAAACAAAAATGCTGAGTCAGGTTGATCTTTTATTCCCATTAAGCAAAACCTGATTGCATCTTGGCATGTGCCCCACTCAGCCCCTCGGCAACAGGAACAGATTTATTCAGATGACAAGTAGCAGGGAGCACGCAGAAACCGCATATACACTCCTCTTCCACAGACACGTCTCACTGAAGCAGAAAAGGGAACTTTTTGGATGCTGATAGGAAAGCTTTGACTGTTTCTTTACTGAAATATATTTACAATGTTTTTAAACAGTCAAGCCCAACAACAACTTGCTCCCCACAGCCGTTTCAGACCATTCGCTCCCGATTTTCACCAGCCCCTGCTCCAGCCCTTCTTGCTACAGCAGGCAAGACCACTATTGCTTAGGGCAAAATAAAGTAACACAGCTCAGTGACAAAAAGAGAAGTTTGAAAGGTCTGTTTCCATCTCCGTCTAATTAATATGTGCTCTAGTCACTCTGGGACATTTAGAAACTTGTTCTCTATAGTTCTCATGAGCTACACAGCACTGCGAGTACCGCATCACAGACTTGATCCATTTGGACTCCTCCAAATTCACAGCATCCCACCATGCACAACAAATGCTAACAGTAATAACCTATTTCCTTATTTAAAGGAATAACTTTAGTGGATGCAGAGCATTTACTTAAAAGACTTTCCATTTTATTATGGTTCTCATAGAAAGGCTTTGGGTAATTGTTGCCTAATAATCTTTAATTTTCATTTCACAGAAGACTGACTGTTTCATGATTACTGGCAGAAGTGGAAGGAGGATGAATAGGAACAGGAAGTAACTCAAAATCAAACTGGAAAAAGGATGCACCACCAAAGCCTACCCTTTCCTAGTAGCATTGCAGAAGTATTTAAACAGCAACAGAGCTTCCCTCACAGAAAGAACAAACAATGTTATTAGCTGACAAGAAAATAAAGTGAAAGAACATAAGATCGCTACCTTAAGAAACCCTTTAAGGAAGGCAGTGGTTGTGTCTCCCTCCTACTTCATTGCTCTGAGCTAAAGCCAGATGAAACCATGGGAAGCCTTCCGTGAATGCAGATCAGACCAAACACTATTCCCTTCTTGCAGACCAAGAGATACTCTGACTATATACCCATTTTGTCCTAGACCAAGTCTTTATCATGCACAGAGTGGATGACTGAGGAGCTCCACAGAAGTACGATAGGACTCCTTGTTGATCTGTCTTACAATCAGCAGTATTTCTTACAAGTCAAGCTGTCTGGTTGCTATCACAGCCACTACAGAGCACGTCCTCTGAATGCTTGCTAAACACTGGGTCCATTCCTATCGCAGATGTCCAAGCACAAGATGTGGCTTAGTATTAACACCTATTTCATGTCACAGACTAAGTATAATTTTTTTAATTATCTTAAGGTGGTTTTACTGTCCATAAAATACTTTTTATTAGCTCAATTTAGAAGATCACACAATCCAAGCATAGACCATGATGCATTCAGTGTTACTAGTT
The DNA here is from genome assembly GCA_011057875.1 of Pterocles orientalis. NCBI lineage: Eukaryota > Metazoa > Chordata > Aves > Pterocliformes > Pteroclidae > Pterocles > Pterocles orientalis. The sequence continues at coordinate 665,887 of WKFP01014225.1, forward strand.
AAAATACAAAAGGTCCATCTGACATTACAATCTGAAGTCTGTGCAGCATCACATAACCCTATCTACCTAATTTTATCCTAAGAAAATAGAGTTTTGCAGTAAAACATCGTGTCTTCAAATCTTCAGCCCACAGTGTTGGTTAGAGAAAGATGAAACAACAGCACAGCTAGAAGCAGCATCTTCTTTACCACAAACTCACTCCAGAACACCCTTGGAAACACAAACTTTTGGTGCTTTTTTCCTGCTTTCAGGTAGTCCAGGTTCTGACTGAAACAGCAGACCATATTTAGGGGACTGAATCATTATCCCCACTAAGAGTAATTCAGTTCCAGGCGCTGAGCTGAACTTGGGCATGCACTTCCTTTAAAAAATAAGATGATTCATTTCTAACCAAGCAAAACAACGTAATCTGGATATACAAGATGTTCCAGAGATGTAAAGCCAGAGTGAGATGCATGGATTTCTCCTCCCTCTCCCAGACTAGATGGGGTACGGCTCAATGCTTATAAGCAGATTTATACACACACCCCAAAGCCCTGGAAGAGACTTAAGATACACAGCATTCCACAGCCCGAGTAGAATGGTGATTACAAGAGAGTAAACAATCTTTGTACCTTGATTTATGATGAAACGTAGTGAAGTCTTTCTTATTTCATACATCAAGCTCCAAGCAGCAAATATTCTAATTAATTTCTTTTTCTAATGAAAACAAAAGCTATGTTTATTTTGGAGTGCTCCTGTGCCTACTTGTGTGCATAACATTATCCTAACTTAGAGCCAACTGCCATTTCTAGACTACAGGTATAGAAGCTCCAGCAAGGTACTCTGAAAAAACATATAATTTCCTCTATTGCTCCCAAGAGAGAAGCCCAAACAAACCCTTATACCAGTGGGAATCCTGGTCTGACAAGCAGGGATAAGCATAAAAATCATGCAGTGCCTGAGGTTATAAACACAGTGTGCAACTGCTGCTTGCAAAGCTTCAGATACACAGGACACTGACCATTACCACTGTGTTTTATTTTCCCCATATGCCATCTGTGAAGCAAGATAAAAACGTAGCAGGCAAAAAGAGGTGTGATGTCTTCAAGGACAGGTTAAATCAAACCATGCCATGAAAACACTGTTTTCATAAATGTATTTTTAGTATAAACCCAAGGATATAATTTTATCTTGCTCCCACACAGTGCTTTCTTATCAAATCCCGCAGTCTGTGTCATAATTCAGTGCAAACAGCCCCGACTGCTGCATTCTGCTGTCACAAAGAAAAGCCAGGACTATTTACTGGCTTTTAAGCACCACATACAAAGTGAACTGCATTGTTTGTACGAAAAACATTACCAAAAATATTCTTAGACCATTTCACTTTCTATTCCAAATGGGAGAGAAGTCACTTCAAATAACTATAAATTGAGGGTAGGAGGTCCAAATCTAGGCACAGCTCATTAAGTGACATGATGGCTTAAAAAAAAAAAAAGTCTGCATTTTTAGTTATAAAAATGATTTTGTAGCCATCAAACAGGCAATCTGAAAGTGTGACCTATGTGTAATCCCTACAGCAATATCTGCCCGAGTCCACAGCCAGTTCAAAGTGGTTCCACGTAGAGTGAAGGGCATTGTGTATTTCTATCCGTTGGTATTTCTTCGAGTCAGTAGTCTGGGTGACAGCAGGAGTGTCTCACAAAACATCAGCCTCTCAAGACTGGGTTGGATGGCAGCCCCATTTTCTCCTCCAGATGGGCCGATTTCTACAGAACATGCTTAGTGTTCAGATTGAAACAATAATTAGATTCCACTTTGGTGGTCTGGTTTCTAGAACTGTTTATAAAATTGGGTCTCGGTTCTAAACTGTTTGTGTAAATCCTTTTACACTGCAAATATTTCAGAACTACACTGCAAGAGTGGCTTATGGCAGATCCAGGAAACAAATCATTGCAGTAGCGGGCATAAGTAACAACTTCTCCCCCTCACTTCTTTTTAACCGTACATGGGGAATTGGGATATTTCCATAGTTCTCTCAGTGTGGGAATGTCTCTGCGACAGACAAAATAAATACAAATTGTAGTACTGTAGTACAATGAGGTTTTGTAATGTACAATCTTAAGGTTAAAGCCTTGGGGAAGGAACAGGATGTAAGCTGAGGATTCACTGTTACAAGTGACAGCTACAGGGCCACAATTCTCTAGGAAAAACCTAAAGCTCATTATCTTACTACCTGAGTAAGTCCTATTGCTCCAGAGTGCACCGATGGGATCACAGCACCTTAATTGCTGATTAAAGGTAAAACAGCGTTCCCCCTTAAAACATTAAATATAAAAGCAATTAATAATTGCATGCATGGGAATAAAATATGACTGGTACATCTGGAGATCAAAGAAGAAAGCAACAGCAATGTAACTTCAAAGTGTTCTCTAACTGCTTAAGTTTTCCCAAGGACGTTTCCTTTCTCTTCTAATCCCTGATTAGTGTGCCAAATGGTCTGGCATAAACTCCATCACCAAACATGGAAAAGCCATTTGATGCAGGTCTCTGTATAGAAAAGTGAGAGCACACACATTTCTGAGAAATTTCTCAGTTTTCTCTTCTCCCAGCACCAGCAGGGCCAGTCCCACAAAAGACAAGTTTGCAGGTAAAGTTTGCAGTAGGACTACTTGCAACATTTCTATTCTGTCTAAAGCCCCTTTCCAGACGTGGTTTATCCTAGTTTCAAAGTGCTTGGCCACTGTCACTGTGGTGTGTACCTTCACCAAAAGGGGTGGCTCGTGGGACCAGACATCTGTAGCTGCAAAAGCAAGGCTGTCATCCTGCAAAACAGACTCAACTGCCTTGGTCTCCACTTACTTCCTTTCAAATGAGTAAAGGAATTCTTAGAAACAATACCTTCTTAATATGATTTTTTGCTAAGACAAACTTATCTAAGGGATGCTGATAAGTCATATTCCTAAATGAAACAAAGGTATTAGTAATCTACCGGTACCAAGAAATGCAAAAACATTTAAATAGTAGAAGCATCAATTTTTCTTTCTGCACAGCAGATTTTGCTTCTTCCATCAGTGCTCAGGTCTCAATCAAGGCCAATGTGGTCCCTTGGTTTTCTCGAGACTATGGCACACAGCTCAGCACACCTGCCATCCCAAGCTTGCTCTCAAAGTACATACACACAGCGAGGACAAATGCCAAGTCCAGCGTTTCACTGATAACCTCAGCCCTGCCCCAGAGTTAGTTGTCCTTCCTGGAGCAGCCCACACGTTGCTGCAGCCCAGATCCATTGCTGTATTTTCAACAATCAGGGTTCCTGTCAGGCTGGGTGGGGCTGCTGACAGAGCCCAGCACTGCTAGGAGCTCGGGCAGCTTGCGTGGGCTCTGTACTGAGAGACAGAGGCCCCTTCAGCTCATCAGCGTGGCAAGAAATTAAAAACCAAGTGAACACTTATTTGATGTCTATGAAAAGTCAGTAAAACCTTCCATTGCAAAATCAGCAGCAGGTAAACTCCTTTTACCTCAAACACTACCATTTTCCAGCACTACAATAAGGAAAGCCATAAAGCTTTTCTACTTAGCAGGCCTTTTGATCCATGTAAATCCCTGCCGCCTTGTGCTCTGTTATTTTAATAGGTATGTGCAATTTCAAATCAGACAAGCCTACAAACTGCATGCATGGCTCAAGCCACTTCTTTCTACTAATCTGATTTTCAAAATGCACAAGACGTCAAGACTAACATTTTCATTCCATGTTCAGGATAAGGGTCAGCTTAGATGTGTTACCAACTGCTTTCCTCTTCTCTGGTCTCCACCCACAAAAAGCAGTAGCCTTCAGAAAGTCTTCAAAAGGTTTTGTGTTTCTTGTTCATTTGGTAAGGTGGGGGGGTTGGTTGAGTTTTGTTTTAAGAGCTGAGTGAATATTTTAGCCCACTTTCTTGCCTACTTCCTATAAAAGCAGAACAAGAAGAATGAAGAAAATATCTTCTGTTATAATCTGGCACTTCACTTTTTTTCAGTTTAAATACAACTATAATCCATTTGCATTTTTTAATTAAATTATTGATTTTGAGTCTTAATTTTAAGGTAGTTGTCTTTCTAACACAGCAAAACCTAGAGTACCTGATTTTAACAAAATGTACAATGATGTGAATCCATTAACACACATAGCATCACACTGATAAAGTACGCATGAATGGAAACCAGTATGTGTTGTATTCACTGTAAAATCCAAGAGACTTAATTAATCCAAGACTACATTTCAAACTGACAGTGAAATGGCACAAGACATTGTTGGACTAGCACCCCAGCATTACTTCAACTAGATTTTATTTTGAAGGAGCAAATTTGTAATGAAAAGGGAAAAAAGAGACCTAACCCTGTAATCACAAGCATATTGCCAAATTTTTGATGTCTTTCTTATATGAGCACCTAAAGATTAAAATCTAGCAGATGGTGAATCAGTCTGAGTAATAACAAGGCCTCTTCTTAAGGTCCAAATCCTGTAGTCTTCTCAACTGCTTGATACTGCTGAAAGTTTTATCTAGTCATAATTGGAAGAAAAGTGTTTATTGCAACTGGCTCTCCCTGTTATTTTAATTACTAACCAGAAGATTAATACTAAACAGTCACTTTCTGGCGCCTCTCAATATACTCTTTGCCTCCACTAAAATTTATATAAAACTGGTCAAAAAATAGGTAGGAGTGTGACCATCATACACACCTCTCAAAAAAAAAAAAAAAAAAAAAAAAAAAAAAAAAAAACAACACCCAAAAAAACCAGCCTTATCTGGGGAAAAACTAAAATCATCAATGCACGGATACAGTATTCAGGCAAGTTACCTGAAGAGGAAGACCAGTAAAAGGAGGTTTCATATTCAGACTTCACTTGAAAAATACATTTAAAACTTAAAATTAATCTGCAGGCTGGAAATTAGAGCAGTACAACTGGGAAGGCGACACCCACCTTCAGCAAAATGGTATTTTAACTATAACTACTTCACGAAAACAGGGATTGGGTGAGTGTGACCACAGTTAGAGCCTCTCTTTCTCCTCCAGCTGCTGGGCTCTGACTGGACCAATAACCAAGACACAGTGCTGCAGCAGGGGGAATTGTTCAAAATACTGCCCCAGTCTCATTTCGAAGGCAATATACTCGAAGTAAAAAGAGAAATGAAGTGTTCCTCAGCTGTCTCTTGGATGCCTGGGAACCCTGCTGGAAGTCTAAGCTTGAGCCATATGCAAGCATTAACTATCCAGTTTACCATATGCTAAGACAGCCTTCCAAACTGGGTTACAATCTAGAGAAAAAAGGCCCACTTCTGAGCCACATCGCCCCTAGGGTTTTCCTCTTGTAAATAATTCAGACACGTGCATCTTAAGAGGATCACAAAAAGGACAATAAATGTCATTTAACAGTGTATTTAAACCAGAAGAACAAGCAGTTGTGGTTATATTTATACCTTGCCCAAACACGGAATTACCCACCTGTTGCCACCTCCTGTCCATGACCCAATAAAACAAAAGAAAACTATCAGTTACGTTCAGCACTTTTAGAAAACCTGAGGGATATGAGCATTTTCTCTCACTCTCAAATTTATGCTAGCACAATAACATTTGAATAGCGATGTTATGGAAAGAATGAGTAGTTGACAATTTTCATATTTTCAAGGGCATATGATCAAACTTCGCACTATAGTTTATCCCCATTTACCTCTACATAGCTTCTACTTTAATTTTCATGGTAAAATGATGTTCTGAGAGAAATAAGTTATCTAGTTATCTACAGTGAACAGACTACCCATACAAAAACAAGTTTAAACCACTGTATCTATACCAACAGGACCAACTGCACCTTGCACTAGTAGGAAGCTACACTACAAGACAGCATGGGCAGCTTTGAGTGCACGGGTTCAGCTGAAGTGACCCTGGTCCACATGCTTGCTTCAAACACCTGCTTTTTCTGTTCTCTTTGACTGTGAGCTCTTGGGAGTAAAGACAATTCACTACTATATTTAGGTACCAGGTTTAAAGTGATGTTGAGGCCTTTGGGCTATAATTAAAATGTCAAACCAAAATAGTTACCAATGAACGCTGCAGGAACATTTGTTTTAACTTACAGCTTTTAAGAGCTTTTTGTTCCCTTGTCGTTTGTTTGTTGGGGTTTTGTGTGTGTGTGTGTGTGTGTGTGTGTGTGTGTGGTTTTGGGTTTTTTTAAAGGAAATGTAGTACCATGTGCCTTAAAAAAAGGAGGCATGGCTTTAGAACAGACAAGTAAACAACAGCTTTAAACAGTCTTAACCTTTATTAATCTAAAACTTGATTAAAATCTCCCCATGAAGATAAAAGTCTGGTTTTTGTTAGAAGACCTCTCATCCATAGAAGTTTCCTGCCAAGAAGAATGCTTATGATATTGCATATCAACAACTTGATCTACTTTCTCTTCCTGCTGTCAAAAAATTAAATTATTTTATTATTTTACAAAGATTAGTATCATCACTATGACAACAAACCTATGACCTGGAGAATACCATTAAATAATGTGGCAAGGAAAAGCAACAAAAGGAAACAAAGAATTAAGAACATTTCTGGAAGCTTTCCTCTCTCTGGAAATAATCCCTTCTCAGGAAACTCAGTTCAGGAAATCTCTAGGTCCACTTAAAGATTAAGTGCCTTCATTAAAGTTTATAGAGACACTCTAAGTACAGACCAAGATTTCACCACAGACCAGGCTTGCACTTCTCAACAGTGCAAACACCACCTCTGAAAGGGCTCGTCTGATTCTGCTGGAACAGGGTGGGAAGCCACATACACAGATTAGCCACCAAAGGAAGCTCACACTGAAGCAACTTTGTTTTCCTGCTCAGAACAAGGGACCCATCAGGAAGGACGGAACAGTAGTCAAAATGTCCCCTTCCTCTAAAATGGGGAAAGCATTACTTGAAGATAACTCCCTGGAGCTTACAAAGACCAACATTTCTGGAACACTGTGGGTATTGGAAGTACAATAAGAAGGTTAAAAACTATTATTCTGCCCTTAATGTTCTTTCTGGTTTTTATCTTTTCTCATGGCACAAGACATTTATGCTTGCACAGCTCAAGTACTGGGATTATTTTGCACACAAGAATGATTAAAGACACACGAGTAACACAGTTTAACATTTCTTAAATACTCTTAGGTCCTCTTTCAGCAGCCCATTAGTGGTAGCGACTATCTGATTCACTCTTAAGCATACCATAAAATAGGATCACTTACTACGTAGCCTACCTTATAACAAGAACTGCTAACAGCAAAAATAACCAGCAATTTTGACTGCAGCATCCAACGTAGTCCAAAAGCAAGATGCTAGAAAATAACTTGCCTTTAAAGCAGTCGAGGAATCAAAAGGTCACCTTTGAGTCATTTTGGTCCCTCAGTTAATACATTTTTATGTGTGCTACAGTGAAACAAAGCCTGTACATTGCACATGGGCATTTTCAAACTCAGGACAATGATGCCTTGAAGAAGTTTGACAATTTTAGAAATAAACGAAGGAGCATTACATTTTAATTCAGAATGGGCTTCAACTCCATTTATGTAAATGTAGATAAGAATGTGGCCCTGCTTTATATACTCTAAACCCCAATTAACTTCACGTTCATCCCTCTTTTGCTTTTCATAACTTAAAACCTTTTCATATTTTTTTCATACTTTTTTTTAAATGGCAGACAGAAATATTTCCTAAGGCTATCCAGATGTAATAAAGCATCTTTATCATCTTGAACAATTCCACTTATTAAATGCTAAACCAATGTCAAATTAATATTTATGAAGTGGATTTCCATGAGTATTTCACAGCCAACACTATAAATGTCATTCCCACCCCATATTTCTAACTTTTCAGTCTCAGCTACTTTGTGAATGATAACCAGTTCACTACTGTTACTGTTCAGTGACTAGTGTGCTGTGTGTACTACAATCAAGGAAATGCAATGGAGAGCAAAAGGTTTTTTTAAATATTATCACAAAGCTTTGTGCACACAGATAGTCTCATTTTTAATTCCTCTAATCACTGAATTAATATATAAAATGCATAGCCGGTAGAAAAGACAGTTGGCATTTGGCTATAAGATGACAACCAGACTTAATATTTTTCAGCTTTGTTTTAGACAATTCATTTTGTCACAACTGGTACTTCAGGGTAACCAAAACAACAGGTGTATTTTGCCAAAGACTTTGGCTGTGACAAAAGAAAAGAATGTTTTCAAACTGTTGGGCTTATTTGGTTCAGGTTCAGCAAAACATTACCAAACAAAAAAAAAAAAATCCATCGCTTAATAGTTTATTCCAGCAGTTCCAGAATAAACTATACTGACATTTCCACAATGTTAAATTTTCAAGTGCTTCTAACAAACAGCTGCCCGCCCCCAAATTGCTGTTAGATTTGCAAACCGCTGTTCCCTTTTACCCAATGACCTTGGCTCCTCCCTGGCTGTGGAGGATCCACACTGTCCTGTTCACACTGCTCTCAGCCCCCACGTGAGAAGTCTTGGAAATCCCCGATTTCAATTCCTGCTCTGAACCACATAAAGGATGGTGGCTGCTCAGCAGCCTGCCATTTGAGCACCAGGAGCTGGCCTCACAGCCCCTCCAGCAGGAATGAAAACCTGTGCAGTGCCCTCAGTTCGACCTACCTCAGCCCTTGCACAAAGAGGAACACAGCTCCTGGCCCTGTTTCGAGAACTTGGCTTTCCCTTGGAAACATTTTTGCAACAATCAACACAATTAGCTTCAGATACGTTAGAATAAACTACTTTGACATGTGAGAAACATTGCATTTGACCCAAAATGAAGAATTCAGTTTTGCTTCATTTCAGTAAGAAAACATCTTTTAACAGTAATCAGACTAGCCCAACCTCACTTTTTCTTTTCTCTTCCTCCATGCCCCCAGTTTTGATCAACAACTGGAAGTATCAGGTGCTTGCATAAAGTAGATGCTTTCTGATCCAAAACAAAAATAAAAGCCCAACAAAAGGAAGACTAGTAGTTGAAAAAGTAACGAAAAAAAAAAAAAAAAGGAATGCTAGTGCCTTTCATAGTCAAAGTTCTAAAAATGAAGAGGGAAAAAAAAATCCTCTTTTTCATTTGCATTAAGATAATACTTTAATGACCAATCTAAGATGAGCTTTCCATTGTGCTCAGTAAAAGATACCATCCCAACTAAACAAACAATAAGAGCAAAGAGAAAGAGAAGACAAAAGCATGAAGATATTAAGCAGCTTACCCAAGGTCACCTGAACTATTGGAAGAGCCCGAGATAAAGCCTGTATTGTGCTTCCAATGTACTAGCCCATGCTGAGCCTAAAAGTCTTCCCTGGAAAGCAGCTCCTGAAGAAATATGCCAGATGCGAAGACTACATCGAAAAAATTTAGAGAAAAAGAAGTCAACTGTCCCCTTCCACAATGCAACATCCAGCTTCCAGCAAAGGTGAAGGATGCAAAGAACTGCCTGGCAGCCTTAAAAAGCTCAGGAGAGTAATTACAACCAAGGGTAGTCTCCGCACCTACAGCAGTTTCCTATACAGTCTCAAAGCCATCAAAACACTTAAGTCTTGGAAATTGTTAGATCTTGCTTAAGCCCTTAAAACTAAATAATAAAAAGCTGATCTGTCTGTCTAGTTTTCAGAGTGGCTGTAATATAAACCCTGTCCTTCCAAGCTAAACCAGGCAGCCATGTCTGGAGACTCTATCTCTGTCTGGGATAAGAGTGTGTATTGAAAAGCTAAACAAATATGCAAACACAATATTGTCTTCACCATACACCTCCTTCACTTGTAGAGAGTTATGTTTCTTAAATATTTTAATTTACACAAAACTCAGGGTCCCTTGGACAATCCAGTCGTACTTATTGAAATGACAGCTTTGGAAAACCAGCTCAAAACATGTATGATTTCATTCATTTTGTGTTGCACAATCAAAGAATAATCCTTAGGTTAATAATCTTTATGTGAATAAAATAAAGAATCTAGGAGTAGTAAATCTACTGTTTAAGTTACGTTAAAGAAGCTAACATGCAATTGCATGGGCTGAAAAAGCACAGATGAACGTGCTTGTCTTTCTTGACTACAGATCAGCAAAACACTTGGGAGTGTTTGATTTAAAAACAGTCATCCCTCTTACTGAACTTTTTAATGCTCATTTTCAATAAGCCATGATAAGAATGAGAAAAACATTAATGCAAAACTAAGCTCACTTACAGATATCGAGGGAGACAATACAAAAATTTCAGGTTCTCTTTCAGCTCTATTTATCTAGCTTTAATTTTGTGAAATGTGTTTATGGCAATTTCTCAAAGTTATGTTCATTTTACAAGTAAACAATGCTGCCTACTTACAAATAAGCCTCTGCCTTAAACAGTGTTAACTTGATATTTAACAGGAAGCAACCAATTTTTCTCCTCAGCCAATAAATTGTTCTACAGCCATTAACTTCTTTTATAAATATACATTGCTGTTCCTATTAATCATTAAATACAGCTTCTAACACAATCAAACATTAATCATTAATGACATTAATTGCCAGTTTGTCATAGCCTTAGTAGTCTCTTAAGTGAGCAAAAGCCTCATTTATTGTAGACTCGAGGCATTGATTCCCTAGATGATGAATACATAGTTTTCCTATTACATTAGTGAGAGCGTTATCAAGGTCCTCACTGACAACTGTCTTCTCTGAAGATTACAAAGCAAATGCATCTTACATTTTTCCCTCTGAAAAGAAAATTGTTTAGAATGTGATGTGTGTTCATTCTTTATCAGGGAGCGTAGTAATAGGATGAGGGGTAATGGTTTTAAGCTGAAAGAGGATAGATTTACATTAGATATTAGGAGGAAGCTTTTTCCCGTGAGGGTGGTGAGGCACTGGCACAGGTTGCCCAGAGAAGCTGTGGACGCCCCATCCCTGGAGGTGTTCAAGGCCAGGCTGGATGAGGCTTTGAGCAACCTGGGCTAGAGGAAGGTGTCCCTGCCCATGGCAGGGGGGTTGGAACTAGACAATCTTTAAAGTCCCTTCCAACCCTAACCATTCATGATTCTACGTTCTTCCTTAAAACAAGTCAGTTTGCCTCTGGATTTCCATCTTGCAAGACTTGTAGAACTTCAAGGGACATGAAGTGAATTTGTGAATCAGTAAATCCAACTTACTCATTTTGTAGTGCCTTCCTTCTCCCCCGATGTACCAAACCTCCAAGAGCCCTCACTCCTGTAGCTCTCTCTCTCTTGAGTTAGTTCCATCTCACCAGACTACTCTTCTTGCAACCTATCTTTCTGCCTACCCCTTCCTTGCTAGAGTCTCTTCTCTTCTTTGCACAGTGGCAGCTAAAGTTATTTTCCAGGATTTGCCTTTTTACCTTAGTACTCACATCTCTCTCCAAAGCTCCTCTATCACATTGACTTCATATTGCAAGCAGTTTTCCCCTTCCAGCACCCAGCTGAGCACCCTCTTATTTCAGCTGACAGGACACCTACGGTAAAACACTGAGCTCTCAACCCTCATCAAAAGCTGTAGGTGCCACTCTGATGGGGCTTCTTAGTACATTAACAAAACAAACACTTGGTCAGTTTGCCCCTATTTCCTTGCTTTTCCATCACCCTCTCACCTCTTCCCTTCTTGCCCCTTCTTCTGAGAAATAAAACCAATAAGAAATAAAAATTAAACATAAGGGTGCTTAAAATCTGCGAGGACAGTTTCCTTCTGCCCACACAGCATGCCTGGGTAGGTGACAGCAGCAGAGCAAAACACACTGTCTATCCTCACTGCTCTCCCACACTGGAAATACGACACACGGCACAGGAGTGACAGGAAAGCCAGGCTTCTGCACCAGGGTGTGCATCTTTTGTGATTCAGGTATTTGAGTCTAAAATAAAAAGGAAGCAGTGCAAAAACAAGACAGCAAAATAATTCCAGACAGTTACGTACATTAATCAAAACGTGAACAACTGCACAGCAATCACTTACCTGTATGCAACATCTTCAGTGAATGGAACAAATGGCACAGATACATGCTTTTGGTTCACTTGATTGGGTGCACAACACATTAAGAAACTTTGAGGCATGTTATTGCTTATCAAAAAAATAACAGAACAGTCTGCAGCTCTACTGCATAAACAGTAACTTTAGAAGTGAAAAAATATTGCAGATACTTTTATCCTCATTTTAAAAAACCAGAACAGCTAGAAGAACCAGAGAGCATTTGCAACAGGACCAACTGTTAACCTACCTAATTAACACACAATTATTTGGGAGCTGGTTGGTACAGCAGAACATTCTTCCCATTGACCAATAGAGGACGTTTGAAAAAAAAAAAAAAAGAAAATATAGCTTAAGCTTCACTGGAAACCAAGGGTCTCCACTTAATTCACAGAGTGCTCCTATTTAAATCAGAAAACCAGTCAGAACAGCTGGTGACTTGAATACTACCATGGCAGAGTGGATGTAAAGGAAGCAGAAGACCAGGTGATCTTGGCCTACAGCAGTCACCCCCGAAGGGATGGCAGCCTGGGCGAGCTTGGCAGGGGGAGCAAGGACTAGCTGGGGTGCACAGCAGGCGTGGGGCATCAGCTCCTGCTGCCTGGCTCCCTTGCACACCCACCCAGCCAGCCCTGCTGCCTCCCTCCCGTGCCCAGGCTGCGGCATTTCATAAGGGATTTCTTAGGAGAAGGACAAAGCACACGCATCTGCGTGTTTTGTTTTAGCGTTGCAACCTCCGCCTGTACTGCAAAGATCTCTAGGTACTCTTATCAACATAAGCAATAAAAAGGTAACATTGGGAAATGGGAAAAACAGCCTTCTTGTTAAAGGTTACTTTTTCCCTCTTTATACAACAAAGCATCAGATGAGGTCTAAAGGAGTATTTTTCCCCCAGACCGTTACCCTATCAGGCTTCAATTTTAAAAGCATCCATATTCAGAATAGAAAAGGACATGCTGAAGTTCAAACAGGGGAGTAAGTCCAGTTCTCATGGGGTTTAACACTAGCAAAAATACTAACAGGCTTGTCTTGAATAACAATATCCTTAAGACCAATACTTAACTGCTTTCTTGACCTGTGGCCATGAGGGAACTGTAACCCTCAGGACTGGGCAGGCGGTGTGGGGACTTAGGAAAAAAAACAGTTGTAAATTACTACTAAAATCAGTGGCTGCAAGAGCATATTAGTGTATTTTGTTTCATTTTGGTACTTATATTTGCAATTTATGTGTCTTTCATGACCACCAAAAGGAGGTGTGTTCATATAAGTGAGTGACTTGACTCAGTTTAGAGTTTTAATCCCGTCTCCAAGAGAAGATACCCTGTGCAGCGAGTGACAGCAGGGAGCACCATGAAGAAAGGCACCAAACTGCACCTCCCAAATGCTTCACAGCAAAGTGCCTGAGACTTAAGAAATATCACTCTTACAAAAGGCTCAGTGCCTTAAAAATTAAGTGATTCAATGAGAGGTCTGCCAAGTGTAAAGGCAGAGGAGTGCCTCAGACAGCTCCTCAGGCAGAAAAGGGAGTCTGACCTCCCGTGAGCATCCTTAGAAAAGCCAGGAAAGTGCAATCCTTGGCGATACGGCAGCAGCAGCAGCAGCCTTCGAGCTCCCAGATCACTGCATGCCAAAAGCAAACAGACTCAGGACAGAGGCAACTCAAACTCAGCAATTCCCCCATTTTCCTCACAATTAAGCCTTCCAGTCCTCTCAAGAACTTCTTTTTCAACCACTTTCAATCAATCTGCTTCTTCGATAAACTATGCTGCACAAAACTTGAATACAACTCTCTGGTGAGGTTTCATCAATGCTACACACAGAGCTACACCTGAATCTTATGTATATAACTCCTGCTAAGGAGAACACAAACCAAAATTTTCCTTCTTTTCCTTCTTTCCTTCTCCACTAGCTCTGCGAAGTTGACTCATTCACAATCTCTTAACAACCCTGAATTCTTTTACTCAATATACCTGTCAGGCCAGGGAGCCTACATTTTGCACTCACACATTTTATTTTTCTTCCCTTGGGTTTCCTTGTCAAGGTCAGCATGGCTTTTGCAACACAGAATAGAAATGCCTCTTGCAGAGCACAAAATGCTTACAGGAAACACAAGACAAAGTCACACTTCGACGCTCCCACATCTCACCCTCTTCACAGCACTTCGGAGATAAATTTTTGTGTTAAAGAATCATGCATTTGCAGCAAAGGCTATGTTTTGCTGACTTAGAAGTCTGTAGGTAGGCAATGAATGTCTTTCTCACTGTCTGCCACATAAAATAGTTTGGGACCGTGTGCCATTAACAAAAACTGTATCCTCTATTCAAAGCTGTCACAGAGGTACCCATGCAGAAAAGGGCAGAGTAACAGAACAAATCTAAACTCATTGTGTTAAAAGACGACCTAATAAACATGATGTTCTGTTACAGTTTAACCTGTCAGAAAATCTATTTTCATTCACCTGCTGGGGTACTGCTTAAACCATTTTTGGAAAAAAAAAATTAAAAGCTCCCAACAAGAGTCTCATCTTCCAATCTTAGATGAGAGCGAGTGCAGCCAGCACCAGTCTAACCAACAACCAGAAGGGCAGAGCCAGTTGTCCCCAGCAGCAGTACCTGCCACCATACACGCTTCCTATGCTGTTTTCCCAGACAAAACTGAACACCACAGAAATGCACCCCTCCCACCAGGAACTGCATCTCTGCCACTACCCATACAGTGCTGCTTTTTTGTCCTGGGATCCTTAGCAAAATAGCTTTGAAGTTCAAAACAAGAGACTTCTTCAGATGACCCTCAGGGTCCAGCCTTGCAACTGGCAATGAAACAAGATATATTGAATTCACACTTGGTTTAATCTATTTCTTTTTAAGCAGTGGATGGACCATAGGAGAGCATAATGTACTGAAAATACACCACTCCCTTTCCTATTGCTTCATCTCAGGTGGACTTTTTTACTTTAGATTCTCTTTTCTTTGAATTTTGTACTTTTTCTTTACATTTGTGCTCTTTCCAATTTATTTCTTTTTCTGTATTCATTGCTTACAAAGAAAGAACAAATGTCAGTGAACTACAAGAACTGGCACCAAATAAAGAGCTGCTAGGTGCACATCCAACACAGCTGCATAGGTACAGGTGCTGTAAAACCTTGACAAGATACAAATCAAGGATATAAGCAAGGAAACTGATGAAACAAAACATATATGCTTAATTTGGTTTGCCCTGCAAATAGTCTTCCTTACCTGCCCAACCTACATGAAAGATTAATACACATTAACACATACAAAAAACATTATTTATATCACTGCAATCTCTCAATTTACTCACAAGGACACATGCTAATACAGTCATGCCATATCCACTGGCCTCCACAACACGGTTCACTGACTACGATTTATGTTTCTGCATTAGATGGGTATTATATCGTAGTCAGAAAGTGTTCATAACTAGGCAAGCTAGATCATTCTGGCTGTGGCTCTCCTTACACTAATGCCCTTTACATTCTTCTGGCAGCAAAAATAAAAATTAAAGCAACTGTAAATCTAGCTGGTCCCCATTTAACTGCTGTATATCCATATGCAAACATCTATTTTCACACTGTCACAGTTACAAGGCTAGACTGAGACACTCCAGCCTCCACTGAGTCCTTATGTCCTTTAAAAAAAAACAAAACAAAACACTTTGTAAGGAAAAAACCCAGAGTCAAATGTAATTACCATTTACTTTAGGTACAAAGCAAAAATGCTAAGGTTGGTTGACTGAATTGAAAAGTTAGTATGAGATCACATGGAAAAAGATGGCAATACCATTTCTCCCCCGATGCGGTTCAGAGGAACACCAGGTCATGGTTCCATCCTGCATGGCACTCTGGGACTTCCAGTCTGCCCAAGAGGTGCTCAGGGCACCTGCTCACACACCCTGGGCTAGCCAGCTTTGATTGGCACCATGCATCCAAAAAGCACCAGGAGCTCCAGCAAACAACGTTCAGAGAAGTAAAAGATGGGAAGCATCCTGATGCCACCTCCTTAGACTTCATTGTGGCACAGACTGCAGTTCTGGCCTGGGTTGGTACAGAGGAGGTAGCAACCATCTCCTTCCACAACCATGAGTATACACAACATCAGTAGCTCAGCGCAGAAAAACAGCAGAGAAAGAGCAGACATCTTCCTGATAAAACAAAGACTTAATGGTTGGCGAAACATTACTTTTAAGGTTATTTAACACTCTCCACTATGTGACCTTGTTTAAATTAAATGTCATCTTTCACCAGCTGAGTTTCAAATCAGACAGGTCTGCAAGCTACAAGAATGACATTAGAAGGGGGAAAAAAACCCAGCCCTTCTTCTTTGTCTTCATGTGTCAGAAAAGTGTGACGATTCTTTCTTTGATCCATTCCTGAAGATAGGTAATACTAAGAACTCTTCAAAAGAAAAGCCTTTTAAATCAGGCATTCCAGGTAACACTTTTTTCTCCGTGTCTTAGTTACTCTGTCTATAAAATTAAAGATACACTCTCAGTTTGAAGGTGAAGAAGGCAAAGTAATTATTGCCTGAGCAACGCTAAGCTATTATACTAATGAGAACCAAGTGAAAGCTTGTGAGTTAGTTAATAATCCTATCCTGAAAGCATCACTTGAACAGCATGTAGTAAATATAGCCTGGGGTACACACGCAACAATGACAAAAACAAAATACTGAGGAGCTGATCATTAGGTAATGAGTTCCTCCTGTGTGCTGGATAAATAGGAGTCTCACAGAAAACACTATGTGACCAACATGACCATAAAGGAGAACACTAACACATACACATGTGGTAAGCCATAGTATGACTGCATGGGCTATGTTAAATCTGCCATTTTCTCCCTTCTGAGAGCTGACTTCACCATCCCACTGAAGCCTTTTAATATAGGGAAAGCTGCATGTTTAGGGGAGGTAAAGAAAAATACATCTGTCCTTAACAACTTTAAAGAAAAAAAAAACAAAACAGCACATATGACAAAGCAACCGAGGCTGAGAACTGCTTCCCTGAGGAAACAGGAACAACGACCAGTCCTGGAGGACCCTGCCTGGCACAGCCCATCCAGGCCAAGGAGTGGGCCCACTCAGGGGGTGGATGAAGCAGCAGCACTTCTTTCTTGGCTCTCCCAAAGCAAACAAATTAAATGGAAACAGTAAGGGGAGAAACATCCAGCATATTATTCCAACTCATGAGGGAGAGAGAAGAGCAAGAAAGGGTGCACTGTACAGAGAGCTGTAAAGAAAGATGCAAAACAGTTATGGTGCAAGCTTCCAGTGCTGCAAGACACTGCTCCCAGCACAGCTATAGGTAAACAGAAAAATGCCTCAGTACTATAGGGTATGACGTTGGGAGCACAGCATCAGACAGCTCCACTACATACCTCAAATACTGCTTTTCTTTAATTAGTGTTACAAGAACGATGGAATATAATCAAAAACCCAAACTCATTCTGCAGGATTTAATGGCATACTACACAGAACAGAGTAATTTTTTCAGTGGATTAACCCTCACCTCTAAAGAGGGGTCAAGCAAAGCTTAGGCAATAAATGAAATTAATTTGAGCATCTAGTA
This sequence comes from Pterocles orientalis, assembly GCA_011057875.1. NCBI lineage: Eukaryota > Metazoa > Chordata > Aves > Pterocliformes > Pteroclidae > Pterocles > Pterocles orientalis. The sequence continues at coordinate 683,453 of WKFP01014225.1, forward strand.
ATCCTCACCAGGCAAAAGCAAGCCCTAAGCAGCAATATTAACTTTACTTTTAGCTTTCCCAAATCATTGCTTTTAATTCCCCTTTTTAAAAGCTTCAAAAAAAAGTTATTTTAAATATGTGCAAATGCAAAGAAAGGAATCCACATTTACCTGTTCCTTCCTGAGAATCAAAATTACTTAATTATAGATTCCCATAGCTTATATTAATTAGTGGTTAAGATACATATCCGAGTCTGATTTGCCTGAGCCATATTAAACCACTATACAATCATGTTCATGAAACATCCAAGGAAAAGTGCTCCACATCTTACAATAGAAATTTAAGGTAAATTACCTTGGAAGAAGGAATTAATTAAAAATCCAGCCCACATTAACTACAAAAAGATTCTTCTGATTGACTTAAATAGACTTTGGATCCAGTATTTACTAGCTGTGCTCTTAGAAACCAGCAGTGAACATCAAATAACAAATGTGTTTTGATTCAGAGTACTCTCACTTTCAGTGTACTGTTCAGCTCCATTGCACTGTTCCCCCATGAGTACTTACAACCAATTTTACACTTGAACTCACCAACAATCAGTGCTTTCCCACTTAGAGGATTTCAAACCCAAGTCTTTCAGCAAGTTAAATATTTTAAATCTGGGGGGTGGAGGAGCAGGCAGGGCAGGGAGCAGAAGTCATTAGGAAGCATGCAGTATTCAAACAGTCCCTCCAATTTCAAGCAACCCAAAAGAACTCTCAGTTTCCTATTCATCGCCCTCACTGCCAAGAAGGTCCAGGGCTGTTCCTGCTTTCCTTGCCTTTCACAGTTCAAGTTGAATTAGAGAAAGAAACAGCACCTAATAAGGTACAGTATGATTACTTTGTTCCTTTGGAATACATGCATGACAGCTGCAGGTGCTTCTTCTTTAGAAGAGGTTTTATCTAAAGAGTCTCTTTAAGAGATATTTTCAGTAAACAACTTGACTATGACCACACAGGTCTCCACAGTGGGCACACCAGCACTATGCTGTGGATCGTAATTTGGCAGTGCTCTGCATATCCAAATGCCATATTGCTTCTGCCTTCATCCCAGCCAGACAATTTCCATCCTGTGCTGGAGCCAATACAGAGCCGGGGGTACACAGTCAGGTAGGCAGGAACAGTGAAGAGGCCAAGATCTCACAGCTGCAGAGCTTCCCAAGCCTCAGCGGCTCCAAGGTTTTTTTGCTGTTTGCTGTCCTCAAGGAAGGAAGAAAAACTATAACTATACACCTATAACCACAACCAAATCCTTATGGAGACATGAGAACAGTGTTCTCATGAGAAATAAAATGGTAAGTCAAGTAGAGAGAGTTGAACTCCGCTGTTCACAGGGGAAAGCAGTCTCTCTTCCTGAGTCAATTCTCCCAGGCCATGCTGCATCCTACCAACCTCGAAAATCCAAGATGGGGGCTGCAGGTGTAAGAAAATAAGACAAGATGCTCATGCAGTGCTGACAGGAGACAATGCTGTATAGGCTTTAAACTCCTGCCTCTTTTGGGAGAGCTATCATTGCTATTATCACAGGTTTTATTCCAATATTACCATCGAAGAACAATTAGGCAGGTGGAAATCTTAAATTTTCAGTTTGTTTACATTCTACGCTTGCCAACAATTTGTTCATAGCCAGAACTACTCCCCTGAGGAGCATTAATCAATTTTCTTTGCTGTACATGGATTTTGCACGTAGCTTTCAGGCAGAAAAAAATATTTTCTAATGAGAAAATGATTGCAAGAAAACCCACAAAAAATCAGACAGAACAACTTAGATGTTTAACCTTCCCCCTTTTTTTTTGCCTACTATGAGGAAAGAAGCCTCTGATAACAAATTGCTATATACCAATTTGCTTCTATCACAGCACTTTTAAAGGATAAGAAAGTAGTAAGACAGGCCAAGAATAATAAAAGTCAATAGATCTCTTAAAGGCTTTTTTTCCATCAAGGATACTCGGAAAGGACTTTATTATTAAATGCTTTCTTGCCCATGTGTACAACAAGCAACTCAGCAGAACAAATCTTACCAAAAAAACCCCAGGCTTTATGCCCTACTAGCGCTTAACCCACTATAACAAATTTTTATTTAAAATCTTCTCTGATTGTGAAGCATTGCAGAACAATAAAAGTACGTAATAGATATCTGATATCTGCACCAAAGCAGTTAGCTACTCCCACCCCTTACACCCAAGAAAACCAAGTTATCTCCATTTAGATTTTTGGGATAGTTTTGCTCACTTCACCACTCACCTCTCTTCTCCTCCTTTGGCAGACAGACTCAAGGTACACGCAGGAGCTACATTTTCAATGTCAGGGAACCATTACTCCTTATACACCACAAAATAGACCATTACAGCCACCACACGAATCTCCTCATCAGCTAGCGTTATGTTTTTTTGTGCAACAGCTAGCTAGTCACTACCCAAGAAACAGTCTAAAGACACGGTGGGGGTGCAGGTGGGAGTACAAATAGGTTTTAAAAGAAAGAGCAGCAGAAGAGTGGAGTTATTGGGGTTTTTTCCCCTCTTATGATGAAAGAAAGGGCCAGGGTAAGGCTACTATACTACTGTCTGTCTTCAAAGCTCATTAGGGTGGCCAGAGCTACAGCCTGTGAAAAAGAAGGCTCTCAGGGCTCCCAGCTGCCTCGCAAGGCACAGCACTAGGGCGGGATTTATGCTGAAGCACTGTCTCAAGTCACCAATTTGACATACCCAGCCACACAGGCTCAGCTCCAGCAAGACACAACCGACCATGCAAAATCCTACTATGTCTCAGCAGAGGAGATGGTAGCATTTATTTCCCTAGAGCTCCTGCAGTGAGGACAGTAAGCAAGATTACATTTTTGATGTGTAAGTGCTCATAGTCAAATTAAGCTCACCCAATTGCTCACATTCAGACCTTGGTGACTGCCCAGGACCCAGGGATCAAGTCTCAAACCAGGAAAGTTCAACATCTGATTATCCTTTCCCTACTCACCTTAAGCATGGAGTAAAGCTCTCAGCATTTTGGCTTTGCTGGTGTTGCTTCTTTCCAAGACACTGCCGCACAGCAGCCACATCCTGCAAAGCACTGAAGGCCCCAAGGTACCCTAACTTTGTATGCATGGCTTGTCTAAGATCCCCTCGAGCCATACTCCAGGGTATGGCAGGATAGTTTGGTCTTCTACATTAGCATCCTAATAACAGTCTAATTAGTTGCATTAAGCCAAAGAGAGCAAGCAAATCTATTAATAAATACCATTTTAAAACAGAACTTTGCATAACTCAAGCTTCTTAATAAAACTTCCACATAATTGCAGGAGAAATAACTACATTACATTCAAATGACTAAGTTTGAAAAATGAGCCGTTCAGCAGCACCCTGGCAAAATTACCTCAGATTTTTATTATTAGTCAAAAGTGTGATTGAAGTATCTATGCTGAAAAATAAAAATAGCTTCTTGCAAATAACTATGCACACAAGATCAAAACACTACCACAAACACAATTTGAAGAATTTGCTTTATGTATTATACTACACTAGTCTTAGTTCTGCTCATCTTTAAAACCCTTTTGACATGCAAACACAGGCCATCTGTACATCAGCAAGTGGATAGCAACAAGGTATTGTATAAAAGTCTTATTTTTGCTCCCAAACCATTAAAAAGAAACAGGTCTATCCTTAAGGGGAAACAGCTCCATTTAGAGGGTGACAATCTCTGCTGTGAACAAAGAACTGAGCTATGCCTGTGTATCATCCTGATTCTCAGTGCACTGCCACCAGAGCCACCCAGTTTATCTCCATGCTGCTGCCTTTGAGGGTCTACATTCATGTGACCCAGTAAACCAAAGCTTGCTGGTGACAGAGCCATGGTTCCCAGAAAAGGTCTGGAAGACCAAGACAACTTTACAAGCTTAGCAGCATGTTTTCTTTGCATTTTTCACACTGAGAGGTTTTCTCCCATTTGCTGCTTGTAAATCAAACAGCAAAGTCATGTGTGCATGTGAGCAAAGTTACTACTCTGCTCACTCCTAAAACTTCAACAGAAAACAGAATTTTCCAGAGACAATAGGATTGAACAGAACCACAAATACTCTCCTAATGCTAAGATGATGGGAGAGGCCTTTTGCAGTCGAGTTTTGACGCTTTTTATTTCTTATCCATCATGTAAAAGCTGTATAATGTTAATGCAAATAAATTACTCATGAAAGTGCGAATCCAAGGTATCAGCCTGACCTACGCAGGCTGGGAGAGAAAACAAATGGATGCTGACTTTCTTGAGACTATCATCAAGATTTTTTCAGCAGATTAGACTGCTATTAGGTAAATGCTGACTAAATATAGAGGGTGGAGGAAATGTTTTTAGCTCTCTTTGAACTCTGTGTTCAGAAGTCATGCACATTGAAGGCCAAGCCGATGAAACCATCTATTGCTAATTTTACTCATTAGCAAGCGCTTGCCTTTTTTTCAGCTGCTTATACACTTGCCAGATTTCAGCTCTGTGAGCTGAAATTTTCCATAACAGGTGCCTGCCTTTAAAGAAGAAAAAAAAAATTTAAAGTATCAGAATAATTCAGCAGTTCCAAGAGCAAAGCTAGGAAAAAAATAAGTTGCCTTGCCAACATATTAAGAGAAGTCAGGAGAATGTTTAAAAAACACAGTTGCACACAAGGACCTACACTTTGAGTGCCTGACTTTGCAATCCTACCCAAAGTGAATTTGAAAGAGTTTTTTGTGTGTAACATACTATTAGATGGGGAGTCATGTATCAGTTAAGCTCACCTCAACCTGTAGTTTAAATGTGAGAAGTGTATGCTGCAAGCTTGTTCTTGCAAGCTGTCTTTTCCCACAGAAGTGGATGGAGGGGGAGCAATCACTTGTAGAAAGCTTGTAAGGATCAGGCCCTGGAGCATTTGTCTTTTCTTTCTGGAATCTGTTTCTATTGAAAAAAATTTACTACACATCTAGCCAAGAGCTAAAGAACTCCCTAGATATTCATGTAATACAGTTGATACCCACCCACCACCAGAAAAAGCAAAGCAGAAAGTCCATCTCCGATGTCCACCCTTCCCTGCAGTCTTCCAAGATGATCAACATGAAACAATATTGTTACCAAGCATGAACAGCAATGCAAGGGACAAGAAAATGAAGAATCATCTCTCCTTATCTTTGTGCTGTAGCAAACCCAGCAGAAGCTGAGTGTGTCAAGAAACAGAATGAGTAAGCAATAAGTGGGTGGCTCAATATGTTCATTTCCCTCTACTATTTCCATTTCAAGTGTCAGCTTCCCAAAATGTATTCAATTTGTACTATAAATTTTGATTCCAAAACTCTTGCCATGCTGTTCAACAAAACAGTCTGTACTTACACACGTAAAAGGAAATATTGCAGAAAACCCTAATGACAGCAAGGGCCCTTGTATGAAATCTGTTGCAGCTACATTTGCTTCCAGATCTGAAATAAAATGGTAATTTTTTTTTTGGCTGGATGGATCTAATGACAAATGAGAATGAATCCCCCTACCATCTTTCCTTCACTACACAATCTGCACCAAGCTTTCATCCAGCAACAGCAGCAGACTGCTGACAGTGTTATCAAAGAGGTTCCCATGGGCTCTTAATCACTGTTGTAGCCTCTATTATGATAATATCCTTCTGACTCCTTGTTGTAGCCCAGTGTTATGTTTGAATAACCACATTCCATCACTCCTTTTATTTAATCCTTGGTATCTCCTGTAAATGCAATAGAATTAATAAAAATGCTTTTCTGGAGATAGCCTTCATTGTAACATGCAGAGAAATCAAAGAAAGGCTCCTTGTTCTAACAGCCAGATGAAAATCACTCCCCATAACCCCAAAAGGAACGAGAGTGTCTGTAAAAGCTCTCTCCTCTCTGCCCCCAGCCATGGCAGGGTCTCACCAGCCCCACTGCTGGCTATATTGGCCATATGCATCAACCAGTTTAATCAAGGAAAAAGGGGTCAAGTGTGGGAAAGTATCTGCATGCGGGTGAGCAGGAGGAAAAGAGGAGGGCAAAACATGGCATATCGTACACAGCAAAAGCACACGGCAGGAGAGTTTGCCACACAGTGCCCCTGCACACACTGTGCCCAACTCAGCAAGCTTCCCACAAGGCCAGGCAGCACCGCAGTCAGTCCCCTCTGTGGTCAAGGGCACCTGCTGCAATCTGGTCCTACAGCTACAAACCAGAAATATCCACACACAGGAATAGATACACACCCACTGCAGTGAGCTCTCTGCAAAAATCCAATACATTAGACATTTTCTTCAACCAAAGCCTCAAGAGCTTCAGGCTGGCATGGTAGTCACTGAATTCTTCCTTTCATCTAATAGTAGATAAAGATAGTATTTCCTAATGCGTTGGGGTGAAGCTCTGAGCAGATTGTCCACAGCTGTGCACCACCTGTACTGGTTGACTCAGAGGGAGAGCAAAGCACCATCAGAGGGTATAACTGGGAACTGGTTGCTATGCCCATGATAGCAAAAACCATCTCTAAAATCAGACAAGGGAAATAAAGCTTTTCCAATAGGAAATTAATAACAAAAAGTGTTATGAATTATTTTAGTCTCAAGTGGCCATAAAAGGCTTGAATCAAAATTTATTTGCGAATCGAGACAGGCAAACAGGCCCTTGGTGCGCTGTCACTGCTCCACAAAACACACACCGAGGGTACCACTGACCCACTTTTATAGCCTTGGTGTTACATAACAACCACTCAGCGAGAGGATCAAAAAATCACCAATCAATTGATGACACCATATGGCATCACTCCAGGTTCAATCCGAATTGATCCAAACTCACCAGTCGGCAGCGTTACATAAGGTCCAATCAGAGTCGAGAGTTAATGTCCAATCAGTGTCCAAAGTTAACGTCCAATCAAAGTGTGACTTTTCAATCCCTGCCGATGCCCTCAAGCTCATGCTTCTTTTCTTCCAGATTGTTCTGTGGCTCTTGCTCTCTTGTCTAGGGGTTTAGCTTCTTAGTTTAGTGGCTCGGTCTAGGGCTTGCTGTAATATTCCTTCATTTGCTTCTCTCAGGCTCTCTCAATGACAGGTAAGTAACAATAACAACAATAACAAGTGAACTATAAAACATAAAACAACTCTTAATAATCTCATCTCAATTATACAAGGACCCTTGGATCAATTAACACTTAACAATTAACCTCTGACAATGGCAACATTGTCTCATACTGACACGAATCAGTTTCACATATATCACACAAAGGGACCATGATTCCTGTAATTAATGCCATAAAAAAATCAGGTTCTCACAAGTAAGAATCGTAACTAACGGTAAAGCAACATTTAGCGAAAGGTAGGAAAACTCACCGATCCAAGCTCAGAACACACCCCTCCAGTGATAGTAAAGGGAGAAAAAAAAGTCCCTAACAATATATTCCGTACCCACCAAAACCCATTACTCACTTTAGCTGAGTGGGAGAGTGGAATTCAGCAAGCTTGTCATAGAGCAGGATTTACTGTGTCAGCTCTGATTTTAACTGTCACTTTGTTCTGGAAATGTGATAAAATAGCAAATAAATATAAATAATGGGTTGCAGACTTAAAGCTGTTATAATTGAAAAAACTCGTATTTATGCTGTTAAAAATATAGTCTCTCTTTGCACCCAAATACAGCTGCAGAAGTGAATTATTTGAAAGTGTGCATGAAGCAGGCATGCAAAGCCTGGAATTACTACTTATTATCAATGCTATGGTCACTCCTTCAGGTCTTATTCTAGATCAAGTAATACTGTGGCAGACACTGTGCACACAGAACACCCCCCGGTAGTAGGAGAGCTGCAGGCTAACCTCCTGAGCTGGAAAGTCCAGCAAAAAGAGTGGAGGATGACCCAGAAACTGCATTGAGCACAGCCTGAGATTTTTCTCAAATTCAGACACGGCTCTTTTTGAGCAGTCTTCAGCTCCACTGACTTTTCTCCTTTGGAGCCTTACAGACCAAGCTAGAGGGTAACAGTAAAGCCACCATTTTTCTCACTGCGGTAGGACACAGCGTGTTCTCCTCCCTGCCCATCAGGAGACAAGGATGATTTGCTTCCCCACTGATAAGGCTGGAGCACAGCCTGAGGAACAGAACTATTAGGATTAACTGGGTGTTCCATAATTAAGAGTTCTGCAGGCATCCTTCCACAGCTTTGCAACGTATATAAAATCTTGAGCTTTCCTGGGAACTACTGGCAGTTTCTAGTACATCTTCCCTGCTAGCACTACAGTAAGTTTTCTACTGAACCATGAGTCTTGCATACAAACCAGTTTATATTGCCCACAAACTGAGAGAAATCTACAAATCCTGTTTGCTGACAGCTGGTGCTAAACTCTAGTCAACAATTATCCCATTACTATATTTTTATCATTAATTTTGGTTTTCTCCGAGTATTTTCATCATCCTTATCAGCAACGCATCTGCTATGGTGGTTTACCATTCAGGTTTCAAGATCTATGCTAGTTGGCGACCTCAGCACTGTTGCAGGTCATGTATCAGCTGAAGCATGCACCCAGGTACAACTTCTGTGCACGATGAACCCCCTGACTTGAGACTGAAAAAAAACTCTACTTGGAAACATTGCCACCTGCCTAGTACTCAAATTTTCTGATGTGCTGCAGAACTGCTCCTCTTGCAGTACTTTGCCCTTTCTATCCTGTCTGTATGAAAACTGGACAAAGACATATAATGGCAATTGGTATGGAGAAGAGCCAAATAATTCAGTCCCCAAATAGATTTTGCTTTAAATCAAATTCTAACCTGCTGCTGATTCCTAAAAGCTATGCCACTTCTTCGCAAAATCAAGTTATTGCTCACAGAGCCACAAAAATTACACTGCTTTACCACAACTGACCCTGAATTTTTCAAATGCAATACTAAGTTGTGAGCTTAAAAGCTGTCTTCAGGCTGCAGAGTGAGCAGTGAAACGGCTTAAGAAACTTTTTTTTTTTAAAGAGCAAAGTAACTTTTCATAAGCCTGAATTTCCTTACCAAGCCTATTCCATGCTTAAGACCACTAACACTCAGTGGAAAACAGCTAAGCCTGAAGCAACCATTCCATTTACTTTGATTTGTATAGAAAAAGTTACTTCTCTTATGTCTCTTGCCAGCTGCAAAGCCTCATTAAAAGTTTAAGGCTAACACACCCTCCCGCAGGGGTCCCATCCCAAATGACACTGACCATCTTTTGCTTGTCTTTCGTTCAGTAGAAGAGCAAGATGCCCAAGTACACTTTGGAAACCAGGCCAAAGGCACTTATGCAGTCCATATATCCAGAGTGCCAATAATTTCTGTAGCAACAATGAAGTCTGTCCTCTTCACACTCGTTTAGTCTCATACTGAGCCATTTGACTTCAGACATGTGAAGAATCGTAAACAGATAATCTGCTACACATGGGCTCACAATGCAGAGGCTCCAAGCAAAGTCCTACACCAACTGATGTCAAAGACACTTTTAGATCACACAACATTTCTATTTTCTATTAAATTGCTTGTTTGTGTTGGTATCAGAAAAGGGATAAACAAATGCAGCTGCTTCTTTTTAGACGTAAATTCGTCAGGTTTTAAATGTTTGTGTAAGGCAGATCAATCTTGCACTCGTTCTTTATGTACTGCACATCTCAAACAGTCATCACACATACAGAACAGCTTCACTGCTGAATGTGTGCTATATGCAGCTAAATTCACACACAGTGTTCTGGTTTTTATGCTGAGAGTATTAATTTGCTCAAATCAAATCAGCTTTGACTGGAGCATATAATATACTTTTTACCTCTAAAAAAACAGGCTTCTTGCAAAATACATGCAAAATCAAGATTATAAAGTTGCATGAAGGCATGTACATTTTTATCCATTAAATGGCATTTTCTCTATGTTTGTCCACATGGAGACACTTTTTTGACCAATCAAGAAAACTGCCAACTCAGAAAAAGAGTTTCACAAGGATAAGCCTAAAAAGAATCATAGAATCATTCTGGTTGGAGAAGACCTTTAAGATCATTGAGTCAAACCATAATAATATATTGGGATTACAATATAAATGTCTATGTTTATTTTATAAAATTATTATTCCCACTATTGACAAATAGAAAAGTTATCCTATCTCTGCTACCTCCCCTTTCTGAAAGGAACTGCACACAATGTAAGGGGGCATGTGAGGGGGTGTCCTTTTACTTCTTGTTTATATATACAAAGGCTTTAGATCACAGGGAACACTATGGGTCAGCAACAAGCCAGTTCTACTGAATCCATAGAGTGTTTGTTGCTGATGGCATATATCAGAGCTGACTTTACTAGCTTCTGGCGATAGTACGTAACACAAGATTTCACAAAGCTGACATATCTAAAACAGGATCTTTGCACACGTTAACAGAAGATGCAGCACACAAGGACAAGATCTGTATTCAAACAACAGTGTGTGTGCAGACTCTGCGTCAAAGGCATACCTTCTTTTTCAAACACTCACCAGGGCACAGAGAAGACTCTTAACATGAACCATCGTGACACTGGAGCCACAGGTTTACCGAATTTCTAATCCATCCTTAGAATTGATCAGTAAAACTGCCCAAAGATAGGTGAGATGGAAGCAACCTAAAGATTACACATGCCCACATGTTTCAATGCCCTGCCTCACTTTCATTTTAAAAACTGCCTCCATTAATATCTTTGAAAACCCATCCACAAGTTCGCAGTGGATAAAGAAAAGCAGTATCTGGCTCAGTCTACTTTCACAGCAATTTACATTACAAAGTGAGGGGGAGATTGGTTGACACCGAGGGCAAGGAACAGACCCATGCATGCAAAAGCGGTGCTTTAAAAGTCCATTGCCATGATATGAATGAATAATCCAAGAAATAAGACTCTCATTTCTTTAAGTACTGTAGTCTATATTGTCTCACTCTGTAGCAGAACATACTAAGCTTCTGTTTACATTACATTAATTGCTTGGGTAGGAATAAAAATATTTGAGCTATTTTTGTATATACAGACTAACACCTCTGTGTCTCAATGACAATGTTTTCTTCTTTGCCTATCCCTGATGCACAGCTGTGAAAAATGCTGGATCTATGTGGTACTAACATTTTTCAGCAGAGAAGTATCATTTGGGAGAATCGTATCACCTTCTTTTTATAACACAGTTGCCTCCCCAAAAAGGTTTATCTAGTCCAAATATAGTCTTTAAGTTGACTTTTATAGAAATTTATATAGCAACACGATTTAATACCCCAGGCTCAGCTTTCTTTCCAAGGCTATACACTGCTGCTACAGTAGGGCCTACAATCACCTGCCAATGCAATTAGGTCTCTGCTACATTATACTTTGTTTCACACATTTTTTAAACCGTTAACATTATTGTTATTGGGCGTAATGAGACTAGAAGTCAATCAGAAGCATATGACAACGACTGGATCCATCAGTTTCTTCTGCAGGTAGTTATGCTGAGGTTGCTTCAGCACAAGAGCAGTTTATCCTTCACTGATGCCAGAAAAACTCGCCATTGAAACCCAATCTCTAATTCATCTTGATCAAAACACATAAACGTTTTGTTAAAGCACTGTCGCAAGGCCCAACTAATCATTTAAACATCTGTCTTGGATTAACAACCCAAAACCAAGGTTTTGCTAAATAAGAGTATTTTAAGACAAACAATATCCATGAAAAGCCTGAAGGATTTAATTCGTAACCAAGCCTGCAGTTATCTCTACTGCCTACTTTCACAACAAAATTGACAATATGAAGACAAGAAGAGGAAAAAATAATTCATCCATCAGGTTTGAGACCTCTCTAGATCTCTGAAGAATCACTGAGACAGTATTTAGAGGAAGGTCCCCCCAGCACAAGAAAAGCTGGCCTCTTCAGCCCCTCTGAAAACATAGCTAAAGAAAAGGAAGCAATCAGTTTCCACTGGTATTTACAAGATAAACTGAGAAATAAAGCATTATATTTGTGTTTTCAGTTAATTAGACTTTTGAAATATCTTAATATGAAATAATAAGCTAAAATACATCTTACCCAAATTGTAACTGTGTAAGAGAACTATTAATTGCATCTAAACTTAATTTGACTCAATGGTTTCTACTGGACAAGAAAGGAATTAGCAGTAAACTAACGCAAAGGAGGGTGTTTGTTCTAAGCCATCACACTCTTAAATTAATGGTCACACTAGTCAGGAAAGCGGTGCATTGCTTTACAGTAGTGCCTTCCAGTAGAAAGTACATTTGACAGCCTGAATTTTGTAGCTCGCAGGAAAAAGGGAAAGCGTGTTAGATCTTCTATTTGGAACTGGAAGCCTGTCAAAATGTTCTGCAGAAATATGTTGCATAACAAAGATGCAATAAAAACATTTACAGATTCAACTATTACAAGGCTTGGATCACCCGAAAATAGCTATCATAAAGCAAAGCAGCTGGAAGGACAGGGAGCAAAAGGATACTTTAGCACATAAACTCTGTGGTGAGGCCAAACATAGCAACTCTGCAGTGAGAAGAAAATCGAGGCGATTGGGATGGTCATTATAAGCCACTGCAAAATAGACTGGCGTGAGAAAGATAAGAAATTACACTTTTGAATAAACATCCTCTGAAAATTAGAGGTAGAATTCACTTAAGCTATTGTGCAGACCAAAAAGCTTTGAGGAATGAACACAATTGAGCGTCCTGTATGCCTTGCTCCGTATCCCCACAGCTCCACAGCAACATCCTCAGCCTCTGCATCCGTCTTTGCTTACAACTGGAAGTCCCTGCCCCTGAGACACTGTAGTTTCTCCTCAGACACCCTCAACTCCCCATCACGTCCCCTCACACGCAGCAGGGCTGACTGTCCCACCACAGGAGGGTGAGCATCAACATCCAACTCCCTGGACAGCCTCTCCCCGCCCAATGGTGGAGCCACAGGGACTCCGCCAGAAGTTACGAACTCCGCAGCATCCGCCTCTCTGTCACATCAGCAGTAAGTTCAAAAGGATGAAGACAGTCACAAACAGCATTAGCAACTGGACCCTGGCAAGAAAATCCTTCTTTAGAATATTATGCAATACACATCTTGCACAGTTTTTCCTTACACAATCCAAGTATGGTAATTTGAAATTAGAAAAAAGAGTTCCCAAAATGAAAGCCTCCAGAAAAATGTTCCCTTGACTACCTGAATTGTTCTAAAGGCCACTTAAAAAAAAAAAACCAACAACAATCAATTGGTAACTAGAAACTGCAGACAGGACTTGAGAATTTCTTGGCCTTAAATAACGTGCTGGTGACAAAAATTAGTAATAGGAAGTTAGTTATGAGTAACTCATCTTCATAACAAGTGCCACAGTTACAGCTCTGTCACTCAAATTAAAGTAGCAGTTAAAAAATTTTATATGCTCTAAACTCATACCTACACCATTTGCTTCTTCAAAGGAAAAAAGAACTGAGAAATCTACTTTTATTTTTACTAGTTATATGTTGTTACTGGAATAGACTGGGGGAGGGGTGCATCTTGGGGAGGGAATTGTTTTAGCTGGTATTTCTTCACCTTTCAAAAAAAAAGAAATGAGAGCTTTTACATGCAAAAATACTCAACAGAATGAGTGTCAGGAAGAAATTAAACCTGGCTCAATTACAGAATTTTCAGTTTTCACTACTACTCATTATAAAGTATAACCTCCAGATCTGGGTTTTGATTTATGTAGAAAAAAAAAAACAACACGTTGCAAATGCACGTAGGCTTAAACATCTCTGTGTGCTAGCCTACTGCATATGTACAGAGGACAGTTTGCTACCAGGAGGCCTTCTATACCGAAATAAACCTGCAAAGCAAGGTGGTTAATATAGAGAATTAGGTTGTTACAGTAAAAATGTTTCAGCACTTGGTTCTACAGGCCCTGGTCAACACTTCTGTCAAGCTCTGCTTCAAACAAGACCAGAGATGAGAAAAATTTAAGAGCAATACACTGTGTGTGACACTTCACTCCCCCTTTTGTACATCTCAGTGGCTTAAGGCAGAGCAGCCAGACTGCATGCTTCTCCCGTCGGTGCTGTGGAGAGCAGCGCTACAAGGGAAACACAGTACTGAATCCTTCCTCCCTCCAGGAGGCCCAGGCAGAATCTGGCTCACAGCAACGTTCCACCGCAATCCAGCCATTAGTTTTAACGTGCCTTTATTGAGGGTCTTGCTGATATCTGGCAGGAAGACACTGGGCTTGTAGGTTCACAGCATTAATGGGTTTGAAGGAAATTTACAACCAAGAATATGATTTACAGCTATTTCTTTCATCAAGCAGTTCATGCTACGAAAGTGTCATTTCAACACTCAAACCCCATTGAAATCTGGACAACACTAACTCAGAGTCCTCCCAGTGCTTTGCATATACTCTGTAATTGCACCTTTTAATTAGATTATTTTTCAATGAGATCTTATTTAGATGTGACAACCAACTAAAACAAAGGTTTTTCAGTAGACCAGAGGCTTTCATAGGGAAAAGAATCTTTGAAAAATAAAACAGGTTACCAATTCAGAATCTGTGTATTCTGACAACACATAAATTTATATCCAATACATAATATGCAATATGCAGAATAATGGCTGTTTGGTGCCCAACACCACGCATATTTCTCTTGGTGGCCTCTTTTGTGGCAGAAGGAGGTTTCACTACCCAGAACGTCTCAAGAGTTTTGAGAAAGTAATCCACCTTTTCTATAGAAACACATATGTCAAAGTATTTTGTAAAAGCAGCAGGAATAGCTATTTCATAGACAGCAGATTTCCGTTCCCATGGTTGTAACCTTATAAAACAAGATATATTTGAAAAATAAAACAGACCTACACAGATTTTAAAAGCTTGCCGACTTTGGTAACAGTAGACTCTAAGGAAAGATATTTTTGTTTGACTGCAGAAATGATCATTTTGAAATCCCTTTCAATTTGTATCCAAAGAAAACTTCTAAGGAAAGCTTATTTCCCCTCCTAAAAACTGCAGGTTGAGATTTTTTTTTTCTCACTTGTCAAACACATTCATATAACTCATGACATTGTTCAATCACTGCAGCTCTTGCCCTTGTTTTCTGTAAAGCTGATTAGCATAATACTGCCTGTATCCTTCAGTTACTTTCCTCATCCATTTAGGTATGGATAATTTAAGTCTGAAAATATTTTTAGCCTAGTATTTTTCTTGATAGTCAGAAATTATATTTTATAGGACCCATAAAAGGTAACACAATTTTGAGTCTTCTTTTCAAAATAATGGAGTATTAACAGTGCTAGCAAATTCCAAAGAGAATGTAGGAAGACAACTTAATTCATCCTTGATGCAACCCTACAGGGCAGAGCAGGAAAGATTGAAACAACAGGCAGTTCTGATTCCCTACACTGCAGCAGGAGGTCTCAATTTCAAGAACTGGCAATCAAGAGTGTGTCTGTGAATGTCTTTTCCACTCAGTTCCATCCTTTCCTTGAGTGGTTTTCAGCCCAGTTGCAGAAGCCCTCTTCCTCAGAGAGGGGGATTTTACACTGGCATCATAATCCTTAAAAAAAAAAAAAAAAAGTAAAAAAAGGGGCAGGGGGGCTTCCTTTAAAATCAACAAACTAAGTAGTTAAGACTTGAGAATAATAGAATTAAAGCCATGGGACAAGAAGAGGATTGGTTCTCTGAGTGAAGGATTCCCAAAAAGCCAAGAAATTAAGTTTCTAGCAAGACCTCTGTCAAGAGTTATTTATGACCTGCCTGGATTGTCACACTGCCACGCTGTATATAGCGGCTCCAGGAGACGGGAAGTCCAAAAGGAAGGTGTCCAGCCTGGTGAGAACATAGATTCCAGCTGAGCCGACCAAATCCCAAGGTGAAATAGCTTCAGCCTTGCCAAAGAAAAAAAATATATATATTTCCAGTAACTGACTTCAGTAAAACAGTAGAGAACAATGAAGCTGAGAAAGTGTCATTATTCCACTGAAAAAGAAAAATTCTGGGGCTAAAAGGATTTCATCAGTCTGGAAAAATAAGAAACCTAAATAGCTTCAGGACACAGTCCAGCAAAACATGAATACTGAATGCTAACTAGGATCAGTATCCAAGACTCTTCAGCTTTTCGTGTTAGTTGTGAGAGTAACATATATATAATCTCCATCCTTATATGCAAAAAGAAAGAATCATTTGCAGAAAGATAACAAGACAAATATATTAAGATTTAAAATCAACTGTTGCTAGTAGAATAACTAATAAGTTGTCACACAAGCAGTATTTGTCATATTTATGACAAAGGTGTTAACGGTTATTCCAGAGGGAGCAATGCTTTCCCCCCATGTCATGCAGAGGGACAGCCACGGCTAGCTGGGAGACTGGCTGTCCAGGCTGGGGCTGCAGCCAAGCAGCCCAGCACAAGAGACATTGCATCCTCTTTAACCTCACTGTTAGCAAACACAAGAGAGAAAAATCTGACAACCTCAAAGCTGGATGGAGAAGAAAAAATAATTTAATTTCTGTTCTAATACAGTGGTTTCAAAGTCTCATCTTTCTGGAGAATTATGCTCCTTCATCACAAAGTCTTCTTGCTCATTCAATAAAAGAATCTTTTTGCTGTCTTTTCTGTGCCTTCTCATTTCTTTCTCCAACTTTCTATTTTTAATCAGTGTTGTAATCATGCTGCTTTTTGTGAAGCAGTTTATAAAAAAAAAAAACCCTGAACTTTTATTGTGCTGCAGAGTGTCCTTGTAAATGTTAAAATTAGAGTGTCTGCCTGTCTTTCTCTTAACCATCAATCTTAAATGTGCACAAAGTATTTTATCTTCTTTGTCCAACACCTTGTATTCCTTCTGAAAAAAGACAAAGTAGGGGGTTTTCATCTCTGAAATTGTTACACACTTGAACCAAAGACTCACCACTACATTAATATGGCAACAAAAATAACATAGCTTTAAACAGTACTATGGGGGTAAAAGAAATAAACACAGTAACTCCTACACGATCCCAAGTTAGTTTTCATGCAGAAACTATCACTCCATATTCTGAGGTCTTGGAACACTGGTAGAGCCTACTACAGAAAGAGTAATCACAGCTCCATACTTCTGTTAAATACAAGTTTTAAAAAAGCATAATTAAAAAAAAAAAAACCCAAAACACACAAATACTCAACAAGTCTGCTGACAACACAATATTGTTGCTCTTACTAGTCCAGCGTTAGTGCCACAGTGAAATGCTCTCAAGTTTTGGCAAACCCTGATACTGTAAGAGTGCTGCAAGGTGACTCAGGCTGAACCCAGAAAGCCCAGAAAGAACTGCTTCAATACTCAGCTTTGAACTACTCAGGGACAGCACAGAAATAAAAGACTTAGCAGCTAAATGCATGAAGTCAAAACACACATTACTGACAGTTGAACCTGCACTAGCAGGAAATCACAGTAACAGTACACTCAAAGCACTATTTTTTCTGACAGTCATCAAAGGGGATGTAATCTGGACTGCCATGTGTTGTCTTTACATGCTATAGTCAATTTGTCTTCCATTTCCCAAGAATTTCCCAGGGTAGGCAAGGCCACAGATCAAAATCAAAGGGTAGATTCTGAGTTGACAGTAACAAGGGTATGGTGGATAGTGAGCAAAAAATACCCAAAATCCGTATGTCCAAGTCAAAATTCACAGGCTGATCAACACCACTGTGGCTTGACCAGCCATTTGGAAAACAGTGAGCACATTCCCAACAGTTCAAAGCAGCGTAGATTTAATTCCAATGTACAGTGCAAAAAAAAAAAAAAAAACATTACTACATCTGAAACCTTTTGTCCACGTATGTTTTTAACATGACAATGTAATTAATGATCTTCACCATTAACTGATGACCATTTGCTTTGCAATAAAATAAACTGTACTATTTTTAAGTGGCAAGATAAGACTAAAAAAAACAGGAAAGAGCCAAAGTATTTGGCCATTAAGTGAGGTAAAGCAGCTATTTTAAAATGGCTGACAGACTCTGGCAAAGGTTAGAAATACTTACTCAAGGCCTCACTAAGTCACACTGCAAGCTTTATCCACTGCTCCCCTGCTCTGCAAATCCAGCCTATTCTCCCCGAGCTGGCAGAGACATTTAATGATGCCAGCCTCCTTTGCTCACGACATTTAATGCCAGACATTGGCTTCACAGAAGGGACAAAGCATGGCTAAACCAGATGAAGCTTTCACACACAAATTATCTATGCTTACAGAAAAAATTATAGGAGAAATGTTATTCAAAAATTTGAATTGGATTCATGACATATTTCCCCCTTCCCAGTGCCCCACTCCAAGGGAAGAATTGTGTAGGTCCATCACAACCTTTGTAGTCTATATTAATAGACACTCCAATACCATCCTGTATCTCCCTATGTTCTGGCAATAATAGATACTCCAATACCATTCTGCATGTCCCTGTGTTTTGGCTCCAAGCTTACACTACAGTAATTAATACAAACAGCATCTTCTCCAGCAGAATATTTACATGGAATTATGTGGGAAAGATTCCTGCAGTTAACTCTCTACAAACTCTGCTTTCTCTTCTGGCCAAATAGTCCTTCCCCTACAAGCACACTATCACACAATGCACAACATACTTTAAAGTGAGCAGAGGAGGAAATTATTTTCTAGGCTGCTCTTCTCCAACTCTTTGAATGCTTCTAGTTGAAGCCATTTGGCAATTAGACTTTTCTTCTTTCTTTTCACACATCCCAGAACAAAAGTACAGTGGTGTCCTCAGGGAAGCAGGCATTCAGACAGATCTGTAAAACCAAATACAAATCCATCATCGTAGCTAGTCAATTAATTAAGCAGCTAGGCATGGCTAGAAGTGACCTGCTGGGAGAGACACTTTTCATGTAGTATACAAACTAGAAGAAAAAAAAAAATCCTAGAACAGTCAACAGCAAAGGAAGCATTTATCATTGTTATCACTGGAAACACCATGAAGCTTATCTTAAAAGTTAAGCAACCACTTGAGAAAAGCAGCAATTCTCCCTAGTGCATTGCCTGGCTTATTTTACTGCTATTGATCACCAAATCATCACAGAGAGAAAAGTTTGGTATTCTTTAATTGTTAGTGGCTCATCTGACATCATTAGAAGCTCATTTAACAGCTCTGTAATGTGTCCAGCAGTGGTCCTTCCAGAAGGGTGCTTAATACCTCCCCGAGTCGTAAATACTCCTGAAGTTAGCTTCTCCAGCCTTTCTACAGAGAAGGGATTTAAAATTATAATTGTAGTGGAACTACCTCTACCAATATGGCTAAGTGTGACAGGTACTTCAAATACTTTCCTGATGTAGTAAAATCTTTTATACAGCAACCAAAACACACATTATACATTCAGTAGCAAAACACTAAAAAAGAAACCAAATCAATAGTATTTTCAAAAACACAGAAAACTTTGTAACTGAGCAAAATCTGGCGTACAGATTAATGAACTGCCAAGACCCCTCACTAAGAAGCAACTGGTGATATCAAGTTATAAAAACATGCAGCGTCTCTACATCTTTTCTACAATATTATTTTCTTTATATCATTTGCCTCCATATTTGCATTCATTCATTAATTACTTTCTTGGAGCATAATAACCCAAAAGGATAATACAATGTCATACCCAACCATGGCCCATGAATTCAGATACGAACCCATAACTGGAAATGTATGAAGTTCCTGAAGAGAAAATGCCCTAAGAACAGCCACTAAAAATACATATAGGCAACAACTACAAACTCCAAACCACAAAAAAACCCCAAACCACTAGATTGATGTTGTGTTTTATTAATTCATCATTACAGTTGACATTTTATATACACAATGAGGAAGATTAAAGAACGATTTCCACTGTTCGATAACATTCGCTTCTGATACCAGGAGTTTTGCCAAAGGCTCCTGAATAGTCTCTTCTACCTAAATACAGTATAGATCAAATCCCACTTCTATGCTACAGGCCTAAATAAGAATAAACAAAGACTCAGGCCTGCAACACCTCTGTGCAAGCACTTCTGTTGGCATGAGAGAGTGATCTGTACTGCAGTTTGCCACAGCAGCACACGACCGTCTGCACCTCTCTTCTTCCTCAGAGAGGAACACAAAGAGCAGATTTTGCAGAAACTGCCAGCTCATGCTGAAGGCAAGCACACCACTTTTCCAGCAAACCCACCACCCTATGAATGCAACATTTGCTCTTTTGCATTCTCTAGTTGTTCTGATGCTTTTTTTTTATCTCCATCTTCCACGAAAAGGGCCTTTGGCGTTTGTCCACGCAGAAACTTATTTTAATTAAGAACAAATGTAAATCTCTAGAGAACCTAGTACCAGCTTTAGTTTTAGCTAACTCCTGATGACTGTCAGTTTAGAATTGAGACTTGTCTACACACAATTCCTTTTAAAAAATCCTTTTGAATAAACCACTGTAGCTTGTATTTACAGTAGGCCAAAAAGAGTGGGAGATAACTAAAAAAAAAAGTACTCACAGACAAGTTATTTGTCAGTGTAAACCATATTTTGCCTTTTTATACATATATCTCTGCTGCAATGCTGAATTAAAACAGTCTCTTTTTGCTTTTGAAAAAAAAAGTTGTATTTTGCAAGTTTAGCTCTTAGGTTCACTAAAAGAAATAACATTACCATTTCCCACTGCTAAAATAGTGTGATAATGCAAAATTTAGCCTAAAAAGTCAATTTAACATGTTCTGTGAATTTCTATTAGCACGCAAAGTATATGTGATACATACATAGGTAGATGGATGGCAAGATGATAAACTAAGTAGGACTATGTTCTTTAGAAAATTTAGATATCCAGACACGTAAACACTTCAGTGTTTTCCTTGAATGATATTTGGAGAGCTGTGCAATATGTGCTTCTGGCTGCAATATGCCACAACACAAGTCAGAGACATTCTGAGTAGGTGTACAGAGAGGTAAACAAAGTAAATGGCATTTCAAATGAAATAAAAAGTTCTGGGTTATACCATATCACACCACATAAATGGTGCATCTCTGCAAGGTCATGTATTTTGCCTCACGACTTCAAACAAGACAGAAAATGCTGCAACCTTTTCACATTAGAAAACTGATCTTTCCTCTCCTTGCCCAATGAATGGAACACTGTGCCCACACTGTTCCTTTCAAATCCTCACATTTCTAAAAATGATGCCAAATGCACTTGCAGTAGGCTATAGCTCAGTTTATTCAAGCTGAGAGCTGAGTATCTTCGGAGAAGTTAAAAGCTGGTTGTAAGGAAATATGCGGTTCCCTCTTTGCAGAGAGGGGATATGTGCAAACCAGACACCAGCTATATGCCAATTTTCTTAAGAAAGTGAAGAAAAATGTATAGTCCTCTCCTATTTGGAAGGCAAAGTACTGCAATAGGGTTCGAAAGTACTCTTAAGCTCTGGAGTTTGTCCTTCACAGAATGTAGATCCTAATTCTTTGAAAAGCGACAAAATTGCTCTTCTCCAGACATCACGGGTACCTGCCACAAGTGGGCACCAACAAAGTGCAGCTTCCCAGCACCTCACTTCTCTGCACTGCTCTACAGTCGTCCCATTTAACGCACTCTCTGTTCCTCTTTCAGTCTCACCTCTTCTTGGTAAATGGGATCATCCATCCAGCATCAGCTCACATCTACACGAGTCTGGGCATTAGTCCTCAGAAAGGTGCGCTCTTTGGGCAAAGAGACAGCCCTCTTAATGACTCTCCAACAGTTGCAAGATTTCATCACAAGGGCTTGTACATCAGCATTTCACAGCATATGGGACATTGCTACAGTGAAAGATACTTACAGTCTTTACACTGATTAAAGCAAATGAGGATATTAACCCCATTTCATTAAATCAACATTTTTTCCTATCACTTAAGCTTTACCTGCTCCCCACACCCTCCCAGCAAGGCTACTGAACCCAGGCAAAGCATGCTGCTTAACACAGGCACCTTTCACTCTCCCAAGCCAAAACAATTTACTTATCCTCCCCCTCTACTGCTGTAACCCAGCTTCTTCTGCAGAAAGACACCACAATCCTTCATCTCATCTATGTAATCTATGGTCAGGATGAGAACATAACATAATTCAAGTAACTATAATGGCCAACAAAAAAGCAAGTCTTCAAAGTATTGGTGCAGGGAACACTCCTCTGTGGCAACCAAGGGTACCAGGAGAATGTTCTGAAGCCTATGAACAGGTTCCAATTTGATCTCAATGAGATTTGGATCAGTCCATTGAAATGAATTACTTCTAAGCACTGTGTCAGACTTGTGTATCTCATCACTAGGTATGGAAGTGCCTCCCTCTCATCCATAAAGATGTTGCAAAGAAAAGGTATTGAATATTAATAGAATTGTTAATATGCATTCAGCACACAGACGCCGCATCAGCACTGCCAAGCAAATAACTCGCAGCAAGTGCACTTGTTTATTAAATCACTTCTACCTCTTTCTCTCAGCTCTAATAGCAACTTACCCCTTTTTGTGTTTCTAATAAGCACAATGTTATCTGGAAACAATCCCCTAAAATTCATTCTTTATCAGTAATGTTGTTCAGGTTTAAAGTAGTACAGTTTTGCCCAACAAACCTCACCTAGCTCAAAGCAGGATCAGCATAAGTCTCTGAGGGCCTGAAAAATAATATTTCAAAGTAAAATAACAGGGTTTAGTGATTGGGTATTTGTGTTCAACCCAATACTTCCTCCATTGATGGCAATGGGAAAATTGCCACCAATTTCAGAGACTGCAGAAACTATGTTTATACTCAAAATCTGCATTGCTTCAGGGAACAACTGCCACTGTGAATCACAGCACTCAGAAATAAATTCACAAGCTATATGTACTATGACTTGCATTTCCAAATCATACCCAAGTACAATCGATTTTACATAACACTAGAAGATGAGACTTCCTTCAGGATACATCCATACATTTTTCTCAGAACAAATTTGTGTTCACCCCAGCGCCAAGAATCGGGTGTTACCTGCAGAGCGAGGCTGGCCCCAACAGACCTCACACACAGCATTCCCACTGAAGGCTGTGCAGCCTCCAGGCAGTCTCCAGAACAGGGCTCCATCTACCACAGAACACAAAACACTTGCAGCAGGTGTTTTTTTTCATACATTTAATGAATTCCAACATCTATTTTTTAGCCAGTGCTCACATAATTTTTTATTACAGCATTTATACCAGGTAGCCTGGAGGTGTGTCATACTCCAATGAAAGAGAATTCTTTTATTAAACTATTACATTTGTTAAATTAATTTAATAAGCTCCTACGTAATCTCATTTCTAAAAAGAAAAGAGATCTTACAGTAATTCATTCCTAGCGCTCTCTTCTGATAGCTCTGGCTTGAAGAGACCAGCAGTCACTTTAGCTGAGCAAAATGCAACTTCCAATCAGATACTTATGAACATTGTTATAAAATTAAAGTAAAAGAACAAAGAAAATCAAATTGCATTGCTCTTCCAAACAAAAGTACAGCTTACAAAACTTTAATGGAAGAACACAGAACTTACCTATATTTACAATGTGTTGCCTATACTGTATTTTGCAAGTATCTCAAGAGAAAAATCTAACATGAAGTAAAACATGATGCTTTTTAATCTTACGTATTTTATCTATGCAAGTAGCAACAGTAGGCTAAAACTGAGAGAATCCACCAAGAATATCTCTTCTCTCAAAAAATTATCCTGACAACAAAAATGAAATTAAAACACCACTATGCCATTAACTTACAGTGGTACAGCTTGCCCAAACACTGTGGGGTTGTGGAAGGCTTAACAGGAGATGCCCTCCAAAGATGGCTTTGGAGCTGCCCCTGAAGGGCTGGCAAGCTCCACTCAGGGAGAGAGGGATGCAAGGCATTAAATTCAAGCACCAAGCTGTCAAGAGCAGGACCAAGACAGCCCTTGCTCACCCTCCTCATGTTCACTCCACCAGAGCTGCCGTAAGTGCTTGTGGGGATAAAAGGACCCTCTGGCCTCCTGGCAGCTACTCTGTGCCCTCTTGCAGGCCCAACCCTGACTCTACTCCAAAACATTACTTCACTTGAACTTCTAGACATGCTCTCACCCTGCTCTGCCCCATGGCTTTCCCGGTTACTTGAGCACTAGCCTCTAACTCCTGACGGAGGAGTTTCACTTCCTATTGCCATCAACACAAGACACAGAGAAAGGTACACCAGCACACGCAAAAGCCAGATGGACATAGCCAGCTTTGCATAAGCAGCAGGCTTCTCAAACCACTAATGTACTCTGCACTTTATTTAAGCAACTCCTTTTTTGTTGTGTTTTCTCTCCCAAACTACCTGAAAGAGCTATATAAAACTTTTGTGTAGCTTCCAATCAAAACAGATTGGCAATCCATCAAAACTGTCCAATGAATTAAAAACGCGCTGTGCCTACCCATAATACAATACAGGTGATTAGATCCAAATTACACTGGGAGGATCACTGCTCAACATAGGTTGATAGACTTTGGGTCCAGAAAACAATAAACCATGAGCACTATACCGTGTCTGACTGTAGGCTTATTTGAAAGGTAATTAAGTAGCTGGCTTCATACTGAATAGATATCAAACAGCGATTCTTATTGCTCATTCAGAAGCTGTATCCAAGTTACCAAACAAATTTCCAGTGAAGAATTATGATTTTGGAGTCCTAATTATCCACCATCCTGCTTCTTCTGTAGTAATTTAGACCCCTGCAAATCGAAACATGACAACTTTGCAGTAATCAAACTAATTTCCACTTTGTACAAATCTCTGCGCAAGATACTGGGCAGCAAAGATGTGCTCCTTTTGCCCTTCAAAGTACCAAAGCAGCACGGCAATAGGTCAGCCTGGAGGGACGAGATTTAGCAGGATGGAGAACCTCTGGGGGATAATCAGTATGAACATAATGAATGCTTTCTGTAGCTGTTTTTGCAACAATTATCCCAGCCATGGTGCGAGTGTTAGTACCCTGAGCATGCAGCTCAGGAGGAGAATCAAACCTTCATGGTACACTTTTACAGATAGAATATATTTTTTTAAATCCTCTTACTACAGTAGCAAAGTAGCAATGCTTTGGTGTCAGTTACCTTTTAGACTTTGATGCATCTTTAAATAGGCACGTCACAAGAACATTACCCGATGCTTGCTGCCCAAAATAACCCCAAGACTAATTTTGTTGATTTAAGTGGCTCTAGAACAGGAATATTTTATCTCAGTTTTATTCCAGTTAATTTTTTTAAATTAGGGCCTGTACACAGTCTTAATGGTTGGAGACTTTCAACTTAATAAATATACATGTTAACAATGAACCACAACTAAATCAAGTCATTACAATAATCTCAGTAATTTAAACATATTTCAGGAAAGGGCTCAATAATCACCAAACCTGCAAATTTCTGACACAAAAAGATTCCCTCAGAAGACAGTATTCTACATAAGTAAGACTCAAAACCAAAAACAATATTTGTGATACAGAAAGATTTAAGAACAAGGCTTTGACTGTAAATACACTTCTACATCAATACATACAAAGATATCAGTCTTTAGAACTCATTAGAATTTCATGAAAGCATTTAGCCTTTTGCAGAATTTAACTTTTTAACCAAGACTGAGTAGCCCCTAAACTGCCATGCATGTCAAAACCTTCAAGTCATACTGTCTGAAACAAAAAAAATAAGCTAGAATACATGTGTAATGAAAAGTTATATTAATCATCATTCCCCATTTCTTAGAAAAAAATCACAAAGGTACTACCAAAAATTACACCTACCCAGTGCATCCTGGAAAGGAAAAAATATGCTAATTAGGTTTACGAGCATGATCAGCTAAATGTTTCACCACAAAGGACGTATTATTGGTTCTACAGTAACTGCCTGCATTTTCACATCTACTGTGGGGAAGGACAGGAAAAAGAAAATACACCATTAACCCAAATAAAATATTTTTGTTACAGATGGAGTTTATCTCAATGGAACCACAAAATGAATAAAATACTATCATAAGAGACAGGATTTGCATGTCTGCACAGATACAAAAACTTAGTTTTACTAACAGCTGCTTAACATATTTGGAAAACAGTAGAAAGCATTCCCCTGCTGCTGCTCTAGACAGCAGTGCCATTACTCCAATAGAACATGATTTCTAATAGTTATTTTTCTACTTCTGCACAATAGTCTTTGTGCACATAACATACTTTTAAAACAAATCAAACAGTATCACCAACTTCATCTCTTATTCCTGACCATAACAGCTCCTATCTCTTATTAGAAAACCTCAAACGACTTCCTGAAAAGACCTGCCAGAACCTGTGTTTACAGATCACCAGACTTGCTGGTATTCTGCAGAAAGGATATTGTCCCACCAGTTTGAGAAGGGTCACCTTTAGCAAATTTCAGTGGAAGACATTCAAATAATCTTGGCTTTTATGGTCCTGTATGGAAAGATAGCACAAACACAATGCTATTATCCAACTCTACACACATGTTTAATGAGATCACTAGTCATGCATTACATTATGTGCTATATGGAACCGACTGACAAGAAAACTACTCCAGAGTTAGCAGTCAGCATAACAGACAAATTTCCTATAAACTTTAATAGAAGCAGTTTGCCCTGGATGTAAGTCGTTGGGGTTTGGTTTTTTTGAAAGTACTAACTGAATTTTATACACGTCAGTGTAAAGGCTCCCATTCATCTTTAAGAGACCTTTACCCAGGCCCCAAGGTCTCCTTGAACAGAAGTTAACTTAAATAACTTTTTACTGGAGTGCAGAGATGACTGGAAATCAGAATTATTGTATTTTGTGGCAAATCCAACCATCAGAAACAGAAAGTCTAAGTTAAACATTAAAAATTCCAAGAAATTCAATGGCAAGAAACCTTCACCTATTATTCATAGACTGACTTGGGCACAAGGTACTTATTGAAATGCTCAGCAGTATGTGTAAGTGACTCTGGGCATGCAGAAGGGAAAAATGTGTCTAGGAAACTTTTCTGGCCAAACTTACATCCCTGAAAGGCATAAGAAGCTAGCTGAGCCTGCACGACAGCTTCATGGGACCCATATGGCTAAATCCTCCATCTGAATCCCATTTTATACACTTAAGTCTTTGGTGGATTGTGATCTGCATTGCTACAGACAATTATTATTGACAGCTTTACACACAAAAATTCCACAAGACCTAAATCCTTTTCACTACGATGTTATCATCTTAGGCACAGCTATACTGGATCTACCAATATTGCTTTGTTTTCAGGGAAGAAGTGGGGGTTAAACCTCAGTCTGAAATGCCTACTGCCCTGTGTGAGAAATATCTTAGTGATAAATGCAATGGTTCCAAAGAACACTGTCCACCTTCAGTGATACTACTGGATATAATTTGACAAAAGCAGGTCTATAACCAGTACAGGTTTTGTTCAAACCTGTCTTAAGTAGATGCTTATGAAAAAACAGTGGTGTACAGAATACAGGTGCAGTGTTATGAAAATATTAGAAAAACTACAAACAGCTATGCCACAGGAATCAAAAAAATATCTCCAAAATGCTTCTCTTCTGTAAAGCTGGCAAAAAAAAAAATAGAAAATTCTAAATTAATTAACAGAGAAGATTCTTTCCATTTCTAAGAAATTTTTACACTAGCAATAATGGAAAACAGTCTTTTGTGTCTCTCAACAGTGTATTTAGGTTTTCCTTAACAAATAGATACAGGGTTAGATAAAGGTCAATCTGGGCTGGTATCCCAGCTACAGAAGTACGTGCATGGGAAGACACATAAGAAGGAAAGTACCAAGTGATCAATCCTCTGCTCTAACTTCACACTGTCCAACTGCTTGTAGTTTAGGGACTTTCTAAGACAGATGTTTTTGGTGCATGGTGAAGCTCTCCCCCATCAATTTGTCATTTTGAACCTGCTTGAACGCATTTAGACTTCTGACTGCCACAGCTTTCTGTGGCTGTTAAGTGCACGATTTAATCATATTCTTTAATGTATTCTCTACTTAAATATTTTCCTCTTTTTCTAGGGCACTTACGAATATGCCAAAGGATGCAATTGTGGTAAAATAACCATTGGGCTATCAATTAATTAATCAGCTCTAATGAATCCTACATAGTCATAGTTTTAGATTAAAACTCCACTGTCTTCTGAAAAAAAAATTCTTCAGTAGTCATGTTGCATAGACAGATGTATCATGTATTTAAAACATTTAGAATTTTGTCACCACACTTCAGAACTCAAGCTGAAAGAAACTAAGCCTCATTCTTTTTTATCATGTCTTTTTTTTTGTATTCTAAATACGTCAGCAGGATAAATACAACTCCTTGAAACAAGACAGCTGGTTATCTTGATACACTTCCGCTGATGAATTCAATTGCAAAACCCTAATCCTTGTAGTTCTTAGACTAGTAGTACATGACAGGCAAGGACAACTCAACTGGCCTTTAAAGAAAAAAAATCTGTGCATGAAACAGAAGCAAATAGTCTTAGGAAGACCTTCAGCGAAAGACACCATAGCTCTACTGTGACCGAAGTTAAAAGTCTGACTGCAGTTCCTACTTCAGGTTCACTTCACGGGCAGTCTGCTGTTACTAACCTAATACAGAGCTCAGGGTTTTTGCTACAGTATCTTGACACAAAGATCTAGGAACGGAAAAAAAAACCACAAACCACATGGTCCCAAAAGTTTGTATTGCATACAAACAAAGCAAAGAGATGCCTGATAAGAACTGACAGGGAAATATTTTGGTTAAAAGTTACAAAATATTTCAGTAGGCATTATATAACAAACTACACAACCTTCCTACCCGTCTGTTAAAATGCTCATACGTGGCAATGTCAGAAGGAACATGCCAGAAGGCAAACAACATCAGTCAACTCTGTTTAGAGTCCCACACAGGAAGGCTTGCAAAGCATTACATTTAAAGAAAGAAGAAATCCAGTTCTTCAAGCTCTGTCTTCCATTCTCCTGACCTAAAAGTGGTTGCAATTAATATTGTATTTGCAAAAAAATTGGCCCTGGATTATTAACAAGAAAAAAAATTTGAAACACATCGCAAATTCTTTACCCAATGCATGCTCTTTAGGCTTCTTTGAAAATGGGTCAAGTTCTATAGTCTCTTGCCCTTTTTCTGATTTTATCTCCCAAACATTATACTCTTGCTGACTTCAGGCTCCTCATGGCAAAAACCCTTCCTTGCTCTGCTTCTGTAGTAAGACCATTTGCCTCTTCCTTGCATTAAATAAATAAACCAAACCACCAAATCCAAAAAAACCCCAACAACTAATGCACATGTATTAGGAAAATTTTCTACAGCACAAAAGTGGCTACAATTATTTCTCATTAATGCTATTGCAAATTTACCTCAATCTACAAAGCTGTGAACATTAGCAAAGCAAAACTGGAATAAAAATACTCCAGCTATATTTTGTTCTCTTAATAGAAATGAGTTCTCTTGTTTCTGAGGCCAAATACAGAGCACATGAATGCACTGAAGAATATCTAGAAGGCTTCATCTTTTACTTGCAGTATATGCCAAATGTAATTTGCTGCAAGAAAGGTTTTTAAATCAAGTTCCTGTTCAGTGCTTTATACTTCACAGTTATACTGTGGATGCCAAAACACTCCCATGTAAGCAAGTCTGGCTGCCACTGGAACTGTGCTCTCAGATGCTAACCTTGAAACTTGCAGAGTTCTAAAAGATAGCTGGGAAAAAATGCTGTTATAAGTATACTTTGATCATCTAAATCTACAGAATTTTAACTTTTTGTTTAATTCAGTGAAATCACTTGTGCTTAACATACACCTTTAGATAATTGGGAGAGAAATGGGAAAACGGGGCAAGAGTGTTCAACTCCTGCAGAGTAAGAGTTTGTCCTTACTGTAAAACTTCCTTTGCGTTCTTAAACCCCCTTTTTCAGCTGGTCAGATCAGCTTAAAGAAAGCAATAGAATATTATTCTGACTATATGACGATACAGACTTCTTAGATTAAAATAAATATAACAGGATATTGTATATTGTGCAGGGGAATGAATTTTACAACACTTAAATAGTATGCCTGCATGTTACAGTCCTGAAAAACACAGAAGGCAAAATAAGTTGGGTTTTTTAATCTTAATTCCATCTAAAATTTGCATTTAACACCTGATGAACATTTTCTGGGACATTAGAAATTCCTGAAAGATACAGACAAATGAATTATTTAGTTCCTATCCCTAGCTCAAATTATTTCCCAAGTTAGTCACTGGTATAATGTGAAAGGAAAACTGTGATTTAAAACACTTTTATACACCACTGAGACAACCTTGTGGGAAAATAAACATAAAAATAAACACCTGTTGGGATCCCAACAGTATGCCTTAGGAAATGCATAGCCTGGAAATTCTCAAGTTCAGATATCTGCTATGTTATCTAATTTAATTCATCAGTTTAACAACTAATACTAAGATGAGTTATGGTATTTCTCATAACATTTCTATCATAAGACCATTCCAGACCATTACAGTGCTTGGAATAATTTTCTGCTTTCCAGACTGGATTTACATATAGGCATCCTTTTTTCTAAAGGCAATGCTGTCCCAGAAATGGAACTTTCTCTCTGTAACATAACAATCAAGAGCAGTCACATCCCCCCTTTGCTAGTATTTCAGCAGCGTAAACAAACCAGCTCACATAGTATGCAATCCATTGACCTTACCAGCCCATCCTAGTTATCCTTCTTTGCACCTGCTCCAGCTAGATTGCACCATTCCTAAGCACAGGAAATGGAGTTCACCCAGTATTTCAGATGAGGCCTTACCAGCTCCTTATATAGCAACATTACTGCTTTCTTGTCTCTCTCAGAAAAACTCCCAGCTGATAAACACCATCCTGGGATGGATCTCATGAAACTTTTTCCAGTTAGAAGACAAATCATTGTCAGTAGTATTGCTAAAGATCAACCTATAGCAAAAATGCTACCCAACCATTATAACATATCTACTGTATAGAGCTGATATAGTCTGTAAAAACAATATGTTCTACAATTTAAATTCAAGATTGTGAATTTTCAATTTTTGAAACCTTCACACAATTCCAAGAGAAAATACTGTTTCCATACGAGAACACTTACAGAACTTTGGTCCTGATTTAGTAAAGCATTTATGCATTTATGTAACTTCAGATTGGGTGCATTCCCTCACATTCAGTGGGTGCCTTTAGAAGACTAAAACCACACTTCAGTGCTTTGTTGGAATTTATGGGTTAACATTTCAAGGTGGAATTTTCGAAAGATCCTTGGGGCTCTTTTGCACTTAACTACCTCAGTCTCCTCTGAACGTTAAATGGCTTTAAAAAGCAAAAAGCAAATATTTTGTTTATCCAATCCTCCTTTGAATGGATATACCAAGCTCCCAGAGCTAACTAAGCACGTGTTCTTTGCATCTTGCCTTAAGCTACAGCTCTGCCCAGCACCTTCACACATTGACAGAAGTGAAGTTTCCTTTTCCACAGTTCTCCCGATGCCTTCCAAGTGCAAATCACTACAAGATGATCACATGTGACCATATGCTAAATTAAATTTGCCCAGAAGACTTCATTCATTGTCTCCCCGGGAACTAGCGATTACCCTACGTATTTCCAAGGAGATACCATTTAATTCAAAACCACATGGTTTATTCTTACAAATTAAACTGGGGGGAAAAAAAACAGATAAACACAACCATAAATCCATTTTCCTTACCAGATTATAACAAAGGTTGAGGCTTTCAAGATCACGCTCGACCTGTTAATTTCACATAAAGGGTGTTAAACACACGGCGCTGCTCCGAAGCCAGCTGTACTCCATTCGGTCTCCAAACACGCCTCCTGTTAATTTGTGACATTGCATATTTTGCTACTCGAGAGCAAGGAAAACCAGCGCTGTAGAACCTATTTATTCTGCCTCCAGGTACTTCATAAATATTAAATAAGAACAGATACGAGCTGCTACACCAAAAAACTTTTCAACTCCTTGGGAGGCTGCCGCCGCGAAACTCACGGGGCACACCCGAGGGCGGGCGGGACCGCGGCACCCCTCAGCGGCGGGAGCAGCACCCCGCCACCGGCCAGCCCGGGACCCCGCCAACGCCTCCGCCCCCGGCAGCCGCTGGGTGCGGGCGGGGCCCTGCGCGCGCGCGGCGCCGCTGCTCCACCTGCGCAGGGGGCGCGCGCAGCCCTTCCCCGGCGGGTTCCCGCCGCACCTCGGCCCCCGCCCGCCCCGGGACCGGCGGCACCGGCAGCAACTTCCCGCCTACACCGCCCTTACCTTGATGATGCTGCTCCGCCTCGGGGTGGCCTTGGCCGCCTCCAGGAGGCAGGCGTCGGGGTCGGGCGCTGCCGGCGGTCCCAGGCTGCTGCCGAGGAAGCGCTCGGCGGTACCGACAGCCGAGACGCCGCTGCGGCGCTCCCGCCTCCTGCCCGCGGCCGCCGCCGGGGCGTCCAGCGAAGCCGGCTCGGGCTCCTCCTCGGCACGGTGACCGGCGTCGGGAGGGGCACGGCCCGCCGCCGGCTGCTCTCTGCTGCTAGCAGCCTCAGCCATCGCCCCGCCGGGCGGTGTCAACTTCTCCGGGGCGCTGAGAGAGGGCGGGACACACACACACACACACACACACACACGGGCGGCGTCCCGCGGAGCTCCCCTCACGGCACGGCGGCGGCAGCGCCAACTTTCCCTGGAGGAGGCATCCCCGTCCCCCGCAGCTGAGCAGCCCCCGCGGTGCCGGAGGAACGGGGAGGGCGCCCGGCGCGCGCGCAGGAAACACCGCCGCGGCACCGCTCTGTTGTGACAGGAGCCGGGCGTGTTTTGACAGGAGGCGTTGACGGACGGGGCTTCGGGCCACTCAGCGCTGCGGCAGCCCCCCGAGGGCGCTGCGGCGGCCAATAGCCGTGGCGGGGGGCGTGTCCGCGGGACGCCTGGATGGGCGTTCTGGGCGGTGCGCGGCGGCGGGCTGCAGGTAGGGCTGTGGGTGAGGGCATGGGCACCCACCGGAGCTCCGAGCGACAGGGTCCTGTCCGCTCTGTCCGTGGGGAGCGCGCATATGTGGCGGGACAGTCGCGTCAACGCTTCCTCGCGCGTATTTTTGGCACGTGTCAGGGTGCAAGCAGCCTGTGAGGAAGGGGGTTTAGGTAACTCCCCTTCAAGCCCCGAGCCGATCGAGGAGGCAGTGGCGTTAGGAACGCGGCTGGGGAGCGGCAGGGACGGTGCCAAGTCGGCGGCTGGCGAGGGAGCGGTGCTGCCGCCAGCCGCGGGGCTGTTGGCGTGGCGGGTCGCGCCGCGCTCAGCTCCGGCTGCTGAAGGCGGGCCAGCGGAGCGGGTGCGAGGCGCGAGGGGGCGTCTCGCAACAGGCGACAAAGACAAGGCTCACGATGGGGTCCTCCGTGACAAGAGAAGTCATGGGGGACTGCGACTTGGTCGCCTTCTCCTCTCAGCTCACCGCGCTCACGGCCGCCGCCCTGGGCAGGGTCCCGCCTCCGCCGGGCCCCTCACAGTCCCCGGCCCCTCAGGGCTGTCGGCGCGCGGCGCCCGCCGTTGCAGAGCCAACACCGCCCCCTGGCGGCGGAGAGCGGCGCGGCCTGTTCCCGCGCCCCGCTCCCACAGCGGCCCCGGCACCAAGTCCCGCGGGGTCCCGGGTGCACACTGTATGTGCAAGTGTACATATACAACACATATCATATTTATAATTCCACGTAAAAAACTTTGAACTTCTATCAAGGTTACGGAGACATTCATCTTGTTCAGTACAAAGAAATGCTGAGTTTGGGACAGATCTAAATACCACTGAACTATTTTTAATGAGCTTCCATCTAAATTTGATGTAAAAAAATGTCGTAATACATGTATCTAACAGTTGTTTTGGGGTTTTTTTTTCAGAGAGAAAGACCACAAAATAAGTAACCCTAAAAGAAGGTACAAAATACTCATGCTGAAGAAACGTTTATCTTAAAAAATACTGAAAAGACTGGTAAGGGAGTGGAGGACTCACACCAAGCCTGCATTGTACAAGAGAGACAACATGATACCAAGTGATTGCAACAAAAAGGAAAAAAAAAGAACTAATAAAAGCTTATGGTTACATATGCACATACTGTCACACAGACTGACCTAAGAAGACTAATTTAAAGACAGTGGAAAAGGTAATTACCCTGCAGTATGTTATCAGAGGGAATAATTACTTTGTGTAGAAATATGTTGCAGCTTTTTCATGTATTTTGTGAAAT
This sequence comes from Pterocles orientalis, assembly GCA_011057875.1. Classification (NCBI taxonomy): domain Eukaryota; kingdom Metazoa; phylum Chordata; class Aves; order Pterocliformes; family Pteroclidae; genus Pterocles; species Pterocles orientalis. The sequence continues at coordinate 717,642 of WKFP01014225.1, forward strand.
CTTATTAAGTTTAATCACCAGTTTAATTATTTGGGAACAGCAAAGTACTGTCATAGCTGGAATCTGATGAATCTACCAAAAACATAACTGTAGCGTGTTGCACAAATAGACAGATGCATATAACTTATTAAAAACTTTATCCTTTCTAGGATATGTCTCACACATTTCAAGTTAGAGAGATATTTGTTGTCAACTGCCTTTGTCTTCTGAGATCAAAAGCTGAGAATCATTTAATTCTCACCTTAAATTACAACCTTTGACATATGAAGTCTTTAACTGAAAAGGGTCTACAGGTAACCTACAGATTTTAAGTTTTATAAACAACAAGCCTACAGGGAACACAAAACAAATCATATTTGTTTTGTCCACAAGATGCAGAGGCATTAGAATTATGTATGGTACAGCTAAGACAGAGTTTAGTTAAACTTAGCTCCAGAAGGTTGACTATTTTTTAGTACTGCATTTCTGACTGTGCATCTTGGGATGCTTCTGATGCATCTTTATCTATCTGCTTCTCTTTTAAATGTGAAGAACCATGAATTATGAAGGAAAAGAGCAATTGGTTTTGATACTTTTTAATATCTAATAAAAAAAAATAACAAAAGGAAGCTTTACACTAAAAGTGCTTCCATAGATCAGGATGGCTTAGTGATAAGTGTACTTAACAGGTTCCCACATTTAGCTTTAAAATTATCTGATACAGCCCACTGTACCAAGACACTGCAACATTATCTACAATTACTTGAGATAGGGACTGATTTTCAAGAACAGTCAAGGAATTCACTCAAGCTAAGAAAGACAAGATGATAGATTAAAAAAAATCTCTTTGTGTTTGCCTGAACACGAGTCAGCAAGTGCCTGCAGTGTCTATTTTAATGTGTTTTTTGTACACTCAACTTACTCCATCCTTGAGGCACCCTTAGGTTCCTTAGTGAGTGTGTTTTGTATCATAAACCAGCTGAAAATACAGTTGGCTTGGAGCTGTGCTGAAGTATAGCTTACATAAGCCAGTAGTTTCCACCTAGATAGTGCATTTGGGGAAGCTCTTAAAATTAAGTGTTCTGCTGGGAGCTGAAAGTGATGCTCCTGTACCAATTGACCATGGCTGATGAAGTGTGAAACTGACAACTTTTCCTGTGTCAGAAACATCTAATCTGCAACACTGGGAAAGAGCAATAGGGAACAAGTTGTAATTTCTTCAAGTATGCATTCACGATGATAGCAAATCATAATTCATTTTAGAATTGATAACACTTATTGCAAAGCTATTGATGAGAAAATGTATTCTAGGTAATTCTTAAAGTAGTGATTTTTTTTTAAGTCTCAGTGGTTATTGTGTCTGTGCTGTTATAAAACAAAAAAGCATATTAATGATATAATTTATTTATACAAAGATGTACTTGTTGCTAAACTTCATGCAGGTTTTGGCAAAAAAACTCCAAGTCATATTTTGCCTATAAAACTATTATTAAGTTATTAGGCTGGGGAAAAAAAGCAAATTCAAGTACATATAAAGCAAATATAGTCAAAAGGTCATAATCTTTAATTGAAAACATACTGTGTATGTTTTCAATTTTTGTTAAATTTAAAAAAATATCTACACTGCTTGATTCAATGCATCCTAATGTTTTTGTTAGTTCTTGTTTTGTCTCGCCTCTTACTTTGCTGGAAAAGCCTCACTATACTCATGTATCTTATTTTACTTTCTAGGCAGTACAAATGTTGTGTCTTCTCTAACTTAGCAAGAAGTACTTTTGTGATATGCCTCTATCTTAATGATGCTCTTGTTCCAGCTGAAGTCACTGATGAATTATTTTCACTGTCTGATGGTACTTTCAGGCTAATCCAGTACTTTTAACAGTTAGAACACTGCGGTTATGGAAGAGTCCTGCCAGTTCTTAGCTCTGAGGAATAATTATTTATTCTAGCAGCATTGTTTGCCCAAACATACAGCAATTGACAAAGGGTAAAATCAGGACCTCAGTTAGGTCATGTTTAATCCTATTTTACAGCCATTGCTTGCTATATAGATATGGGCCCAAGCTCTTGGGGTGGAATGTATTGATTTCTATACGGAGATCAGTTTATATGAAAAGATCCTATCTGCACTGCAAACAGCCACCCAAAGGTTAGTGAACACCAGAATTAAGGTTAGTGGTCCCAGTGCAAATGTTGCAATCATGTAAAATGCTATAGGACTGTGGCTCCTCTGCATGGGATAATCTGTGTGGGTGACACTGCTTTCCTCACCTTGAGCCCTATCCCAGTTCTTACCTTCCTCCAGACACAATATTTTACTGTCACTCACCTCCTTGTCCCTCAAGCTGTAGCAACATGTTCTCACACTCAGCAGCTCTTCTCCCTCCTTCCACTACGTGAATACTCCTAGTTACTGCTGCCAATCATTTCTTCACCAGCTCCCAAGGACCACTCAGCCCAGAAGACCTGAGGAGGACTGGACAACCTTGCCGGAATGGCTGTGGCATTTTGTGCCACTTTTTTGGGTACTTCTTTCCTTGCTCCTGCTGTGGACTTGCTTTACCCATTTGCTCCCTCTCCTGCAGGTTCAGCTCTCTCCACCTTGCGTTCGACCGACATAGTTTCCTTCACCCCCAACCTGTGCGTAGTGATGGGTCCCTGCAAGCAGGAGGGAGAATGCCGTTGCTCATGGCTCTGCTGGTTGACTTTGACCATGGTACAGCGCAACTGCTCCACAGCTGCAGAGAAGACTGAATGGAGCCTGGGTTAGGTAATGCCTGGCATGAACAGGGGAGTAACATCTGAGTTACAGAGAATCTATAAAAATTTTTCAGAGGCATAGCGGGTAGCAACATTTAAACTAAATTTTGTAGACAAGAAAGAGCACATCCCTGAAAAGGAAGTTATTCTTCTACCAAATTTAGAATCAGTTGTAAAAGAAGGTGACGATGGAGTTTTTCTGAGAGAGGATGGTAAAATGTCATGTGTTGGTTTGTTTTTGTAAATAATTTTAAAATCTTTTTTTTCCTATTCTGATTTTCTAGGGTAGGTGTTTGACAAGAATCCATTTCCCTTACATAAACAAAGAATCATAACATGACTCATACACCAACCTTCAAATTTTTGGCCAAAGTGATTGAAGTTCGGAAAGTTAACAAGTAACTGAAAATAAGCTTTTTTAGTGGACAGCATCAGATAATCCCAGAAGTGGTGCTACAACCTAGGCAAAACATAGAGTTTATTCATTTGTGAAACTAGTGACACTTTCTCAAGTTTCCCATGTTTTGTGCTAGTTGCTCAAGTTTTGGGAAAGGAACAGAAGACATGCTGTATACTTTATAACAGAAATTGTCTTGAGGATTTGGAGGAGTCTTAAAAATGAATTCTTATTCAAGTCTAATGATACTTAATAATAATGGCTTTTGTTTAAGGTAGGTGGAAATTCCACTTAATGAGAACATTTACCCATGACTGTCTTTTTCACAGAGCTCTTTTTAACTCCTCTCATCATTGCTTTTAGTATTTATTTGGCTGTGACACATGCATAGAAATCTAATTGTAGTTGTTGCTAACTTTCAGGCTATCTGAACTTACTTGTTAACCGTTATGAACAGTATAATCCAATAGGTGTATGCCATTTTCCCCTTTCTTTGCTAACTACCTATCAACAGGTACAATTTCATGCCAGAGTACTATGTCACAGCCTTTCATATCCTTACTATGGTAGCAGATGAAAGCAGAGAACAGGTACCCTGTGAAGTCTATGCTTTTTATACTGGAACTGAAGTTATAGTCAGACTTTGGCCTAGTCCTTAACACCACTTCCAAATACAAGCTTGTATATGGCTAGATAGACGGATTTGAAAACTTGCTAAAAACATCTATGTCTGGTTGTTCCTCATGCAAGCAAATTTGGCCCATGTCTCTTAATTCATTAGAAAAAGTCATCTCAAAGAGGAAAAAAAAATATGCTATATAATTGTGATCAAAATGTAATCCACAAAATAGCTTAAATACCTCTGGTATTAATTGAACAGGATTTTTAAAAGACTCAAAATACTTTCCATCAGGGATGAAGTATATTTAATCTTTTATTGCAAAACCTTTTGTTCCTTAATGTCAGGTTGGAAGACGTTGGACATGGAAAAGAAAGGCTAATGACTAATCTATGTAAGCTTATTTTCCTGACATTTGCCACTGTGGGAGTACTAATGTGCATAAATTGAAAGCACTGTTAACCAAGATATTGATATATTTTTTTCAGAGTGGGGTTAAATAAACTGACGGTTAAAATCCGTAGTCTATACTAAGTCCCACTATAGGGGATTAGCAGTAGGATTAGCAAAAGCAAAGCATTGTGCAAATAAAAGGCCAGGAGAGCTTTACTCCCAAAGGCAGAGATTTACAGACAAGTCCATAATAAAAGTGGAAGAATATATCTGTGTTGGACAAACTTAAAAGACATATTGACATTGTGATTTGAAGAATCTTCTAATTCTAACCAGTTACCCTCTCTTCATCTAATCTCAGATGTAGTCAGACTCAGTAGCAAGATTTGCAGAGATTAAAAGCTAAAGTTTATTAACTCTTCAGGCTATGCCGCTGACAAAAGACAGCAAGACTTTTCCCATATGCCTTCTGCAAATGTGGCAAAGATGCCAAGAAGTGTTTTTATGAGCAGATATTATGCACAAGGAGGCTCAGTGAACCATACTTGAACAGAGCACTACTCAAAGGGGGGGATAGGAAAAAGGAAAGGACGAATTATGTCTCTTGTTTTGTAAATCCCTGGGTCCATAGTGTGGGCCGTAATTTACACTTAATTATTTCCTAACAGCCACTACAAGAAAATCAAATTGAATTTACATTCTGTATTAGTCCAAATGCTTTGAAAGCCTTGATTGGAATTACCACACACAGAGAAAATAAAGAAAAACTAAATTAGTAATGGGTGACAATAAAATGGCTTGGCTCTTCTACTGTATTTATGTGTGCCATTCTATTTCAAATCACTGAAGTCAATAGAGAGAAAAGTTCCTGGCCTTTTGGACTGCTGGATCTAAAACACAATAAAGAAAAAATAGAATAGAATAGAATTTTACCATAGAAAATTACAACATAACTCTTAAAAATTTCCATAAGTATGTGGAACAGATTAGCAACATCCAATCTACAGTAAGATTCTTCTTTACTTCTTTTGTTTTATTTGGAATCTATACCTAGACATATAATGACAATTGAAGAATCAAGTTGTAAAAGGTGGGATTAGAACCCAGAGCCATTTTGTCTGATGGCAGTCAAATGAAATGGGAAAAGAAGAACCTGTTTGCCTTATAAGAAGACCCCTTTAACATCATGGCAGTGTACAGGTGTTATTAAATTACACTTATATCCACATAGCTTTACCCTTCCAGAGCAAGCAAAGTCTGATACTTTATCTTTCTTGCAAGTATTTTTTCCCAGTTGTGTTTCATAATACATGTCAATTGTTTATAGTCTTTTCTACTCATTTATTTCTGTCTGCAGAATTTTATATTCAGTTCAGTGAAATATGTAAAATATGGTATTGTGACAACTGCAAAAGAATATTAAAAACCTAAAATTTATCAAAGCCAGGATAAGCATTAAATTTTTGTTTGACTAAAGGAAACACAGTAGGGAAAAAATGAGAGGAAAAGACAATCAAGGCTGTCACACTAAGTTAAAATAAATGAGGAATCTGATAATTCTCTCTTCACCCACCTTACTGGAGATCTATTAATATTTCCATGTGACACATATCTATGGTGTTTTGTTGGAGGACTATGCTTTTATAATACATAAAGGAATAAGATTTTTCAGTAGGCCTATTTAGTGTTTCCTATTAATAACCATATTATCAGATTGAACAAAGGATTTTAATACAATTCTTGCATTTGCTAGGGACATTTATTAAAGTACTGATAAGCTTTACAATTTTACTCATCTCTTCCGCACCGGTGCAAATACAGATACATTTTTAAGTACTTTCCCAAATCTGGCACTTTTAACTGTATCTTTCATATTTTAATTGTAACAAGTTCCATCAGAAATTAAGCTTTTATGCAGCTGTTCCCACTGATTTCCCCCCCCCTTGAAGACTTGTAAAATAAAAGGCACACAAACACCTTTATAAATAAAGCATATATACTCTGAACTCTGAAGTTAGACAGAAAATAAGTCAGTCTTATGTAGTGACTTAGTTCCAATAACCTATGTCATGCTGACCATTACTTTTGAGAAATAAGATACTTTAAAACTAAGGTATAAAATCTAAGTATGTCTTCAAATGTGAAAGAAATCACTCATTGCCTCAATACATTTTGAGCTAGAAATCATCCATAATAATATTAATATTCTACAAGAATGGACTGAACAAGGATGCTTTTGTTATGTAACAATCTACCACCCCGGGAAAATAATATCCGGAGAGTAGTCCAGTGTACTGATCATGCAAGTCTCCTTGTCCTCTGGATCATCCATTGGTGAGAGTTGAGAAAATGTGAAACAGGAAGCAAATGAGGAACTCGGACAGGAGTAGAACAGCTCAGCTTGATGGAGCCATAGGAAACAGTGTGGGAATCCCATACACCTACCCCAGTACCTAGCCCTCAGGACCCACCAGAGGCCAGCAGAGCCCCCAAGTACCCTGTAGTGCTCCTAACATACTTCAGAGCTAGCCAGTACCCCTTAAAGCCCTTATATACTCTCCCAGTGCCCCCAGTACCTCTCCGAGCCCTCCCAATGCTATTCTAGAGTCCTGCAGTACCCTGAGTACCCAGTACCTCGCCAGAGCCCCTCAGAACCCACCCTGTGCTGACTGCAGGGGTTAAAGGGGTAGAGGATACCAGTGCAGCCATTATGATGAGAAGGGGGTGTGACAGAGAGGAAGCAAGCAAGAGTATAGTTAGGGCAACCAGAAACAAGGTAGAAGGCAGAGACAAAGGGCAGAGACAATGGTGGAAATTGGGAACGGGTGAGGAGTCATGTCTCATCTAGAAGGGAGATGTGCACAACTAACCCAAGAAAGGGAGTGGTGTGTGAAAAGGGCCTATAAGATTGAAATGTCACATCAAAGAAATACACATATTTGAATAAATGGAAAACTTCCCAGAAATGAGTAATTTCCTTCTGCATTAGTCACATGGCACTGACCATAATTTTTTTTTTTATTTAGTGGCACTCCTTAGATCACCATCATCATTTGCTTCTAAGCACTGTTAACTCTGTCAGAAGGGCTCCTCAAAATCCTTGAATACATAAGAGCTCTCAGCTTTTTTATTGTTCCAGTTAAGGCTCAAGGTATAAAGAATCCATTCACAAGCTCATAGGAGAAATCACTGTGTACATCTTCATAAAGTACAGATTTTTTAAATACAGTGGTAGTCTATGCAACAGAGACAGAAGTCAAGCTTTTAGTAACATCCTGGGAGACATTTTTATGAAATTGAGAGCAGGAAGTAAGTAATCTTTCATCAGGTAGAGTCTGGCTCTCCCTGTCTGACAACAATACATTAACGCCCATTTAACGCCCATATTTCCATGAAAGGATCTCAAGATACTGGTAGGAAAGCTAGCATTATTTACAAATAAATAACAGAAGCAAAAAAGGTTGCCTGTCTTTTCCAAGGTCAGGTAATCAATCAGTGAAATAACAGCCTGTTGCCAGGTCCAAGTGTTCCTTATAAAAGCATCTTTGTCTTTTTGTGAGTGGAGAATTATTTTCCTCTTTTCTCCTCCCAAATAATTTTTGCTCCTTACTTTTCTCTCTTGCTTTTTTCAGTTTCTCTTTTATCACTTAATCTCTGACTTTCTCTGATGCTATAAAAAGGGACAAAAGGCAAGAACCTACAGGAACCAGCGCAGTCAGACTCTTCTTTGTCCAGCACTGCCTTTTAATTTGTGGGAGAGAACAGTAGGAGAGATCATTTCACACTGCGTATATTGCTGACATGCAGACTCAAGAAAAACAGATGCACTCCTGACTTCCTTTGAGAGTGGCTTCCTAAGTTAGGATACTATTCCCTTAATGAAGCAGCCACACAGTGCTAGGGCAGCCCAACAACTTCTGTTATAATATTTAAATCCTGTATGCATGGCAGCACTTTTTGCCAGCTCTGCTAGTAATCTTGTTAAATTCAGAGACTGTTGGATTTTCAAGTTTTCAGTTTTAAATTATCGGAGTAAAAAATAGCTTAATCTTTCTCATTTATTTGCAAAAGTCATGTTTTTGTTACAATTACCTTATTAGAAATGTAAATGTCCCAGATTTAGGTTTCTTTAATTTGAGGAGGAGGTGTAATGGAGATCCAACAATTAAAACTACGTAAAGTTCACTTTTATATTTCTTAATATTTCTGTATTCTTTCAACTGTTTTGACTTTAAATTCCCTAAATCAAGATATGAAGCACACGAAAGGCTTGGCCTATTTTGCCTTTCACATCATTAAAATGTAGTGCTGTTCTTAGCATAAGCTTTGTTGCTGTCTGATAAATATTCATAAAAGTCAATAGCTGCAATTCAACAGAGTTCTGTAATCTCACAAAATAACTATTTTAAAAAATCTCATCAGCTCTGCTAAAATTGGCTTTACTTTTATGCAGCTTTCTCAGCTAAAAATGTCATTACTAGGAGTTAAGCATTATATTGTTATATATTGCAGACACAGAATTATTAGAAAGTTTCTTTTAGTTTTTTTTTTTATTGCTTGCAGTAGCAATAACGTTGCAGAAGCTGATAGATGTTAAAGCAACACCAGAACAGTACAGAGCAGTATAGGGTTCTGTAAAGACCGCAGGTGTATGCCCTGCCTAACCTCAATGAGAGCCAAATGATGTTATTTATATGGGAAGTGCTGGTGGTTTTAGGTTGGATTGGTATAATTTGCATAAAGCAAACTTAAGCAAGACAGAAAGATTTGGATTCAACTAAAACATTTTGTTGTAGACATCATCAGGAAAATGTTCTTTGAAGTTTTTATTGTGAAGCACCCATTAAACAGGAGAGTAGCCAAAGATAAATTGACCCTGCAGTGATCCTGACATTGTATCTCGGGGCTGAGCAGCTGTGATTTACCCTGTGACTGATCACTTTGAAAAGCAGCTTTCCCACTGGGGTGGTTCTCCCGGCATGCATTTGTCAGCGTTCCAGCTCTTGCCATTATCAAATCAAGCATTTTTGTCAGGCTGTACATTGTAACTGGATTGATTATGAGCTTGACATTTGAATCACTCTTTTTTTCCAGACTGTTTAGCAGCAGAACTATTTTCAGGGCAATCTGCTTTTGCAAACGAGATTAATATGGAACAGGTTGTGGTGCTGTTCACTAAATGACCACAGAAGTACACCTGACCCAAGTGTTACTATTGGTGCTTCTCCTCCAGGTCAGTAAGGGCTGAAAAGAGTTGAAATATTTTGAGAAGTGGTCGCAAAGGTGTGTGTTATTCTCTAGTCCTCTCTGGTAGCAGACCCCAGGCCTACTGTTGCACAGCAGTTTTCCATCTTGAGAGTGTCTTGGGGAACCTTAGGAAGTCTCTGTGAGTTGTACTAAGAACTTTCATTTCTTCACACTGACAGACATAAAGTCTAAACTACGTTTTTGCCTCCACGCAGCATGGCCGGGTGAGTCAGGCCCAGGGCACAGCCTCACTGGGCATGTTTGTATTTCTCCCGCTGAGGCCAGAGGACAGGTGAAAGGCATGACCCTCTTTTCCTTCCAGTTTCCCCTCCTTGATTGAGGAGATAAAAACACGGCTGGAGGTCACTGCCTGGTTTCTCAGGGTGGGCAGGCCTCGAGGAATGTTTCCTTCGTTACCCCGGGGCCTCACAATGCCGGCACCTTCATTCTCTTCCAGTCTCTGAGCATTACTCCTGTGCGGGGCTCGCCGTGGCAGCACACCGGCGGGGAGGGTAGAGGAGTCGGGCTGCCGGTGGCTCGCCGGCACGGGGCGCAGGCAGCTAGGCGAGCTGCTGGGAAGCGGCCGCGGCTCAGTAGCCCGTACGGGCGGTGGGGTGGGGAAGGCCGGCAGCGCCCAGGACCCTGAGGCGGGGCGGGCGGTGAGTGGCTGCCCCAGCAGGTGCGGGGGAAAAGGCGCCCCCGGCCGCCCGCTCGCCGCAGGGGTCCCGTAAGGGGAGGCCGCAGATCTGGGAAGGGGCTATTTCCCCGGGGGAAGGAGGGCTGTAGCGCTCCGGGAAGCGGCGGCTCCACCAAGCTCACAGCCGCAGCAGTGGAGAGGGGGCACTCGGCGGGGGCGTCTACCTTTTGGGCGGGGGCGAGGAAGGGCGGCTTTGTTCCTCCCCGGCCTCCCCCCTCACCGACCCCTGTGCTTCCCCGCTTCCCGCCTCAGTGCCGCCCCTGGCCGCGGGGCTGCGTGTTCCCCGCCCGGTAGAGGCTGGTGCTCGTCGGCCGGGCACGAGGCGGAGCCGCTTTGCTCGACGCGTGCCGGCAGCGTGCCGCGGCTGAGGCGGCGGCGACGGACAGATGGAGCCCGACGGCGCGGTGAGGAGCCCGTGTGGGTGATGAGAGTGCCTCCCGGGGGACCGGGGAGCCGCTCCGGAGGGAGGGCAGGGAGTGGCGGCGGGGCATCGAGGCGCTGCCTCTCCTCCGAACCACCCCGGGCTGGCGGCGGCGGTTGCGGCCTGTCCCCGCCCCGCGGGGTGCCGCCATTTCCTCTGTGGTGCGGCGCTCAGGGGGGCTTCGGGTTCCGGTAACCCCCCCCCTTGCCGCAGGTCTCCAGCGGTACCTGGGGAAGTTGGGTGTCTGACTTCTGGCGTTAGAGGATATGGAATGTGTAAAGGGGGTTGTTCAGGGAGTGAGGTGGGGCTCATCTCCAGGCCTTGGTAGTGCTTGGTTGGCTGGCTGTGGATGGGTTCAACATAAAAATGAAAATTTATCAATTCTGGTAAAGAGCAGTTGTCAAACACACTGGATAACCCCTAAAATACAGATGAACATATATTTATCATAGAACCATGCTATGATTTGTGTTGGAAAGGACCTTAAACATGCTGCAGAAACACCCTCCACTAGCCCAGGTTGCTCAAAGCCTCATCCAGCCTGGCCTTGAACACCTCCAGGGATGGGGCATCCACAGCTTCTCTGGGCAACCTGTGCCAGTGTCTCACCACCCTCGCAGTGAAAAATTTCTTCCTAATGTCTAGTCTAAATCTGCCCTCTTTCAGCTTATACCCCTTACCCTTTGTCCTACCACTGCACTCCCTGATAAAGAGTGCCTCCCCATCTCTCCTGTAGCCCCCTTCAGGTACTGGAAGGCTGCCATTAAGTCTCCTCAGAGCCTTTTCTTCAGGCTGAACAACCCCAGTTCTCTCAGCCTGTCCTCATAGGGAAGATGCTGCAGCCCTCTGACCAATTTTGTGGCTTTCCTCTTCCAACAGGTCTATGTCTTTTTTATGTTGGGGGCCCCACTTCTGAACACAGTACTCCAGGTGGGGTCTAACAAAAGCATTCCATACTGTTTGGAAAAAAATATTAAAATGAGTTTTAAAACCTGTAGAAACACAAACAATTAGACAAATGGCATGCTGTTAGCCCATATTTTTGTTTGTTTTTTTTTTTAATAGTTTTCTTACTTCTATACTGGCATTATGTTAGCTTGTCTCTTTACTCTTTTTAACCTGGTGGTTATTGCTTCAGCCTCCTGACAGAAGCTAGTCATGCCCTCTTGCTTCATCTTTTAATTTTATTATTTCATTTTAGAAAAACATTTCTTCACTGAAAGAGTGATCAGGTGTTGGAACAGGCTGCCCAGGGAAGTGGTGGAGTCACCATCCCTGGAGGTGTTCAAGAAACATGTAGATGTGTTGCTTAGGGACACGGTTTTGTGAGTTAGGTGCTATTGGGTTGATGGTTGGTCTTGATGATCCTTGAGGTTTTTTCCAACCGTAATGATTCTATGATTAAAGAGAGGAAACAACGTTTGAGATAGCTATCAGAACACAGATTATAATATTTTTAAATTTGTTGGGATTTACCATATTGGGAGTTCACAAGTGATGTGTTTGTTCCTCATTTCTTCCACTGGGGGTTTGGGTTTTGTGGTGTATTTTTTTTAATAAGACTTGGAACTCTAAAAACTTGTGTGGAGAAAATGAAATTTGAGCTCTTTGAGGCCATGAATATGTTTTGGCTGTGGTGTCAACTGCTAGTTGTTACTTTATAGTTAAATTCAGATATTTTAGTGCTGTACACAATTGACAGATAATTATACAAGTAGGATATTGTATTTGGTGTGAGAGATGAAGAAAGTAACCTGTTTCATCGTCAGGAAATCTTCTTCCTTCTAAAGCCTGTGGGACTGTAGTGATTATGATTGTTCCTTGCCTGTAAATGGTTTTAGCTGGCTTTTTTTTTTTTTTTGGGTTTAGGCACTACTGTAGGGTAGTATTCTCAGTAGGAAGAATGCCTACTTTCTCCTGAATACATCAAGTTAAAGACTTCAGTTCTTCCTCTGTCCCGAATGTGTATGTTTTAGTAAATTTGGAAAGGATTTTTGTCTTACCTAAAAGTAAAAAGGTGTAGACTAAGCTGGATTTATTGTCTTTAAGGTGTCCAGAACAATGGTATTAACCCATTACTCAGAATTAACAACACTGGTTTTTGGGTAGCTAAGGAAATATCAAATAATCCTAGAAGGGCTTGTGAGGTAAACAGAAAAACTTTTTTGCTAATGTTTTTCTTCGTTATTGTTCTTCTGTTTCTTACTGCACTTAACTGTCAGACTTCATTTTTTGTGTGTTCTCCCAAAATTAAGTGATTTGCTTTTATCCAGGAATGCTTAAAAGCAGAGATAAGAAAATAATGTCTTGTAAGTGAAAGAGGCAAAAATCAGGAAGTAAAACAGTGTAAATGAAAGGGGGGATTCTATAAGGAGGACTGTTGAAGAGCACTTCATTTTCTGCTCTAGTTCTTAAGAGGCTAAAAGATATGGATACCACAAGAAGTGAAAGAACTTTGTACTAGATGTAGTAACTTTCTATTTTTTAAATATGCTTGCATGTGTTTTGTTGGTCCTCGCTATAAATTTTAAGGGTTGGTAAAGAAAAAAATACATCTCTCTTGTAATCCTTTCAAAGAAAGGTTGGAGGCTGAGACCCCTAGATTCCTACTTCTAGTTTTCACTACTCTGCTTACTGTTAGTCTTGTTACCTGCAGCAGCTGATTGTCTTTCACTTTGGGCTCCCTCCATAGTGGTACTGTCAGGGTGCTATAGCTCAGAACTGGTTTTAGTAAACTTGCAGGGTGAGGGGGGCAGAAGAAGACACAGCAAAAATGTTCTTGAAGTCTCTTACTGCAATTCCTATTAGAGAAGTTACTGACAGTGCTACCTGGCTGCTTTACAGCTGTCATCTCACAGTGAGGGTTGACTATAAGGCAGTGTTAGCTTGTTCTGAAAAGGATTTCCAGTGAAATTCAAGTTTGTATTGTTTCACAATTCACACGTGTAAACACGATGGAAGTTAAAACACCAGGCAGATTTCACTTAATAATGGTTTCCATGAAGTTCCCACTGTACTGTGTTCCTTTACTGGGGCAAGAAAAATCTGGTTCTTTGCAGACAATTTCTGTTGGGATCACTGTGCGCTGTGTTTGTAGGCCAAGAGTGTGTTGAATTAAAAGGCTAGTCTTCCAGTGCTGCTCTTAGCAGTTGAAATGAACTTGTTGATTTTATGTAGTGGAATTACGGGTGCTCAGCACTTGGAAAATCAAGCAGAAGCCGTTGCAGAGAGCAGAGTTTTGTAGATGTGTGTGAGAGTGCAGCTTGACTTGAAAAGGTAATTTCTATGTAATCTTAAGCTAAGAGGCTTCTAATAGCTATAAATTAATCTCTAATAGAATCCATAATTTGGGATTCATACAGCAGGGTACTGTGCAAACAGAAAAAAAAAATGGGGGATTATGCCCTAATGTCTAACTAAAAAAGGTATTACAAAAAAAGTCAAACTTCAGATTGTAGTGTATTCACTAAGTTACTTAATTGCTTAAAACTAAGCTTATGTTTAAATACTTTGAGCTGCCTTCTGAATAAAAATACCTGGTTGGTGTTCAGTTGTTCAGTATTTTCTGTGCCTCTCAAAAAACTCAGTATGTGTTTTCTGTTGAAGTTTTTAATTTAATAGCTTATAACATGTAAGATTTTGAAAATATTTTCTTTCAATCAGCAGACCACAAATCAGATGCAAACAGAACCTTTGTCTTCATCTCCCAACACTGTGTCACCGGTACCATTAAATAGTCTGGCCAGTGCTCCAAGGTTTGGAACAGTTACTCCAAATCGCATCTTTGTTGGAGGAATTGATTTTAAGGTATTTATTTCCTAACTTCACTACTAAATGATAATTTGTAACCCTATAAAAATAGGAAAAAATGTGAAACGTGATCATATGTGTGTTTAAGTGGTAAGTGCCCTTCACTATAATGTTCAAATCGATAGTAGAGAATAAAGCTTTAAGCCTTGATTTATATCAAGTAAATACATACTTTGTATTACATAACTGTTCTACAAAGCTGACTTTGTACACCTAGCTGCTAGAAGTTTTTGACATACTGGTTCTTCAGAATTTTTACTTTTTAAACAAGGTGGCTTTTGTAATCAGCAGAGCTTATGGTAGAAAAGTATGTTGAATTTTTTGTGTGTGTGTATAACAGTGTAATTTAATAAGCTATAAACAATGTTATAGATCACAAACAGAGGAAATGTCGGTAACTCTAGTTCCTCTAGCACTTTTCTTCCAGTACATACAAAGTAGGAGCTACAATGCATGTATTCCTCACTTCCTATAGTAGTTTTCTTAAAAGCGACTGTTTGTTTTAAAACAAATATTACTTTTCTGAGTAATTTGCAGTACTAATATTAATTTTTAGAATGCTTCTGCCTTTGCATATGCCCTAAAAACCTCAAATAGCAGTGAATGTTGAATATTTGTCCTGAGATATGCACCAGATCTTTATGCCAGCTTCTCTGGTACTCTTCTTTTTTACCACTTTGGATAATGAATTAAGTCACTGACTTCTGTGAAACATTCTTCGTCTGCTTAGCTATTTCTTTGTTCTTGCCAAAAGTACCTTCTCTGCCTTAACCCTCCTAGGCTTCAAGATCTTTTGAACAGTGACTCAGATGAAGAGGAGGAAGAATGACAATTCACTTAGACTAATTTGCATAGTAAATAGAAGAAATTCCAGGATCTTCTGGCTCATTTGGCTGAGATAATTCAAAGGGAAGCATTGTAATTCAAGAGGTGTTGTACAAGGTCTTCAGTATATTTGAGCTTTAGCAAAGAGGCACCGTAAATTTTTGCATTAGTAGTAAGCAAATTACTAGAGCTTTTTACAGAGCTGTCTCACTCTGTCCTTTCTTCACTGCAATTTCAAACGCTAAAACACTTTTCTGCATAACATATCAGTTTTCTTGTTAATTGTCATATTTGTTCGTTTTGAAGGGTTTTTTTCTTGGTTCAGTCACTGATAGGTCAAAATCTTATGAATCTTAATTTCAGCAACAGAGGAATTAAGTGTGTTTGTATCTAAGCATAAAGAAGTTGGATTTTGTTGGGCAAGGAAATAAACGGCATAAAACCTCTGTAAATGATTTATCTAGCCTTTCATTTATTATGACTCGATATCAAGTAGAGTCTTAAATTTCTGTTCAAATCGTAGGGTGTGTATGTTGGTCTTGGACTGGTTTTTATTGTGAGTCTTGGGGTAAAAAAGCTATTTATTTTTGTGTAAAATAGATGCTTAATTGACAAAAAATTATTTGCTTTTCAGCAAGCTCTTTTATTGTTTTGCCAGACACTTCCATTTGGTCTGTCACTGTAGCAGTGATTCCTGTTTGTAAAAGGAAACTTCTAGCCTCTTAAATTTAGAGAAATGATTCAGTAAGAGAAGTTACAGTGGGGTGCATTTTCATTTTGGTCTGAAGAGCTCTTTCTTGAGTGGTGGATGCCATGTATCTTTGACATAGGTGAAGGCTTAACACTAGCCTTTCTTAGGAATCTGACAAACGCCTTTGTCATCTTATGAGGCAAGTCCTGAATGTGTTTCTGACAAGCTTCTAGATCACCACATTTTTCCAGATACTTGGAAATTTTACTGTAAATCTTAGAACAGTGTTTCCTTCGTATTCCCTTTTAATACAATGCTTTGCAGAGAAACCTTTGGCTTTCCAAGTTTATAGTCTTGTGTAGCCATCCCTCATGTCCTTGAGGTTCTGAATGACACTTTCATCACTGATTAGTCTTAAGGGCTCTTCAGTTGTTTCTTGGCATATTTTAGCCTTCAGCTATTTTGTCATAGGTTCTTTTTCACAGCTTTGTGAACCAGCTGAGCTACATGGAACATATGGAGCTTAAAAGAAAGTCACCCAGAAATGGGAAATTTTCTCCATAGGCCTTTCATTCCTAAGCAGATATGTTTTGGTGTTTGTTGAAGAAAATTGTAAAGGAAAGGAAAATCTCCACAAGATTACGAGTCTTTTGGACTTTGTACATGTTTTGTTACTGGAGAATGTGCAAACACTTTAGCATATGCTGTGGAGTAGTTTTATATAAGCTATCAGTTGTTTGGCTGAATCTATTTTCCTGTGTACACTGGCTTTCGTGCTTTTGTTTAGGTGCAAAGCATGATCGTCTATTCAAGAGCATGGTTCTGGAGTCCAGTCAGAGTTTTTTTTTGGCCTGTTCATGGTGGATAGTTTGTCAAGAGCCAGTGCAGGCAGCTTCCAAGGAGAAGACACAATTATAGAGCTTTAATAAACCACTGAAGCGTTTTGTGCCTGTTCAGTGCACTTGTACCTGTTGTTACTCCTCACACATTCAGAGTGACTGGGTATTTTGTAATATTTTAATGGCTAAATACTTGGATTAGTGAGGGAGATAAAGCAGTCTTCTACCATCATTGCTCTCTTCTGGACTTCGAGGTTGTAGCAAGCAAGCTGCATTATTTATTTTTGTAAAATGTGTCTTGAGGGTAGAATTTTTAAAAAAGAGCATTAACTTCATATTCTTTCTGATTCTGGAAGATGTTTGAAACAGTTTTTGTTTCTTAAGGTTTGTTTGCTTCTAAAACTTGGATGAGGCAGATAAGCCTTTGATGTGCAGAAGATTTACTAAATTGTACACATACAGTTAAAACCATTAGAAGTCATTAATTTAGAGATAAAATAGTACTTGTGATATAATTCCTTAAAAAAATGAGAAATATAGATGAACATGGAAATTGCTTGAAACATAAGAGGTCCGTGCATATAAGCATACTTCTTCTAGCGTTAGGTATAGTATGAACTAAGGACTATGTAGAACAACATTTTTAAATCTGAAATGTTCTATTTGGGGCACCATATTTCATATATGCTTAGGTTGTAACAGAAAACGGATTTATGGAGCGTAAATGAGTGTTCACATTACTTAGGTGTGCCTTTACATTAGGAACTTGTGGCAGAACTCGCAAAGTAACATTTTCTCCAGGGGGATTTATACCATTCTCCATTAAAAGGCCCTTTTCTTACTTAGTTTATAATGGGGAATTCCTATGGTATGCCTATATACTTAGATTGTTATATTAAAAATACTTTAGAAAGAGGGATCGTGGTATATTACATGGATTTGATCGTTAAGTCACTGTGGTTTAGTGGGGATTTTTTTATTATGTGACCTATGTACTTTATGGAAGCCTACATGCTCTGCTGTTTTGAAGTTTGAAAACATTGCAGTGGTGTTTCATATTGTAAACAGCACTCTAGTATGTAGTTTACAGAAACTAAAACTCCTGTTTTAGAGGATTTATCTAACAACTGTCCTTTACAAATAAGACCACTGAAGCAGGTTTACTAGATCTGAGTTTTGTTGTTTTAATGCCTTTGTAGCATTATTGCCGAATATGAAAATGCAGGAGCTGCGAGGCTCATGCATGCTCATTCTTCTCTCTTTCTATCCAGGGTTATAATTAGTTTGTAGCAAACTTTATCCAAATTATATCAATTAAAAGTCTTATAGTAAATATTTGTTGAATAACTATGCAAACCAACTTCTTTTTCTTCTCCCCCTTGATTTACTGTACTAGACAAATGAAGGTGATCTAAGGAAGTTTTTTGCTCAGTATGGCAATGTGAAGGAAGTGAAGATAGTAAATGACAGAGCTGGAGTATCAAAGGGGTTGGTATAGTAGAATAAGCATGTTGTGGGAATTGACAATAAAACAAAGATGACTGACAATTGTAAATTTGATTATTTTCATAGCTCTGTATATTATTAATTTTGTCATTGATGTTCCCAGTTGTTCCATTTATGCAAAAATCTGTTCTTGCTCTTGAACATAGAAATATAAATGTCTTTGTAATTTGCATAACTGTAAAACTCTATAGTCATGTTATAAGATGATGCAGCTAGGACAAAAACAATAGTCCTTTCATTTTTTTTATGACAATGATAATTTAAGTAGGTATCCTAAAAAGGTAGTTTAGTTATTAAACATGTTTCTGCTACTGAAAGCCAGTGTGGAAAGGAGCCTAAGAAAGAGGAAGAGCTGACATACACCTGATTGTGCTGCAGTGCATGGCGATAACTGAGATTTTGTGTGAAGACTTTTTGCAACAAGAACATAAGGGACAAATGTGACAATGGAGCTTGAATGCAGAAAGGGGTCTAAGACTGGAAGTCAACAATAAGAGAAATGCCAAAGAGCAAATCTGGAAAAAGATTAAGACTGGATAGTAAAGTTATTGCTAGAACCCAAAGGATGGTGAAGGAAATAAGGTGGGGAACTGTAGTGCCACAGAAGGAGGGAGAGAGGGCTGAAGGAAAAAGGAACATGAGAATTTGTACCTGTAAAGTTCACTTTGGTCAGAAGCTCTCTTCTGAGCAGTAAGGCATTGGTGTCTGAATCTTATCATTTTAATGCTGTCAGTGTTTAACATGTATCAACAAATTACATATTGAAGTGCAGGTCTTAGCATAGAGTATACACCTGCATGGCATGTTGGACTCGGTCTTGGTCCTGGATCTGTCACCAAGCCTCTTACCCTTTTATTAAATTGCAGTAAATATCTGAGACTTGCAGTACATATATCCATATAATAAAGAATTTCCAATTTTTATTGAGTTGTGATTGCCAACATATATCTCACAGTAAATATGTTGGAAAATTATTACTTTGAACAGTGTTGGGATTTCTGTTGAAATCCAAGTGCAGGCTTAATTGCTTCTCATTGACAAGTGATTTAAGAAACAAGTTTGTGCAATTGATTGTGTCTGGTAGTTTATTGTCCAGATAGCACGTAGAATGACAAGTCCTTGTAGGTAAGGTCCCAAGCTAGGAAAATAGATTTGTGCTCTTTGAACTTGGAAATGCTTCCGAATTTGTTTAGAGAAGACAATCCAGAAAAAGCTCACAGATTTAAAAGTATAGCTGGTTAGAGACTTACTGGACCTGTGTACTCAAATGAGCATGGAGATGCTCACAAAGAATGAGGTGTTACATTGCAGAATTTGGTCTTCTGGCTGGAATGACAGAAGCTGCCTTGGTATGTTCTGAAATCTGACCCTGAGAAATGAACTACAAACTTGAGAAATTATGCATACAAGGCTACTAAAAGATTTCCAAAAAAGATTTGTTGAAATTCAGGAAGTTGAAGTTAATTTTGGAAAAAAATTCAAAATTCTTGTACATCTGTGTTGTGGTACAGACTGCAGTTAGAAAATCAGGCACTTCTTGTTTAATAGAAATGAAGGAGCTAAAGACATAGAATAACAAGGACAATACAGAGTTTTGCATGGCTTTCTATGTGGGCTGCTCATTTGCTGCGTAGAAACAGTAATATATGACCATGTACTTAAATATATTAGTAAGTAGACTATAACAAGGATGTTAAATTAAGATTATAGTTGTTACTATGATCTTTATTTCTGTGATGGATTTTTTTTCCTATTAGCTTACCTTTTAATGTCACTTGTGCTATATATCAAGTAATAATGTGCAGTGTATGTAAATATAAACTTCAGAGACTTAGCTTCTGTAATTTTTATTTAGGTATGGCTTCATTACTTTTGAAACCCAAGAAGATGCACAGAAGATTTTACAAGAGGTAAGTGGTAGTCCCCATTATGATTATCTCTTAAATGAAATACTTCATTTTATGTTAGACACTAAGTAGCACTGGTTGTCTGGTCCTCTTCTGTTCGCTAAGTTGCATTTGGATATCTGTTAAGTTTGGTCTGTATAGCTCAGAAGATGGCTTAGAGAGATCTAAGATAAGATTTATACTGAGATTTTCTGGAACTAGGGAAGGGAGTTGCCAGTTCATAGTACAGCTCTTAACTTTGACATACAGTCTTTACTTTCTTAGACTATGTGTGGTGTGCAGTACGTACAGAGCTAAAGTACTCTGTCCTTCACAATTGCTTTACTTTTGCTTTGCTAGAAAACCCATTACTGTGAAGATTTTCTTGTGTGGAGTTGGGAAAGATAATTGCTGTCTTTTATTCTGACATGTTTGATTATCAGAGTTGACATAATTATTTCCAGGAATTAGATTAAGTCTTAAACAATGAAGCTCATTTTATGTCATGTAACTTTTGCTTCTCCTTTCAGCTGCATTACTATCTTGATGCTCCTTGTAGAACCTTCCTTGAAACACGGTTAGCGCTTCAGCTGTATGTTAGCTCTTCAGTTTGAGTTCTTTAGGGTTTTTTTTATGTATGCTCCATGTTCTGCTTGAAATGTATTGGAGATATCTCTATCAGGACCTATTGATACACTTGAGGGTATCCAGGTGCGAAGAAGAAAACCCCAGAAAGTAGTATCCAAATTGCCTTCTCCTAAATATAAAGCTGGTTAAAATGTTGAAATACTGAGCCTTTGCTGGAAATTCATGTATTAAAATTCAAAATAAGAGCTGGGACATTTTCAAATAAATTTTCAGAGTGTTTTCAAAAAACATGGTTATGTAGAGCCAAAAGATTATACAGACAGGAACTTCTTGAGTCAGCTTCTTTTCTTCCCCTGTTTTTTTAATTGGTTTATTTCTATGAACTAGGAGAACACCAATGGTTCTGAGTACCAGTGTGAAGATTGCTTCTGTTCTAAGTCAAGGGCTGCTCCATGTGAAGTCCTACTGGTGTCTCATTCAATGATACTAATACTTCTATAAGTGCTTTAGTTTAGATGTCCTACTATTCTATCACCTTTTTCATCTTTGCATCATACTGCTATCTCATACTCATCTTATGATCAATTAGCATCTAGGTCTTTCTCAGACATCTTAAGCTGATATTTTCTAGGCTTTAGTAGTTTGCATATGAAGTGAGTTTTTTTTATTTTGTACTTCTCAATTTCTTTGCTTTTATATGATATTCTGATCATTTGGCACTGATTTTTTTGGCATCTTACTTTTCTGTCATGAATAATGTCTCCAGAAATTTATTTTTCTATGTTGGAGTCTTCAAAAGTATTAAATTGCCTTAGTATAGAGAACAGACCTTGAGGAGTTTCATCAGGACCCTCTTTCTAGTTGTATGATAATACTGTTAAAGCTATCTTGTCACATCTTTCTGAAGTGATTTTTTTTTTTTATTATTCACCACAATTTTCCTTTTAGTTGTCACTTCCTGTAGGATCATGTGTAGTTTTTCATCCAGTGCTATATTAAATGCTTTGAAGAAGTCCGTACAGATATTTCTCTTACCTATGAAATTTGTGTATAAAAAAAAGTCTAAATTCTTATGGTTCAGGAACTGAGAGAATGAAGAACTGCCCACTGTAGGAAAAGATCAGGTTTGAGACCATCTAAGGAACCTGAAGGTTCATGGGACCTGATGAGATGCATCCATGGGTGCTAAGAGAATTGGTGAATCAAGTTGCTAAGCCACTATCATAGAATCATAGAATGGCCTGGGTTGAAAAGGACCGTAGTGATCATCTAGTTTCAACCCTCCCGCTATATGCAGGGCCACCAACCACTAGACCAGGCTGCTCAGAGCCACATCCAGCCTGGCCTTGAATGCCTTCAGGGATGGGGCATCCACGACCTCCCTGGGCAACCTGTTTCAGTGTGCCACCACCCTTTGGGTGAAAAACTTTCTCCTAATCTCTAACCTAAACCTCCCCTGTCTTAATTTAAAACCATTCCCCCTTGTCCTATCACTATCCACCCTCGTAAACAGTCGCTCCCCCTCCTGTTTATAGGCTCCCTTCAAGTACTGGAAGACCGCAATGAGGTCTCCCCGGAGCCTTCTCTTCTCCAAGCTAAACAAGCCCA
>WKFP01014225.1:746799-784967 GCA_011057875.1 Pterocles orientalis
GTCTAGCAATGACTTCCGCCATCTCCCTCAGCACCTGCGGGTGCATCCCATCAGGACCCATGGATTTATGGGTGTCCAGATTACTTAACCGCTCCTTAACCCAGTCTTCATCTACCAGAGCAAACTCCTCCTTTGTCCTGACTTCCTCTGGGGCTTCAGGGGTACGGGACTCTTCAGGAAAGACTCCGGCAGTATAGACAGAGACAAAGAAGGCATTCAGTAACTCTGCCTTCTCTGTATCTTCTGTCACCAGAGCACCCACCTCATTCGTCAGTGGGCCTACATTGCCTCTGGTGTTATCCTTGACCCCTCTAGCAAGGTTTAATTCTAAGGAGGCCTTAGCTTTCCTAGTTGCCTCCCTACACTCTCTGACAACATTCTTATATTCCTCCCAAGTGGCCAGCCCCTCCTTCCATGATCTGTAGACCCTCCTCTTACACTTGAGTTTGCCCAGCAGATCCCTGTTTAACCATGCAGGTCTCCTGGCACCCTTCCTTGACTTCTTACCTGTTGGGATGCACTGATCTTGAGCTTGGAAGAAGCTGGGATTTTTAAGTCAGTTGCAGTTACATGATTAATTTACTTTTTTTTTTTTCTATGAAGTCTTTTTGTATTTGGAACTGAAACTTGTCTTCATGTTTGATGTAAATTTCTAGAGAATTATGAAGTCCTGTCCCATCAACCCCCCACAAAATGCTGACAGAGCTTAGGTGATCTCAGAGGTAGTATTTGAAAAAGTTAACTTTTCAGTGGGAATAGATGTGTCTTTATTTGAATATTACTTGCTGTCAGTACCTGTTAGAGGGCTGTGGAGATGGAACTCTGCTTTGGGATCAGACCATGCTCGTTTATAGCTTCTAACATAGTGGCAACATCACTGAGAAGTATCCCTGTTGCTGACATCTAGATACCAGTTTTTACTTTTGTCAGGCAATGTACCATCATGGAAACACAGTCTTTGTGTTGAGAAACCAGCCTGCACCTTGTAATGAAATAGTTCTGTTGTTCTTAATGCTTGGATCCTGTTTCAGCTAAATATGAATATGTGGAGGTTACCAATGAAAATCTCCTACAATGGGAAGTTAACTTTGGATATTTGAAGATTAAAAATACATATATATTTCCTGGTAACTGGAGTTATCTGTGTTTAGTAATTTATATGCGTGTCATCTTTTGTGCTCCTTCCCATCTACCTTTGGATGGTGGTGATCAGCCACTTTCATGATTTTGTGTTTGAGAGGGAAGTGAGATTATGGTAGGCACGCTGCCCCATGTTCTTTCCTTTGAGTATTTTGTTTCTTTGAAGATCAGAAATGTTTTTTTATATGACCTACACATCTAAAAAAAAAAAATTACTGGTAAGTAGACTTCAAAATATTACTTCCAGGTTCTGCTGTACTACCAGAAACTGGTACAATGTACTTAACTACTTCAAGTGGATATCCTTATATTTACCATAATGGAGTGGCCTATTTTCATACATCTGAAGTTGCTTCTGTTTCACAGCTATGGCCGGTAAGTAATTTATTTCTGTATATATGCTTTTCTATGGACCACGAAGAGTGCAGTGTTTTCAAGTCCCTCTTGCTTCCAGTTTCTTCAGCTGTGCCTTGTGTTTGATCTTTAAATGGCTTGCTTATATTAGTCTAAATTGTGTTTGTTAAATATTAAGTTTATTGCTCCTCTGCAAGGGACTTTTGCTTTGATGTGACCTATGTGAGGGGGTAGTTCAGAATCTGTGTGGGCCCTACCCCAACATAGGTGTGGGTTTTTATACTAACGAGTTGCAGGTGCTTATGACCCTTGATTGGCTCCATTTATTATGCCTCTGAGTGAGGTGTTTTTGCCTGCAAACTATTATGCTGAGGATGAAAGGAGAGCATATTAGATCAACAAAGCAAAAATTAAATTGGGGAAAGTTATAGTCATTGACATTCTTTTTCAAGAATCCTGCTTGTCTTAGGCGGAAGATAATTTGGTAGATTGTTTGGCTTTAGTAGGCTTTGGGAATTTGGACAGAATTTCTTGGTAAGTACAGGAAGGAGTTGTTGATCACTTGAGATTTTTTTTTTTTTTACAAGGAGGAAGGATTGCAATAGTGATGGGGTCTGCGTAAGGCACAGGACCTACACAGAGGATGCATCCTTACTAATTTCTGTAAAAGCAGCATTCACGGAGGTGGTACATAGCATCTCTATATATAAAGTGCAAAATCCGTTCACATTTTTGGGTGAAAAACTCAATAGAAGAATTACTGATAAATAAAAACAAACTTAAAACAGAGATGAGGGCAGTAATAGATTCCTTTATGTTGTTTTTTTGGTTTTTTTAGCACTGTAGAATCTTTTTATCTGTATTTAACCTCTGTTTTAATCACTTTTCTTAACTTCTAAGATGTTTGCTCTTCTAGCAGAAGCGTGATATGGTGCTTCATAGTGCCCTCTCAACTTCAGAGGATAAGCATAAACACTTGTTCACGCATTTTAGAAAGCCTTTTTGAATTTTGTGCTCTATAGTTCTAGAGAACTTGCTCAAATCCTACCTGTTGGAAAAAGACTATGAATATTTTTTGTGTTCTAGTACTGAACTTTGGTTTTGGTGCCCTGGCTCAGATCCGCTGTGTTTCAAATAAATAGCACTCAGTCTTTCCAACTAGAAAGAATGCTGCCTCTTTTGGTTTCAGTTCTTTATATATTCTTAGTTTTTGTTGTAAGGAAAGTGCCTATATAAAGAAGTCAGGTGAAAAAAGAAAAACTGAACGTTACAGAAAACAAAAAGTCAAGTTTAAAGATATTACTTTCTGGTGTGTATTGTTCATGTATAATGGTGTAGATTGGGTCTTTTTTTCTGGTTTTCGTTCTGCATTTTCATATAGTGTAAAATGAATTAAAGTAGTTCTGGAGCTGTTTCTTCCTAAGTATTTGCAGGAATGAGGGAATTTCATGAGATGGGAAGTTGCACATGCTAGCTTTAACTAGTCAGAACTAGAGGTTCACAGTGGTATGTTGTCCTCTACTATGGCCTTGTATTTCTGTCCCCCTTTCTTTTGCTGGTTTTTCTCTGACCCTCAACTGGGCTCCCCCCAAAATAAGGCAGGTTTCTAAGTGGTTAGCTCCCTTAATTGGCTCACTGCTTAGTCAAATGTGTACTGGGGCTCATGTGAGGAAGAGAATAGAAAAGGGAAGGTTTGGTTGGGGCTGTGGAGGGGGTAGGAATACATCAGTGACAACTCAGATTGCCCTAAGTGTTTAATTGTACCTATGGTCAGGGTCGTGGATGGTGTTAGCATCTCTAGATAGTTCTTTTCAGAAAGCACAAGACCATCACTAAGTAAGTAAGTGAAAGATTTTTGTTTCATCTCTAATGTAAACCACTTAGAAACAGTGCTTTTGGACAATCTAAGTGTAACTTCAAACTTGTTAAATACATTTTTAAAAGGCAGGGGAGGCGGTTCAGCATTATAGTACTTGGGGTCTGTTCTTGATAGCAGTGAAAATTTATGAAATTGCTGCATTAAGACTTATAACTTCTTTCTTTTTAAGTCACGCACTGTTTCCAGTCCACCTATGATGGTAGCTCAACCAGTGTATCAGTCTCCTACGTACCATTATCAGGTATCTGTTTGAAAATGGGTTTCAGACCATCGCTATTCCTTCCAGCCATGCAGTTGTGTTTGCAACACTGTCTCAGGTCTGTGTATTCTTAGGAAATAAAAAGAGTGTTCAAAATAGTCATATAAAACAGATTTTAATTTCATTGCAGGCTTTCTTTTCACTAGAATACAACTTATTCTGCCTGTGTAACTACATGGGAATGTAATAAATTAAAATTTCCTTTGGTGTTTCTAGGCAACTGGCTTAGATTATAAAAGTTAAGGATGATACTAAGCCAAACTCCTGCTCAAAGTGGGGCTGGTTAGTTTTCTCAGGAACTTGTCCAATTGAATTTTAAATATCTGCAGTGATGGAGATTCCACAACCTTTCTGTATAGCCTCTTCCAGTATTTGGCCCTTCCTATGGTAAAAAACTTCTTTCATTATAACTGGTTAAAATTTTCAATGTTCCAGCCTGTGTTTATTGAGTCTGGTGCTCTGAACACCCCTAATGACAATCTGGCTCTGTCATTTATGCGCCAACCTTTGGGTGGTTGTAGCCAGTAATAATTATCTCCTCCCACCCTCATCCTTCTTATGGCTAAATAAACACAATTCTCCCTGCATCCTGTTTGTTCTCCGGTCCCCTAACTGTCTTGGTGCCCCACTATTGGATTTACGCACTTTGTCCATGTTTTTAATATGTGTTGGAAAGTTACCTGCATTTTGTATCTTCTGTTTTCGTAATTAGGCTTGCTTCTTAGATGCTTCGGTATTTTAGAAGTTTATGAAATGCCTGAGTGAGAGACTGAGTGGAAGTAGATAAAACTATGTTCCTGAATTATTTGAGGGATTATGAAAATAATATTTCTTCTTTTTAATTAGAGTTGATTATATATAGCTTTCATTCTAGCATGTGTATGCGTGTGTTCTTAATCACGTACGTAATACCTTTTTTGCTTGAATGTAGGCACCAACACAGTGTTTTCCAAGTCAGTGGCAGTGGTCTGTTCCACAGGTAAAATACAGTTCATAGTTGCAGCATTTTACCGTTGTTTGCATCTAGTTTGAAGGTACAGTCTGCTTATCTAACAGTGAAATTTCCCACTATTCGCAACACTTGAAATAAATACTACTTGCTGTGGTTTAGCAATGCATTTCTAACACTTGCTGATACAATAAAAGGCATGAAATAGCATTTATTGAAACATCAACTATGAACCTGAGGTAAGGAAAACATCTACCCCTGCCCTCTCACTATGGTTTAAATTATCTAGTAAGTTATCAGAAGCGGGTAAAAACTGCCATATTTTGCCTGGTAGGATAAATTAATATTGACTAGCTCATGAACTGATACTGACTGTGATATTTCATTGGAGTGTTGCTAGCAGAAGCATGTGGACGCAGAATACTTGATACAGATACTTGAAATTGTTAACTTTGTAATTTGGGGGGGATACTTTATCAGTTTTATGATCTCTGTAATAGAGGAGCTTAATATGGAGATCTTGCCACTTAAGGAAATTGGAAGAGTTTGAAGCTAAAAGGAGGACCAAGTCCCTTAAGCTTGAACTGTTACAGTGCATCCTCATTGCTTTAGTAGCAGTCAGCCTTGTCCAGTTATGGTCAGGTCCATTGACTTAAGAGATGTCAGTCTGCTGCTTTGAAATCTGAGTGCTGAATAAAGAAATACTGTGGGGTTTATTTTAAAACAAAAATACTTCTTTCTAGTGTAGCATTTTTGCAAGAGAAAATAAAACTGTATTAAGTTTTTGTGATCTTAAGAGTAAGTGTCAATTTTATAAACTTTAGGATTTCTCTAACAATGCTGTCCAAAATGCGAATAAAATTTGAAAAAATACATATAAGTTAAAGGACATCTTTGTTTTATCCTACTACCTGACCTTTCTACCTGCTTCCCTCTCCCTTAGTTTCTGTAGGTTATCAAAGATGAATTTGACACTTTCTTTTAAAGCTTTATTTTCATTTATATGTAGTAAAAACGACTGTAAAATAAGGCTTGGTATTAATAGTACATAAATTGTGTAATTTATGAAAATAATTTGGTTTTATTTCAGTCTCCTGCCTCTTCACCTTCATTCTTGTATCTGCAACCATCTGAAGTAATTTATCAGCCAGTAGGGATTACCCAGGAGAGTGGATGTATATCTCCTCCTCTCCTAGTGGAAGCTGCAGTTCCTGAGGTATTTTTGTTTTAAAAGATTTACTTAAATTGAAGCATTTATCTGCAATTGAAAAACATAATCTTTTAGTTTAAGCACAGGCAGTTCAGAGCACTTATGTCAATTGTTCCCTGTACTTATCCTCACACCCATGCTGCTGCTGCTGTTAAATCATTTCAGTTGTCCTCGTGAAATATTTGAGGGTCACAAGTGTGTGACAGACAGCAGTATAAAGACTAGTCAATTTTTTTTGTTTGAAAATAACGTTTAAATAAAATGGGAGTTAGACTCTTCAGAATGCTGGATTAGTCTACCCAAGCCATAACAGTTTCCTAAAGTAATTATTTTTCTATGTGAGTAGAAGCTTTTTTCTAAATATTCTAAAGATTAGAATGAATTAAGAGTAGTTGAATGACTAAATTTTTTTTTGTTCATGATTCTTGTTTTTGCTTCTATACTGATAGCATTTCTAATGTTTAAGAGATTCTTAATGTGCAATAAGGCTGTTTCTTTATAACTGGATATTAAAAATTTCAGTAAAAAGTTGTCTACAGAAGAACTTACTATAACATTGAAAATGTGTTATAATACTTTGTTCTCTTTGGTAATTCATTCGTCATTGACAGGGATGCCAAAATAAATGGTAGATTAGGAAAATAATCAAGTATTTTCACAAAAGTTGGATAATATTTTATTGCTACAAGACAAGTTCCAAAACTGGTGTTTCAAATATCTTACATGGGAATTTAATTTCCCTACAAAGGTCTTGAATAATACAAGACTTTTGTTGTTGGGGGTTTTCTTCTTTTTTTTCTTAAAGTGCATAAATCTTAGTGTTTATGGTATAATCATAAATGTTATTATCAATGTTTTGTATTTCATAAATTGGATATCAGTTTATACAGAGAAATTTAAACCTGTGAGCGCTAAAAAAAAAACAACATTAGTTAAGGAATACTTGGTATGTAACATGCACTCAATTCTACAGGTACATAATTTGTTGATGTTAAAGGAATGTGGGAATTCAGAAGACTGTAAAATTCAAAGAAAAGCCTATGTATTATTTGTCCATGAATATCTTGTATGTGCAATAGTGCTGTGAATTACATTTCAATATGCTAATCTCCACATTTAAAAACTGTTCCAGTTAGACCTGAGTGAAATGGATTTGTAGTAGAGAATTGTGCTACTTTTGTCAAGGGGAGTGCTTTTTGACACTGATCTAGGTAAACTAAATTTACCAGACTTTGGTACAGTGGGGGGAAAAAAAGATCTAAATATTGAAAATTTGGTTTTTAAAGAGTCAGTAGTTTATGTAAACATAGCCCGGGATTTGAAGTTTTAAGGAATCTAATTTCTTGTGAAAGGTTTGCAAAACATAAAACAGTGAAACAAGCTTTTCTGATAACTTTTTGTATTTTTTTTTCTACCAGCTGTATTCTGATCATGGAATTCAAGCACCACATCACCAGCCTTACACCCAGAGTGCCATGGCCATGCCTACACCTGTGAGTATCAAACAAAGATAGTTAAGTAAGCATGGCAGTCTTACCATCCTTGTCTTGAAGGTGGACAGTAAAAGAGGAGCAGGAATTAAAATGTCTTTTATTAATGAATTAATAAATAAGGAAAACAGAAGTGTTGCAGAGAAACAGAGATTTTTCTTCATTTGAGGCTCTGTTACAGAGGACATAAATATTACTTACTTTGAAAATATCTAGGGAAATTTAAAAAAATAAACATGACTATTTGAAAACTTGAGATTCAAAGAAAACTGCAAATAAAAAAATGTACTTCAAGAGAGAACAATGAACCTTGTTCAGTTCTTTGAAGTGATGGCTACAAATCCTAGTCTCTGTCTCTGGATCATGAGAAGTTTAATTACTTGCAGCCGTAGATAAGCACCTCAGATTGTGGCAAGGTGGGGTTTGCATTCACAGCATGAAAAACTCTCCCAGTTGGCCACCTGTGGCTGTTTTTCTGTGCAGTTGTGATTTTGAGTGGCCATTCTAAAATGTGATTCTTCCAGGTCACCTGACACAAGTTGTTGAGGTTTTTTGGGTCCCAGTTTATGGTCACTTTTCCTAAATTAAAGGTTGTTAACACAACATATGAAATAATGTCTATACTAGATTTAGCCTAGTAACTATTTTGCCTTGTAACAAAGGTCTAAAGGTATCAGTAGTTTTACTTGCTATTACAGCACTTAGTCTTCCCTGAAAGATGCTTACTCAACTACAAGTGACAGACTAAGTATGGATGAATCAAAGCCATGTTATGGGCTGTTTTATATGTTTTTTTTTATTTATTTTACATTTCTTCTAAGAGAAGAAAATTTTTTCCAGGCTATTGTGTAACAGTATCTAAGTTTTTCCAGTAGAGGGGGCTGTAACATTTAAGTGTTGTCTTGGAAGAAAATGCAAGTACTCCAATAAAAAAAATAGAAGCTGAATAAGATTTTGAGAATACTAATCCTGAGTGATTCATATATTTAAGAAATACTTAAGAGGGAGTTGGTGTAGCACAGTGATTGTAATATCCAGTCCATATTCAGTTTTCTAACACTGTGTGAAAACACTTAAAGGCAATATTAGTTTTAGAATCAAAACCAAGTGCATATTTACTGTATCAAATAGAGAAACAAGATTTTTCACCTTGAAACTTGACTTTTATTATCTTTCCTAGGACCAAGGCTTATACGAACAAGATAGTGTGAAGTAAGTTACAAGGTAGATCTAGAGCATGATAGCTCTTCCCCTTCTACAGTAATTACCACAGTACCATGCTTTAGCTTATAGCAAAGGCAAAGTAGTTTACTCAGTGATAAGTGATAATGTGTTAGTTTACAGTAGAGTATGCGCATGCATGGTAAAACCATGTTTGGTTACTGTGGCATAGGAAATGAGCTGCACATTCAGACCCTTATTTATGTCCTGATATATTATTTTCTATGTGTATTTATAGCTTTAGAAGTGATTTCACACACAGCCAAAGCTGACATAACTCAGCAGTTCCTTCCATTTTCCATACCACCCATTTCCGGTGCTGGGAGAGGTTTTTGTGAGGCAATATGGTAAACCAGGTCAGGGAACTGATGTAGTTAAAAATGAAGCTCCACTCCCACTACCTAAAAAGAACTGATTTGAACTTAGATCAGTTCCTCAGACCAGTTTATAGAGCAATTGCACAAACCCTTGTACTTATATGAGAAGTTTGGGATAGGATAGAGGAAGTAAGATTTGTGTTGGCAGTGCAGAGTTAAACTTGATGAAACTGATCAGGAAATTGCTAATCCTGTCCATTCCTTCACTGTATTTCTTGCTCATTCTTCCCCGATCTCTCGGAAGTCTTCTCTTACCCGTAATTGAAACTCTGCTTTGTTTGGGTCTCAAGTGGATTCACAGATATAGTTAAACCCTTACAAAGATTTGCAGAATTCTGTTAATTTTATTTGTTACAAGATGATGCTAGATATTTTTTGACAGGTTTTAATTTTTATTTATTTAGTTATCTTAGTTTAGTAGTAACTGGTAGTTCTGGAATATAATTTTTCCTTTTCACATTTCACTTTACCTTTTCGCATACTCAAAGTTTTGAATATATTCCATGTGTAGTGAATATGATGAGCTTGTCTTGTGTCTATTACTGTGGCTGAGCACTCAACAATGATTGGGGGAAAAAATAAAAGGCAAATGTCGACAGCAGACTGCTATGTATTAAGCAAGCGATTGTGTCATTACTGCCGGCTCCTCAGCTGCATAAAAATACTGCCTGCTGGCTCTAGTCTTGTTAAAATATCCCAACAAATGTATCTGGTGCTTGAGAATTGCCAAGTAGTGTCCATGTGAGAGAGCAGATGCCTAAAATGAGGAGTTTACCTTGGAGGTAATTTGCTAATTGCTTCCACTGTGTTTAGGAATTGCCTTAGTAATAAACATATGTTTTATACTAAGAGCTGTAAGTCATATGGTGAGAGTAGGATATTTTTGGCAGTTGTAGACTTCTTATAGCTTTCAAATGCAGCTCAAAACAGAGCGTGCAGTTATATTTTAATGAAGTCACAAGGGTGAGCAAATAAAATGGATGAAATCTTTATTGAAGAAAATCACAAATTTCTAAGCCAGTGTTTCCATTGCTGTTGTGGATGTATAAAAAGAGAACTCAGTTCATTTAATCATGTAAACCATTTACCAGTTAACAAAGGGAGCTTCAGTTTTGGCAGTTCTTGTTTTTCATTTTCTGTACCACTTAAATTGCATTTTGTTGACGTAACTTTTAGTGCAAAATTTGGAATAGTCTTAAACATTAAAAGGGAACATTCCCTAATTTCCAACTATAATTTATTTTTTAGGTCCAAATTTGGTATTGGTATTTATGTCCAAATTTGGTATTTAATGTCAGGTTTGAGTGAAAAATACTAATCCTGTCCACTTGATCATGTGTTTGCTAGTGATCCTTTGTATTTACTTGAAGGTGTTTTCTTTTGGGCATTATAGCATGTTTTGTTCATGAGCATATGGAAGCGATTTCATCTTCATGCCTACACAAGTGGATAAGGTTGACACTCATTCTCAAAGGCTGCTATGTGACACTTTTTTTGGAAGCGGGGATTTTTTTAATCTTGACTGGATCTTGCGCAGTGTTTCAGATCTTAAATCATCCTCTAATAAATAGATTAATGTTTGAATGCTCCTAGAGGACAGGTACAAGACTGTGTTTGGTAGTAAGAGCTGCATAGTCTACAGTAGCAGCAGAAACTTGAGGAAAGATTGAAATGAGCGTTCTCTGGTTTCGGACCTGGGAGATATACCTGTGAGTTAAATTTATGTTTTGCTGGATAATTATCTTGAATTCTGAGGCACTGGCCTGGTAAATGTTCGCTGGACGTTTGTGTATGTGTGTGAGGGAGACCCCTGAGACCTGGGAAGCTGAGCAACACAGTTGCTATCTGGAAACACTGAGGAAAGGTGTAAAAGGTTCTGGCACATGGAGGTGGGTAGGTGGGTGGGGTTTGTTTTGTTTCATGCTTTGGGGTTTTTTGTAGTTCTCAGTCATCTTTTCCAGCTGCAGTATACCTGCCAGGGGTTAGGCGTGGTTCTAGTCTCAGTCAAAGTTTTTGCTATTCCTGTGGTCTGTATCCAACTGAATGTTTTGGCTGACATTAACAGTAGGGGTTCATACAGTGTCTTTTCCTATAGGAGACTTTTTAGGTCCTTGGGGAGAAGAGGAGGTGTTCACTTTTATTTGAGCTTTGACATTTCACTTCAAGGTGGTGGGAGAAAACCAGTCTTAATGCTATCTAAACTCTTCACTCCTGTTGCCACAATAGACTAGTTTTAGCTGACAAAGTCTGATGATCTTCCTTAATCCAGCTCTTGAAACCTGAAAGTGCTTTACACTGGGTTGGAGTGCAGAGCTATAGTACTTTTAAGCTTACCCTTTTCTTCAAAAAATGTTCTGGAAAGGCACAGAAGAGTACAAAGGTAGTAAGTATTTTTACTTCTTTTTTTCTGAACGTGCAATTAACTGCGTTCTCAAACAACAAGAACCCATCAATGATAGAAGCAATGATAAAAGCAATGATGCTTTTCAGATTTGTTTGCGTGTTTGTTTTTTTGTCACTGCTTTGTCCTCTATTCTCCACATTTTTTTTAGTCGCTTTAAAACAGAGTTTTCTGCTTACTCTAAGAAAAGGATTGCTAAAAAAGGTCAATGATAAGAAAATGTTCTCTAAAAAGATCAAAGATTCTTTGCTTGAGCATTTCCAGTCTGCAGTATATTGGAAGTAATTAAATTGCCTCTTACTGAAAAGGTAGAGGAGGATCTTTTGTCAAAGCATAATATAGGGTATCCGTTTGTAGTACAGTTGATGTATATATACATTCAGATCATAATGGTGCATGATGCGAACGCCTTGGCCTGTTGGTAGGGAATGCTCTGTAAATTTAACTGAACTTAATGCACTCCATTTTTCTCTGCAGTTAAGACTAATAAGGTAAAATTTGTGTTCTGTGTGTGTAAAATGCACAAATATACGTGTGTATATATACACGGATAATTTGTATATATATACATGCATGTGTTCTTACATAAATTGTGGTTTTTGTAAGGGGAAATCTTGGTACAATAGTTTTGGGAAAAGTATTGTAATTTTACATTATTGCTGTGTGCTGTTGTATGATATTCCACCTGGAACAAAAAAAAAATAAACCTTACAAAATATGTTCTATATGGGTGAGTATTTTTTTACTTATAAATGCAGTTAAATTGTGAGAGAGAATAAACCTTTTGTCTAAAGTTACCTCAGAAATGTGAATCTAAACTTGTAGTCGTCATCATACATCATTAGCAAGAGGCTTGTCACCAGCTGTAGCAAGGTCTGTTGTCTGTAAAAGGGGTATTTTAAACTCCACCAAAAATATATTTGTTAATTTTATATTAACATAGATGCAGATGGCATGCTTTTTCTCACATTGTTTCCTGCTATGTTCTCTTTACAGTCTTCTCTTTTTCTGTTTAATAGTTTGTTCTCATTCCAGTGTAGTGTTTTCTTTTGCTTTCTCTGATCTGTATGTTCTCTCTTTTTAATTGACAGACACTATGGAGCATTCACTATTAAGCCATTTGGGCAGCTTTAGCCACCTGTACTGATTTTTTTTCTTGTCCAGTCCTTCCAATGTGGCTGAGATCCGTCATCAACATACCAGCTAGCAGCTGCCTGTTGTGAAACTGGGGGTCAGTTGTTTCATTGCAATGCTTGCTGTTTATAAATTGGTAAATAATAAAACCTGCTAGGATAGCATTTAGCATAGTCTGCAGTATTACTTAGCTGCTTCGTACATGTTTGTAAATTTCCTAATTTTATTGTGTAAAACAAACTTTATGTAATCTATATCATTTGTTCTTGGGATAATCATATAGATATGAATTCCATAATTATTTTCTTTCTAGTTCAGCTTCACAAGTTGTGTGTTGTATTATTTTCCTTCAACAGGGAGGGAAATTTTCAGTGCTTTGGTGTATGATTTTTATTTCTGAGACTGTTTTAATTTCTTTATTGACAACTCAACTTTTTCCCCCTTTTCTCCTTATTTTGTGTGATTCACAGTGGTTTGTATTCATGGAGTTATACTCTAGCAGGTGCTCAGCCTTGCTTTTTACTGTTAAAAAGGTGCTGCTTTTAGTTGCTTACACTTAAAAAAAAAAGCAGTATTTTAATAAAATGAAGCTAGGGAAGAATACGTGTTTTGCACATGTTAACATTTGTCCATTTCTTCTTTGATAGCGTTTAAACAGCCCAGTGATTTGTCACAAGGGCTTGCTATTTGTGTGATTTCTTGTCAGTGTATGTCTGTGATTTATCCCCAGATGTGGCTTTAAAAAAAATATTAGAAGCTTGCCAGTGTGAAACTGAGCGTAGTTCTTTACTCTCCTGTTGGGACCAGACAGTAGAGGTGAAAATGTATTTGTGTCCTCGATATTCTAATAGTCAAAACTAAAGAAAGAGTAAGAGAAATAGATTAGGATTGAAATCCTGTAAGGTTGATGTAATCAAAGCTAAAGTGGGCAGGGAGACTGACACTAGATGGCCGTGGAACCGTGAGATTTAGGAAAGGAGTGCACAACATGATGTGGAACTAGTAGATGATGAAAAGAAACTGAAATCTTGAGGTTGAAGTGGGATAGGGATGTAGGAACTACAGCTGTTTGTATTAGGAAACTGGCTGAGCCAGAGAGCAAAAATGTTGTAGTTTTAACAACAAAAAAAAAAAAGTTGGTGTGATGAAAAGACCTGAGCTAAGGTTAGAAAACAAACGTAGTTTGAGTCTGTCATATGGCATAATAGAATGAGAAGAAAGGACTCAGATGGGTTAAGTAAAAGGTGTAGAACAGGTGAGTTCCACAGATGGGTTACAGAGGAGCTGAGACTGTAAGAGAATTTGATCTTAGAAAGATCTTAAAAGAATAAACAAATAGTACAAATATGCTAAAAACTGTTCTTGCTGGCACCTAAAATCATAACCCTGTCTCTTCTGGATCTTCCCATCCTTTTGTCAGCAACTAATGGTGTCCACTGGCAAATTACTTAATCACAGTCTATTTCCCTATTTGTTAGTTTACAAATAGGACAGCTATCAGTTTTTCAGCTCAAGTTTTAGAAATCTGAGTTTTAGCTAGTGAGAAAAAATATGTAGGCATTATTATAAATTCCCCTAGTAATGTAGCTTAGAGCAACGCATTACAGAGAATGCAAAAGTAAAAAAAATAGAATTGGTTAAATAATTTTGCACTGTAAGATATTGTAAATGTAAATTTTCCCTATCCAATTAGAAAGAGGATACAATTGCTTTAATAGCTTGACATACTTTACTAAGGCTCTATGATCAATGAACAAAACCTGATTTTTTTGAAGTAAATTAATTCTGAACTCATACTAAGATTCCATACTTGTAAATAAAAGATGTTTCTTCCACTGACTTCACCTATGTACGTAACAGAAATCTGTTTTTCGTTTTTGAACTAAGTGTATGTAGCTGACAATATCAAAATGGACTGTAATGTTTCATTGAAAAATTATTAATGTGAATGGGGCACACTTTAGAAGAAACAACACAATGTTTTTCCCTCTCTTTAGGAATCAAGGTCACATTCTGTGAGAAGAAATTTTTCCCATCGTTCATCTATGAGTCTGAAACATCAGTATGCATGAAGTCCCCATTTTCATCATAGAAAAGATTACAGAATGGAAGATAAAATTCTTATACCATCTTCTTCTATGGATTCTGTAAAACAGATTTTTAGATATCTTACTCTGCTAACTTACCTATCAAGTGGAGTTCTTCCCAACTTGTAACATTTGCCTGAAAAAGCCTAAGTTAAAATACCGTTCCTTTTGGTAAAGAAATAAAGTGAACTTTTGTAGTTTGGACAGGTAAAACACATGAAACTATTATTTTATCCATTAGTTACAAAGTAAAATCCATTTTCCCAGATACTGACAGCACTTCTGTGCTGTGGGTAAAAATACTGTTATTTATATGCATTTTGTTTCAATTCCAATAGAATTTGTCTACTTTTAATTTTTTTGTAATCAATATTCTCTACTTTATAAAAAGTGTTTTACTTATGTGTAATTTTAGTGCTTGGGAATAATAACTTTCTCAAAATAAAATTTGGACCACTAGTTTAATAATTGTTTATCCTCACGTGAGGCTGACATTTTTCTTGCATATGGTAAGCAACAAATTTGGTTTTATGGTATGTTTTTAACTATAGAAAAAAGGCAAGAATTGACTTCTTACCGTTTCAAGACCATTGGAAACTTCTCACTTCTCAGACTTTCTGTTGTCTGTGCAAAGCTTAGGAACTTCTTGGCAGTGTCATGAGTTGAGATGGAATGCTGCTTTCTCCTCAACTGCAGGAAGAGAATTTTCTTTATTTTCCTTGCTTCTCCGGTCATTCCCCTAGGATTCCTTCTGTGTTTTGTACAGGTCAGGTTCCTCAAAGGTTGACATACAGCCTCTGTAGTTAATAGGAGTACAAGCTATGGCTTATTGCTTATGCAGCACTGAGCTTTTTATTTTATGTATGTAAAATATCCTTGAGCTTTTCAGGGTTTTTATCTGCTTTCTAGTAATTTGGGGGTTTTCTTATTGTGTGGGTTTTTTTTTTTCTTTTAATCATTCAGGGATCTTAGAGTGGGCATTATAGTCAGTAAATAACCTATGCATACTATGTAAATATATTTAAAGATTACTCTAGCAGTTAATAGCATTTGTTCATATTGTGCAGGAAGAGAGGTCAAGTCTGGTTCTGTTCTTGGGCTGTACTGTGAAAAGATGCCATCTATTATGTCTGGGTTACAAGTTTCCTCAGGTGACTTTTGTACCTTTTGCTAAGTACAGAAATCTACGGAAGTATAGTTTAATAGTTTGTGTTTTAAAAAAGCTTGTTACCATAGCAGCTGTGGGAGATTGTTTTACCAACAAGTATAAAAAAGACACACAATTTGTTGGATGCATGGGGATCTCAGTTTGTTTTTGAGGGGGGAAAATACTCATCTGCTGTAGATGGTCATGTTTCTGGGGCTAGTCTGTACCACTAAAAATGTCTGTCCAGTTGTTATTCTGTTTAATTTTTAGATTTTGGAATTCATTATATTACGGAAATCTTGGCACATCCTAAAAATAATTCATTTCTGTGGAAGAATTTTTACATTGTAAATATTTTTTTTTGATGAAGTGCTGTCTCTGAAGGTGCCAAAGAAAGGTTGTGTGTTCTGTTAGAGCCTTATTTCTTATATCATGAAACAAATACACATTTGACCCAGGCTTCAGAAGATTTAGTCCCAAGTCCTTATTTTTGGAATTCACAATTTGTTTACCAAACTTGACCTGTTTTTAAAATGCTTTAGAGATCCAAGAAATAAATTTTACAGCAAGTACAATATTAGAAAAAATGTGCTTACAGTGAAGTCTTTTTGAACTAATTGCTTGAAAGTGCATAAATACTGTGCAGTCATTTACATGTCATCAGATTGTGGCTCTAGTCCAGATACTGACAATGTGGTTTATTTTCCATTAATTGGTACTGATGCTAGATTGTCGATAAGGAGTTGATCCCATGGCCTTTACTTCCAAGAACATTTACTTTGTTTTCACTTGCATGTGAAGTTGATCATTTGGAAGGATATTCTGTGTCAGACTCAGGAGTATACCTTCAGTGTTCTTTTGTGAGGCCTGTAAGATCGGTCTGGAGGTACTGTTGGTTAGGATTATATCACTTGGTCTTAACAATGCTTTGTTTTGATTTGAGAGACCTAGAGGAGACCAAGCCAAAGCTCTCCTCCACCAACTGCAGGTCACTGTTGAAATATTGAGGGCTCTCCATTGATGTTGTAGCTCATCTTTCTTCAAAATGCTAGCCATGAATGATGGCATAACATCAATTAGTAGTAACTGAACCTTTAAGCTTCCAGTTGAATCCTTCCATAGACGTAATTGAGACACAGTGATTGACTCCTGTAGTTCCATTGCAGGAATACACTAATGGTACATGCTGAGAAAGAACTATATCATTTCTTCAGGTAGTACCTAAAATTTCCTTATCTTGATGCTCCAGCATTCATTAGCATTTTAATCTCTGGCACTACACAGTATTATTCTTCTGCCACTTAAAATTTCCGTAGTATGGAGATCCCTGTGCTTTTATGCAGAAGTCATTTAGTTAACTTCAGATACTAACATCCCTCACTGATTTGGGAGGTTTGGACAAGAGTAATGTTCTCTTTGGTCTTCTGCAGTTTCCCATTGATATTTTTAAGGCTTTAAGCGCATGCTAGGAGGGAACACATCAGATTAAGACTGTGCCCTATGGATATTCAGTAGCTGACAGCAAATAATCATCTTTGTCTTTGTGTGCTTCTTGACACATTCAAGTCCTAGCAAATCAAATTGATTTTCTGGCTTCCACCCCTAGAATGTAGAGACCCTTCTGGTATCTTTAGTTTCTACTGAGCTAGCTGCTACAGTATTTCTAGCCACTGTTGTCTATTTTTTATTATATTTATATGGCAAAATGTTAGTTCTAACATGCTCTATTACATAACACTGGACAAAAAACCTGTGGACAGCATAGAAAAGTTACTGAAGTTCTCTCTCCTGTATTTTTATGTGTTTGATCAAGGACTATTTTATTGCATTAAATAGAATTCTGTAGTTGACTAACACTTTAGGTTTCTGCTACTTCTGATTTTAGGCATCATCCCTGAAAAACTGTTCACATTTTTCAGTTGAATTGGCATTTCTTTGTATTCTGAAGTAAGTTTTTCAGAATAGCTAATATTAAGTTGATGAGGAAACTGCATTCTAATAGTAACAAAGCAAAAACTAGCAGAACACATGGCTCTCTTGAATGTTTTTCTCTGTTTAACAGTTCTAAAATATGGGTAGTTGTATGGGTGTAAAATAGTTTTTTACAGTGAAATAGGTTTGTGGCTTTATAATGTTGAAGTACTACAGTAGTTGCAATTCACATGGAATAAATTTTCTTATGTTTCCTATTTAAGTAAAAAATACACAGTTGAAGTCAGTATATTAAGGATTCAAAATACAATGCCAGTGTCTTCATACATGTATGCAATCCTGTACGCAAATCTTTGTAAGCAGTTGTGCAGAAAATCCAAACAGAAATATAGAAGACAGGACAGTAATATGTAGCTCTCATTTTAACAATGCTTAATAATGTAGCTAAGATGTAATGGGAAAGTGTAGGTCTTATAAGGCCTTCTTAAAATTTTTGACTCACAAATAATTTAAAGAAGTATTGAAACTGTAATTTTTGAGGGCCGTGCATGGTCATTTTGTACCTGTCAGTGGAGCTGCAGTCTATGTAACTGTGTACATTAAGGTAAGCAGAATACTGCTCATCATATTTCCAGCTGGTTTTAGTCAGATAAACGAGAGCATCCAGCTTCATTCTCGAATGTGTGATTTTAGTTGATCACATGGCTGTGTTATTTAATGCTGTATTGCAGATGCAGATAGTTACTGCAGCCTTGATAAGCGAGATACTGTGGATGTGTATTAATAAATTTTTAATGTCATTTTTAGAGAATTGTTGGAGGTTTTATAAGTCAAAAGCTCTTTCTGTTGAAACTGCCTGTAATACAGCAGTAATAAACAAGTTTCTGTAGTTTGTAACTTCTAGTAAAGTTCTGGGTTGGTAACTAGAAGTTTAATTCAAATTGCTTCCTGTCTGCTGTTTAGATTGTAACTTTTGTTTATTTAATTGTAGCATTGATGAATAGTTCATGTATTTAGAAACAAGAAAAATGGAATTGGTGAACTTTTGTCATTAAACTATGCTTTTGCCGTCATTAAAACAAACTATTGTTGCCATCTCTCTTTTAATTGCTTTTAGAATATTGTGTTATTGCAGAAAAGCTGTTTTTTCTGCTCAAGTTTAATGTGTCTAACAAGACTGTTCCTGTTCTACTCAATAAATTATTCCCTCAAAGGGAAAAAAAATGGACAAAGAAGAGAAGAAGAAGAAAAAAAACCAGTTGCCAAAACAAGGATGGAACACCACTGCTTCTTTAAAATCTTTGATTGAATTATAGACAAAACAGTCTTAATCAAATCATTTGACAGAAAAGGACTAAAGGTCAGTGTTTTGTTTTAGTTATAGTTCTTGGGGATAGGGATGTGAAAAATATTTGACTATTGAATGGCAGAATTTTTCTGATGAAATTTTCTTTTGCTTTTTGTCATTATCCTGTCCCAAGCAAAAACTTTACATTTGACTTGAGTCGTAAAACAAAGGAAGTAAGCCTAAAAAGTTCAGAGAGGAACTGTGAAGTTCAGAAGTGTTGCAATTTGAGGTGATTAATATTTAGTTGTTGTTTTAATGCATTGTTTTTAAGTCCTGTAGCTGTTCAGATAACCTCAGGTTCTGGAGAAATCTGACTAATGTACCTTGTGTTTGTAGTTTGGCCCCTTGTATCTTACTAATGTAATGTCTCCATTAAAAACGTTCTGTG
This sequence comes from Pterocles orientalis, assembly GCA_011057875.1. Taxonomy (NCBI): domain Eukaryota; kingdom Metazoa; phylum Chordata; class Aves; order Pterocliformes; family Pteroclidae; genus Pterocles; species Pterocles orientalis. The sequence goes on from WKFP01014225.1 coordinate 766,116, forward strand.
TCAGTGATGCCTAATCTGTAGCATAGCAATGCTGACCTTTTTGTTAATTTTTATTTTTAGGTGGTGGTGGTCATATGTGCCTTTAAACTGCAAACATGGGTGGTTATGTCCCCAAGTGCAAAACATGTTTGGTCCAAATATTATTTTATGTTTTGACTTTGTCAGAGAAACTAGGAGTTATCCCTTCTGTTTCCTGTTAGTTGAGTCAGTTTTGGTCCTAATAAAATCTTTATAAATAGCAATAATTTATTCTTTAGGTAATTGGTACAGTTTTAAGATATTTGTGTTTCTGATGCTCACTATTCTTTAATCTTGAGAATAGGAGTGGATCTTTAAAGGCTGTGCAGTTTGTAATAGTGAATTTATTCCAGGTCAGATCATCAGTTAAAATGTTTTGAGTGAATAACGTTTTCACAGATCTACTGCTAGTGATGTTTTTGTCTCGGTGGTGGTCTAACAGTCTGGAAAGTTAGAGATGTTCTCCTCTCAGAAGCTTCAGACACTTCTAAATCACGATTGGGGAGTTATTTGTTGTCATTGCAATACTGCTTAAAAGATTTTACAGCCCTTCTTATGGAAGTACATACATTTAAATATATATTTTAAAATTTAAAATAAAATGCTTTTTTGAAGCTTTTTGAAGTTAATATAGCATTAAAGCAGTATAATTCCTGTTGCTTTTAACATACTTGCCCATATCCTAATCAGAAAAAGAGATGTATTTAGGAAACATTTGCTATGGATCCTGCTGTAGCTGGCTCTCTGAATTGCAGATTGAGTAACTTATGATCTTTCTTGAGTTTCAGTATCCATTAAAAATCAAATGCTTAAGTCCATTTCCCTGGTCTTTTTAAGTATTTTTAGCTCTTATTTTTACATTGTGCATATACAAATAAGGAAAATCTTCTGTGTACCTGCACTGTTTTCATTATTTTCCTTATGGTCTTATGATTTTAATCAACAAGAAGCTCAGATGACTTGAGAAAAGAACATACTACTATCAACTACTGTGTCCCATTCTCAATTTTTTTAAGATACTGGGGCAGTAAAGTTTAAACTCTATTTTAAATGGTTTATGCAGGTCATATTTGGTTTTGAAGAGAAGGCATTTGTGTAAATAGGCTCTGTATTCAAGTTGACTTATCACAGATGTTCCAAGTTGACTTATCACAGCCATTCCAAAACCAATGAGTCATCTTTCTAATTCTAGCTAGAGAAATTTTGTCCAAAAGGGGTGTCAACACCACTTTTACTCAGTACCAATGCTGTAGAGAGAGAGAGCCTGCTTTGGACATCAGTAGTGTTAATAGTGAGAAGCTCAGAATGAAGTCAGGAACAGAGGGACATCTATTTCAGAACATCAGTTTCAAGCATCAGGTGATATCCTTGCATTCCGTAAGTTTAGCAATATAACAAGAAAGACAAAAACTCCTCCCACACAAATGTTTTCAAACCTCCCATTTTGTTGGTGAACAAAGTATGTCATGAGCAATGGGACAGGAACAACCCTGAGCCTGTGGATAGATGGCAAGGCTGCTTGTCTCATTCTGTGGTCAAAACTAGTGTGCTTCTCATCCTCCTTTACTAGCAGACAGTTGATAGTCCAGTGCCGGACTCACGCTGCTGTTGGTGTGCTGCTGGTTTGCCATATTTATTATTTTTTTTTCCATTTCATCAGAATGAAAATGGTAGAGGGATCCTGGAAGCCTTCCACAGAAGCAGAGTTTCTTTGGATTAATTTGTCCATTGTTTGGCTGTCGTTTGTTTGCCTTTTTAAAAGTCTAAAGATTACATCAAGCTTCAAGGAATGAGTCACATGCTCTTTCAGTATGTGTTGCTGTGACTACCACACCTTGGTGAATCACCCTGTAGTTTAGGGATCTGTTCTGCTCTGATACTATTCCCAGAGCCTCTGCATTTTGGGTCACTGGGTATGGACTGGTTTGTAGTTTATATCTGCTTTGTGACAGCGTACTCTAGCTCTTCAGACAGTTCCTTAGGCAGCTCTGGAATCCAGGAATCTTATGAGCCTGTTCCTCTCCTGACTCATTCAGGTGCTTTGATGTAGTTTTGAACTCCTGTGAGGAGATGCTGCTGGTTCTTAGTTGGTTTGGGGGCTTTTTGTTTGTTTTCTTATTCTGACATGTGGGATCTTTAGTTCTATTGCTTCAGTTTAGTGACTTTTGAGTCAAGTCTGTAATGGCAACTGTTGGCTGACTTCCAACTTGGAGGCTTATATCTACTTCACTAATCTAGGGTTACCCAAAAAAAGGTGTTCTTTTGTTGGTGTCCTAAGAAACTGAAAAGTACTGTCTTAAGAGGGTTGAAATATGGCTTAAGCCTTGTCATGAAGAGTTCAAAATACAGTATTCTGACTTCACTAAAAATATAGCTAGCTTTAGGTTTGGGTTTTTTTTTTGAAAAAAAAAGCAACAAGCTGGCGAACTGGACTTGTGCTGCAAAAAAAGTTACTTGCCAGTAACTTAATCATGCCATGGCTTTATATGAGTGGTTACAGTGGATCTTCAGGACTGTGTGGAATGAAGAAGCAGGATTCTTAAGGCTGAGTGGACAGTTTGCATGTATGTCTGATATAGCAACCATTCTGGGATGACCTTTACTGAAAAAAAATGGCATTTGGGAACAATTTATGTGTAAACAGACATGCAAGAAGCTGAAGAATTATGCTTATTTGCTGTATTTTCTTGGGTTTTAATCAAGAAAACAGTGAGGGATTTCCTCTTGGTTTCAGCCGCTGGGAGCTTGTTTTAAAGACTGTAGGATTGAAGTCTTAATTATTGCGTAGGCTCTGCACTCAGTGATTTTTAAATTCTTCCGAAGTTAAGTAACTTTAAACTATAATGTGGATTTCAAAGAGGTATAGTCTACAGACTTAACATTACTGGTAAGCTACTTAAATAAAAGTTAGACCACTTGGCTTGTCGTAGAACAGGAAGAAAATGAGAAATGGGTAATGCCTGACTTGTAGTGATTGATTATAGAAAATGTGGGCATTTTTTATAATCTTAATATTTTTCAGTGAAAAAAAAGTAAAAAGCTTTTTTAATTCAAATGTGCAGTACCTTTCATCCAAAATAGTATTATGAATGTCTGGGTTGCTTTGTGGATGACTCTTCACTTCTCTAGGTGCAGTCTAAAACTAAAAAGGTAAATTTTCTAACCGCCCACCCCGGAAGTAACAGGGCCTTAGAAAATGAAATAATTGTTCCTTTTTTTTCCCCCCATGCATTAGCATGGTCTGCATCACGTGTAGTACAAGTGACTTGCAGTAGTTTAAGCAAGAGTGATGAGAGCCCTTCTAAATTTTCAGTACTTAAAGAGAGGTATATGTAGGAAACAGTGTTGCAAGATTCTGGCGCTACCAAGTGAGGTCAGCCTGTCAGAGGAGAAAAGGATTTCAGTTGTTCAATACCCATGAAAATTGGGGAACAAGGTCTTGTAACTTTAATATATAACATTGAAGAAGTCTTTCTGATGTAAAATGGGGAATATTGAAGTATCATTTTTCAGTGTTTATCAAAACCAGTTATATAAGTTAATTATAGTGATGCAGATGCTTATTGTAATCATATTTTCTTGACAAGAAATTCCTTTACTATTTATTTTTATATTACAATATATTACACTATGTTCGTGTTTGGGTTTTTTTTCTCTGGAAGAGAGTTCCTGTGGAAGGGAAATAGGAACCAAACTTTGAAATCTAAAATAAGGACTAAACTGCTTTTCATTTACTTTTCTACCCTTTGAGATGCCAGAAGCAATTTCCTCTTGAAGCTGACTTCCTTTCTGGAAATGATTTTCGTCTCCAACCATGTTGAGGCTCTTTTCTCATTCGTTCATTCTGACTAACTTGCTTTTTTCCCCTCTGACTTGCTACTGCAGTTGAGTAGAACTTGTGGAGGTAAGTAATTACAGTCAAGTTTCTCTCCAACTTTCTTTTTCAGTTCTACTCCCCCCCTTCCCACTACCCCCCCTAACCCAGTCAGTCTAGGAGGACAAACAAAGCGCTATTGCTGTCCTCTGCAAGAGAGCACTGATAGGGGGCTGGCTGTAAATTGACGTGGCATGGAAAATCTCTGCTAGTTCGTAGCAGCTCTAACGTTGCTGCAAAATCAAGCCTACTCTTACCAAGTTTGTAGCTTGAAATCATCACGGGCTTACCTTTCCTATATAAAAAAATGAATGGAAAGTACCTTTGCTTTTTGATTCGGGAACTGGACTTTTTCTGTATTTGGATTTACGGCTAATAGAAAACAAAATTGAAGGGAATTATTTGGTTACTTTTTTTCCCCTGTAGTGAGAGCAACAGACCTTGCTGCTCCCCCCATCTTTTCCTGCAATTTAATCATTTGCAGATTCTTGTCATGGGGTGCGGACTGAGAAAGCTGGAAGACCCAGATGATAGCAGCCCTGGAAAAATCTTTTCTACATTGAAGAGACCACAAGTTGAAACAAAGACGGATTCTGCTTATGAATACGTATTACTGGATTTTACTTTAGAAGGTATATTTTTATTATATCTTTACTATTCTGAGAAAGAAAGGTGTAGCATTTAACTTAGTTCTGTCTTATTTGACTTAGAGTAAATCTTAAATATTTTTATCATATCTAGCCAAAACATAAGACTTTTATTTTGAAATACAAATCATGACGAAGGTCCTCACTTAGATAAAATTACAGTGGAAACTCCTGAAGTATTTTTAACAACCGAACCCTCCAAATTACACAACTGTCCTCGTTAAGGAAGCTAGCTGAAAGCTGTTAGAGATTTTCGTACTTTCCTGTGAGTCAGATACTGGCATCGGTATTCATTTTGAATAATGGCTGTCTGAATTCAGTGTGACAGTTAAGAAAATACACGGTGCCTGAGCATTAATTGAATAACAATTTTTAAAAATGTGCTTAACTTCTAAAAACAGGCTGTCATTGTCCATGTTACTTTTGCAGAAGTCAGTTTCTTAGTTGTATACTAGGAGTAGCTTGCCCTCCTATGCCTGCCCTAGTCTCTTGGTGGATATTTTAGTAAGTCTTACAGTTTCATCTTACTATTTTTTTCCAAATGCTTTACTTGTAGTTGTTGAATAGTCTTTTGATATCATGACCGAAATGAAACAGAATTTGTATGCATAGCTAGAGGCAGACAGCGCTCTGTGGGATACTTCCTTTCCGAGGGTGTCCCTTCTCTAACAGAGTTACTCCCTGTTCTGCAAAGTTGAAAACATAAACAAGCCCAGATGGCTGCCCTCTGAGAACAGACAACTCAGTTTTGCAGTTACTTTGTAGTAACTTGCATTTTATAACAACCCAATCTACTGGAAATGCTTTATAACAAGTATTTGAAATAAATGCAATAGCTAGATGGGCATGATAAAGGGAAAAAGTGTGAGCGCGTCTTGTTACATTTTCAGGAACTCTTTCATAAACAAAACTTGTCCTCTGCTTTGTTTTAATTCCTAGTTAAAGGACTGTAGTAATTTACTTAAAATTATCAGCCTTTTCATTGAAAAACTGCACGATACTAATAGAAGCCACATTCTATTAAGTTCCAGTACTCAACATCCAACTGTATTTGTTGTTCTGTTTATTTACCCATATAACGAGTTTCTCAGTGCCTTGTTCTTCCTGAAGAAACAAAAGTTTGTGTTTAGTAAGTAGTGGGTAAAGTACTGGAAATAAAGCTAGGCTGCCTAATGCATACACAAATTACCTGCTAATCTGCTGATAATAGAAAGAATACTCAAACTTTTTATTTTTGGATCCTGAAGGGCATTTAGTGTTCTTAAATAGTCTGTGTTCTGAAGAATTTTGCTTTGTTTTGAAGTAATAAGTTTCTGGACGTGTTGTGTAAAGGACTTGATGTAAAAGTGGTTCTGACTTTTAAGAAGCAGCACATCAAAAAAGTCCAAATAAAGGTGCATATCTGTATTATTTTCCTAACATATCACTATAACAGTTAGGATTAATTTTTCTCCTGTTTAGTCTGATATTCCAAAATGCTTCAGTGACTTACTGTGGAATTATGAATGCTAAATAACAGATCAGTTTTAGATAGTTGTTTAACTTTTTTTGGTTTCTAACTGTAAGCTAGTGGATTTGTAAACACAGGTATCTTTCTGTTGAATCATTCTAGCTGTGTGTGTATTTGACCTTAAAATATTTTTTGTTTGGGGTCTCTACTCCTTAGATCATTAATACAGGGGGGAAAAAAATTGTGTATCTACTGTCTTGGAGGCATTTCTGAAATATTTCTGAAATCTGTTTGCTTATGAAATATAGGGATTGTCTGAAGCACTGTGGGGAATATGCTGAGGTTTTTTTTTTTTCTTCTACACCAGTCAACTCGCTTACACAGTCGTTGCTACGTGAATATCTTTTGGCTAAATGAAACATGTGAGAGCATTTTCTCACCTTAGACCAAAGTTAGTTTTTACTCTGCTATCAAGTTGTGTGTTATGTCTTCATGGCATTCTGTGTCTGCTGATTTCCAGAGCAAGATCTTCCCCAACACCTGAGATTTCTGTTTGTATGAGTGACTTGTTACCACTGGATCTGGCACCAAGTAAAACAGAAAATCTGCAGTTAGTATCCTTTCTAACATCCTATAGTAATCTGTGTCCTGCATTAAGATAAATGTACAGCAAGCATAAATACATTATTTCACTTTCATATGCCTTATTCTCTGCTTCATCAGATTTATGCCATGTGAAGTAATAATGGGCCTGCTGAAGAGACTTTCTGGAGTCCCTGGTCTTCTCCCAAGCCATGATGCAGACTAGGTCAACCATGCTGTAGTCTAAATTCATTGGCTGGAGTCCCTGTGCATTTTAACTAGTTAACTGCTTATCATCAGTGTGTTTATTGTACCTTGGCTTCTCTCCTCCTGGTCCCCAAAATATTCACACCCATACTGTAAGAATCACTTTTCAGTTCCGTGGAGGTTCTTCTGCATCAGGAGAATACGAAACAAGAAAATCACACCAGTCCTTTATTTTTGTGGTATTGAATAGTACAAAGGAAATGGAACAGTGGACTCTGAAGAGCAATTCCAAATGCCTGTCAAGGATTGTAAATTCTGCTGTCTCAACCATGAGGCATATCTGAATTACAAAAACAGCTGTTATTTTTTTGAGGGCAGTTTAACTGTAAAGTTAAAGATAGTTTAAATATTCCTACTCAAGCAGAATGCTTATGCCTTTCCCACAACTCTTCTATTAGGGAAAAGAAGGAATATTGATGCAAAGGTTTTTCACATAAGCCCACAAAGATGACACGCTGTGAAGTTCTTGTCACTTTGAATAGCAGTATGAATATGTATGAAGTAGCTGGTTTTTTGTCATCTTCGATATCATGCATCCTGAGTTTACTATATAGCTACCAAGTTACCTGTAGTTCTCTTTTTTGTAAAAGTATTTTTGCTACCTGTTGACAGCACATCAAGAAGGGAATTTCCTTAATGAAAAATGGTTAAGGCATTTGCAAAAACAGTGAAGCGATGACCCCATTGCATGTGTTCCTGCTTTTGTGGCTTGGAGGCTGTAGAACAGTTATTTCTTCAATACATATTTAGTGTCTCTAAGATTTACTATGAGTGGAATTATGGGATGGAGGTGTTACTAAGGCCAAAATATCATCTGGCTATGAAAACGGGAGCTGTGGGGTACTGTCTAGTGAAAAAAAAGGCAAGGTAGCATAAGAAAGTACAACAGGTCTGACCCTATGACTGAGAATGGCAGAGTTTATGTTAACGGGTTGGGTTTGCTAGTTATCAGCAATAAATGGCCAATATATATATATTAGTGATACTACCCAGTGCACACAGGTAGTGTGCATTTCCCATGGTGCACGTTATTCTGATTTCTCTTGATAGTTTTTCTGAGCTGTTAGGGCTCTTACAGTGACAAGCAAAGTAGGCCTCCATTATTTTTTACCTTTAGTAAAATTCAGTATTTAAAAGCATTTGAGTATTGTAAAACATTAGTTTTTGGTTTTAAAAAAAATCTTCATAATGTATATATACCAGTGTTATCCCCCTTTTATAGAGGGAAAGCAGTACAGAGATAGATATTTTTACAGAACACATCACTCATGAACCAGCAGAATTCTAATTCAGTTTATTAGAATAAAAGACTTGGGCAAACTAAAGATTCATGTATCTGGTTTATGATACTTTAAACCAGTAGGATAGGTAGACTTTAGTGACTTGCTGTGTCTTTGGTAAAGTCCTTAAATTCCTTGTTATTGCCCATCTACAATATAGAGCAGGTAGATAAGAAGATGCAAGAACATAAAATTAAGGAATACATTTACAAGGTGTCAAGTGAGATTTATGTCATTGCATTTATCTGTTCCTTTTATATATTTTTTTAAAATTACAGAATCAAAGGAGAATTAATGTACTTAATTGTTTTCAATTTATTGTATGGTTTTGAAAGGGAATTTTTGAAGCAGCATGTTACAATGTTTGTATCTCAAAAAAAAAAAGTGTTGTGAGGTCACTTAATTCTGAATGAGGCATCCTTTAATACAGCTGAACACCAGTCTTAATGCACTGAAAGTCTTGCAAAGAGGGGGGGCCATCAGAACACAAGTACATCACTTGCAGCAAGGGTCACTGATAGAGACCGTCAAATTCCAAGCCGAGCTGTCTCATCATCTGGAAAGGATGAAAATTGTGATGGCAGCCAATATATGCTGGCAAAATTACTATTCAGTTATTGTCTGTATATGAGTATTGATTTCCTGCTTTGTGGAGGCTCTGAGAGCATCTACAGTGCTAGTTGGAGTTGAGGGGAATGGGAAATAATGACTGTCAGACTGACTGTGGCAGAATATATAGTCTGTTACCAGTGTGGAATCTTCTTTTCTCTGTGCAAAGGCTGTGGATCAAACTATTCAAAAAAGGTTCTCCAAGAAGTTTTCCCTTTTATGTATGTAGTTTCCCCCCCGTAGCTCCGTATTACCTAGCTGTTGCCTATTGATTGGAAATACTTGCATACACTCAGAGAGATTCTCCTTAGAAAGTAGTGGCACCACATAGTTTACTTAGGGCTACTGGAAAAAGGAACTGGGACTGTGTTAAAATTTCAGCCTACAATCCACAGATCACTTCTAAGGGATCCACAGAAAGTATTTAAGAAAAACAAACCAATTGTTCTAGGCTTAAATTCATTGTCCAGGAATGTACCTCACAACTTAGGGTTAAATGATACTGCTTCAGTATGTGTAGGGCTTTGGCTAGACAAAATAGTTGCTTTGTTAAGTTCAGACCTATTGTGTGTTTGGATGTTGATGCAGGTCTTAAATTAGCTTGGCAAAGCTAGATACAGAAGAAAATGTTGCCAAATAGATTAAAAATAGATCATATTAATTTGTAAAAATATGTACTTCAACTAGCTGAATAGTGTTGAATCAGCAGGGAGTCTGCTTTTTCTTGTACAAATAGAACTGTAGTTTTTTAGTAAGTGCCTTGAGATAGATTTTGTGTGGTTTATATAAGAAAAGGAACTGACGTAAAGTATATGGACATACGCAGCGTAACATACTTCTCTTCTGCTTTCAATGCCTTTAGCATCTTCAAATCCAGAAGTTATCAAGATCAATTCTGTGTTGGATATAACATCTAAGGTGGAAGAATATTACAGCAAAGGATATGTTGTAGGAGCTGTTCATCCTATTATACTGCCAATTGGACGTAGAAGGAATTTCCCTGCAAGTCACATGTATCGAGTGGTACTTTCACGATTAAAATTAAGGTAACAGTGCAATGATTTGAATACATTGGTCCATTAGTTAAGCCATTTGTAAGTGGATTGCTCAACATCCATAATTTATTATCATTTTGAAATGAGCATCCCAGAGAATCAAATATCTCTTCTTTGTCTAGAAAGGTGAGCAACTTCATATTTTTTTTTAATTAACGCTAAGAACACAGTAAGCTAACTTTTACTTTGCCTTAGTAAATGTCCAGACAAAAATTCAAAGTTGGTTATCATAATTTGTGGGAAGATAAATTGTTACAGTTTACCCTTTTTAATATGCTTTTATAATAAAGTATGATCTCTCTTAGAACTTGCAGCAAGTACAAGATTAAACAAAGAGAGTAATAAACTGCTTTACATGCTCTCACGGCTGTTTTTGCTTCTTCAGTTTCAAAACTTTTGTGTTTTCACCTTTCGCACAAACTAAGTAATTCACTCTTCATAGATCTGAGATAAATAGGATTTTTTTCCTTCTTAACAAGAAGGAAATAATCATTCCATGATTGGGGAGCATACAAAAGCTTGGTTTTTACACTGAGGGAGAGTCAAGAGTTTGTGTTTATGTTCCAGCTCCATAGTCTCCTTTACAATGCAGTGAAAACAGGAATAATAATCACTGTGTGATTACAAAGAAAATGCACAAAGAAATTTTACCATTAGTTTCTTTGAATGCAGAGAAGATAACCTTTTGTTCTTGAGTAACTAGAAAAGTGGAGTTCTTATTGCATTAAAAGCTGTCATGCTTCCCCCTCTATCCTGAGTCCTAGTGTGATGCACAATTATCCTTTGGAAGACTGGAGGGAGTTGGAAGGTGCCTCCTGCCACTCCTGCAGTGCTTCTGTAAAACATGGTTCATCTGAGGGAGCTTCTCAGAAGCTTTGCTGAAACAAGTGTTGTCCATGGTGTTTGCTGCTCATATAAGTTACCTTCAGAAATGTATCTGCAAACAAGGTGAATGTTGTCCATGTGTGCAAATGCTTGAGGAAGAAAAGCAGAATACTTGCTCTCCAGAGCTGAGACTTATACGAGCTGATGCTGGCAGCATGCAGCTCCCACAGCTCACCTCTAAGCCATTGAACAGATGAAGGCTGAGAACTGCAGCCTGCATGTGAAATTCTTGGATGTAGGTTCCCAATTTCTGATGACGTGTACCTGTCCTGGCTTTCCTGTAGGCAAATGCACCGTCTTTGGCTGCTATCTGGAAAGTAACCGTCTGTATTTGAGTGTCTCTCATTGGTGGTTTATTCTAAAGCAAAAGCTTATGTGAAGGAAACATCAAATAAAATCCCACTATATTACTGATATACACCAAATGCTGTTGTCTGAGTAATAACGTAACTGGCTTTAGATAAAACGTGATAAATACTATTCCTTAACTTTCAATGAAAGTTAAATAAAGCTTGTTGGATTCTCAAATCTGAGTGATTTAAACATTACCTAACCCAAAGTAATGTCACTGCATTGTATTTTTAGTATTTGCCTACGCTGTATTTCATAAAATAGATGCAACTCTGCTTTAGTTACAAAAACTAAGCAGCACGTTAACTGTAAAATTACCATTTCTATTCAGAGTGTGTTTTTTACAAAACTGATTCTCTGTTTTGTGCTTGCTATAGTTGTAGCTTAAATCTGGGTTTTTTTGCATTATCAGGAATTTGAGGATTTGTTTACTAAAAAAGCAGGACTGTTCGTCAATAAAGGTTGGTTTCCAAAAGATGTCTAACAGTCTTCAGATGAAATTGCTGTTAATACTTTTAGCCTGACATTGTAATACACAGTACCTGCCATTCCGTGTGAGAAACAGAACAAAATACTGAGAAACAGAGTTCTAAATGAAAGTATGAAGAAGCATTGCCAGGATTTCATTCATAACTATTCCAAAAGAAAAGAATTCTATATGCAAGCATTTGCCCAAGTTAGCAACAAACTACTGACAAAGACTGCTTTCTTTCTGTGTTCTAGCCAGAAGCATGCAGCACCCAGAGGACAAAGGCACCCCAGACTGGTGATTGAGGAATGTCCTTTAATGTGTGAAACACTGACAAATGAGGTAGTGAAAGAACTGTTGGGAAAGGTAATGGAGGGTTTTTTCAGACTTCTCTTCAGATTTTTATTTCCACCATATGCATGTAAGTTTTATATTTAGTGGTTGATGTTTTTTCAGTTCTGAGTTTTAAGCTTGGCTTATTTAATAGAAGCTACAAAGTCTTGATGTGAAAGGAGTTATTTTTCTTCACTAGTTACTTTTTCTAGTTTAGGGCTTAGTACTGAGTCCTGTTAAGCTTTGGGAGACTGGCTGCTTATACCACTGAAAGCAGAATCAGGCCCAAACTCTCCATCAGGCTTTATAAAATGTTTAAATTATAGCTTTTTTTCTGGAATTAATATTTTTTTAAAAATTAACTTTTATGTTCTGGGGAAGGTATTCCTAATGAGGAGTAATATATTCAATTTTTAAGGAAGATTTTTTCGTTCTTCAACAGAAATACAAAACACAGTAACTGTATTAATTATTTACTTAGCACAGCTTTTTGGAAATATTGTATAGTTAACCTAAATTTCCACTGGAAAGCAAGCTCCAGTTCAAGTTCTTTTTGTGTTTAACTTCCTCTACAAAATTGAAGACTTACTGAAACAGGAAGCTGTTGTTATTGCAAGAGTTAGTGTTATCTTTTACATTGGTTGCCAAGAAAAGAAGTTGAGGAAAAAGTATATTGGAGATGTTTCATGATCTTTGACATTATCAGAGTTGTTTAAAATTTCTAAATGGCTTGTTTTGAAATTTTCAGGTGTTTCAAATTTAAAATGAGATTCCATTACACATTCATACTATAAGTGTATTGCCAGGTTGGTTGTATAGCATACCAGAGAAACATTTAAAGGAAAAATACACTTGAAATTAGCAGTGATTCAAACTTGCAAGCAAATATGAAACAGAAGTAGTATATGAAAATGATTTTGTGATGCTCCCAGTGTTTAAAAACACTAAGTCAGTAATCCAGTATAAAATTACTCTTTTTTTAAAAAAAAAATCTCTTCCCATAAGACTTTGTGGCATTTCAGGAAAAGATTCTCATATTACCTCTTTTTCTGCATGTTGCTTGTCACATTTGAAATTGCTTTGGTTTCTTGGAAGCAGTGGCTCTTACAATCACAGTGATTATCATATCGTATCAATGCTGTACATACATAATAGTAGTAGATAGTAGCGCTTCAGTCTGTCGTGGTACTAAAAAGGGATTGTAGTGCCATCAGCTGTTTGAGTGTTATTCACTCTGATTAACAGTTTGTGAGTTAACTGAGTAGAGATCCTTCCTTCTCCACCCTCACTAATCCAGTACTTCCCAAGTGATTTCTTCTTTCTGGGCTGGAGTTTCTCTACTTTCCTGGAAAGACTTTATTGCATAGGGGAGCTTGTAGCACTGTGGCAGTGGGATCACCTTCCTAAATGGCAGCACTCCTTATCCCAGTAAACAAAACCCACCCTCCAAGAACAGAGACATCCCACAGGTGGTACATAATCTACAGCTGTATTTTGAGACTTCAGTACATAGAAAATGACCCACCGCTGGCTGAAAGCAGAGTTAAAGAGGGTTTAAATTTGTTTTTAGCTCCCTTCTTTCTCTGTTCCTTCACTGGTCTCAGTGAAGCTGAGTAGCCTCTAAGGGAACCAGGGGATAATGAATCATGACACATGACAAAGAGAGATTTTTATGATATAAGTGGTCAGTAATTTTGGTATGAATGGTATCCCATATTTAGAGAAACAATACTCTTTATTGCACCGGCATACTGCTTATCACTACCACACAGCAAGTACTTCAGATTTGTTCTAAATGAAGGATTTTGTATACACTAAAGTCAGTACTGATGTTGGCCGCTCTTCTTGGCATGAGTCCATAGACATGCTGGAAGACTTCCATTAACTTTGAAAAATGGGCAGCCTACAAAGACAAGCCATCCTCCTGTAGTACAGCATTGTGTCTTTATGTCCTTGAAAATCAGTAGTTAAGCAGAATATGTATATAGAAGTTTGGCTTTTTTTAAAGTTACATGCAATTCTAAAATCACTTTGCAGACCAATTTCTGTTGTAAATACAGGTTAACGAAGCTGCTAAAAGAGGAAAGAAGTTTGTGGGATTTGTAACACAACATTTTCCTCAACCTAAAGCCTGTAATGGAACAAGCATAGATGGAAGTGCAGAGCTGGAATCAACACTGGGCAGAAGAAATAGGGAACACAGAAGAAAAAATTCTGATGAAAACTATAAAAACTGGAATGAAGGGACACTGAGTGGTCACTCATCTGAGAGTGGGATAGAGGAGGAATTGCAAGGAGAAAGCAGTCTGTTACAGGATGCAGATTTCCAGTTTGGAAAAGAAGTCAGCCCTGTCAAACCACGAAAAGGAGACGGTAATAAATGCTGCTTGTTTTTTGCAGAAGTAAGGTATTTTATTTAGCTGCTGTTTTAAAAAGGTGTTGGATATAAATAACAGAAGAGCATGTCCTATTGTATCAAATACTGGGTTTGGAAGATGCACCTTCCTTAAATGAATACATATTTCTAAAAAAGTTGTCAGTTGAGGAAACAGAAGAAATATTTACCTTCTACTCTATGTATGTGAAATGTGGTAATATATTAAAATATTTCAGTTTTCATATAGAAAATTATAATAGTGTTGTCAAAATTCTAGTTTGTCATTTAAAGAAAAAGGAAGAAACCCCAAACCAACCCCAAAAAATCACCCACAGTGTAATTCTGATTTTGGATGTGGTGTAAGCAGATAGCATTTTTGCTTCAACAAATATGTGGCAGTAAAAATCTTTGTTTAGAAGGATGCAGTTGTTTTAAAATCTTTTCCTAAAGGCATATAGCTTTCACTTACTCCTAATATTAAATCGTAAACATATAATGGTTTTCCAAGAATATGTTACTATTCTGGTTCTCCTGCCTGTTTCGAAAGTGACAACAAAGAGAACCCCTTTGCAGCTAGAGCTGTAATTTTACGTGTTTCTAGCTAACTCATGTCATGTACAGCAAACAAATCTGTTCATGAAGGCATGTTAAGCAGAAAGAATCCATTAAGAACTATCCCGAAAGAGATCACTTAAATTAATGCATTGACCATGAAATCAAAGAGGATAATTGTTACAAAATGAATTCACACTAGGGGAAGGTAAGTATTAAGAAGATGTGTAGGAAGGATGAGTATCATTGAAAAATGTTGGTGGTGTGGTAGAAAACTTAGTTGAAGAAGAATGTGAGATACTTAGTGTAGTCTGTGTGAGAGATTGCCTGAAACAGCGACCTCTGATCCTGAAGCACTAAGGCCTTCTGGTGTGCTAGGAAGAAAAAGTGAAAATGAAGAAGTAATCTAAAGCATGAGAACTAGCGCAAGATAGTATTCTGTAGACAGCAGGAAACCTTCATGTCAGATTGCATTTTGACATAATGGGCTCTTCCCTGATGGGCCATGCATGTTTTAATTGCTCTGAAAAGCAGCCTTTTCACTTCCCTGTTAAGAGTTAAACACCCTCTCCAGTTTGTAGACTGTCAGGATAATGATTGTAAGCACTGAGATAATCAATGTCCCTCTTATTTTTAGCACTTGAAATAAAGCAGGTTTTGTACAACCTGCTGAGCCTTTATAGCATGATCTGTTAAATCTTAACTCTTTCCTTGCAGCTTGAAATAATGCGTTTGCTATATGTAACAGAACAGAAATCCTGTAAGTAGAAAGTAAAAAATTCAAGGAGCTTTGTGCAGACTGGCGTGACCACATAGATTAGTAACCAGTGCTTCCCCTACGTGCAGTGTTCTCAGGAAATTCTTCATAAAGCTTTGACAGGAATATACCAGGCTTCTCTGCTAGTCAAATACTAAGTTCCTAAGACAAAAGAAAACATAACCACCTCTCTTTGTAAATGTATGCAACCATAATTTCAAAAAATATTGGTTTGAATTTTTGGATAAAGTCTTGCATGCATGTAGGGATGTACAGCCACTTCAGTATGCCATTTCTACTTAGGTCTGATCAAAAGATGCAAAACTGTGTCTGAGTTCTAGATTTGGGGGTCTTAATATATGCATTTTGACTATTTGTAAATACATCACCTGCAGAGGCAAATTTCTGATACATGTGAGTAGCTGAATAGTTAGTTGTCTTAGGAAACTTTTTTCTGAAGAACAGATATAAAAGTGATCTCACTTTAGTAAATGGGAAAGGAAATTAAGGTTTGACAGGGTAAACACATTTATAATAATACAAGCGCCTGTGGAGGTGATGAAATGGACCTGTGTAGAAAGAGTTATCTCTTACTGATAGAGTTCAAAATTTTGTCCTGAGTTTACTCTGCCCTGTTCCAGGCACCTGATGTCACTTGCAGTGGGTGCAGTAACACTTCTCAAAACAGAGAGGGGTTCTTCCAGAGATTGAATCAGACTAGCTACAATCCAAATCCTATTTTGGAAATCTCCCTCTATTTCTGGAGCCTAGAGAGACTAGCATTTTAAGTGGGGTCATCTAAACTAAGTTCCTTTGTTTTGGTAACTTGAATACCTCTGCTTTCTAGAGGTTTGTTTGTGTTGATTCAGGCTGCTCAGATGTTATGTATTGAACAATTTGAGAGCATTTTTTGGCAGCTGCTTTGTGTTATTTCTCCACAGCAGTGACACACGTGAATTTGTTGATAGAATACATTTGTATAGCTAGGACTTCATAACTTGTCTTCAGTGATTTCCTGAAATGCTATGGGTTTGTGAATTTTAATTTTTGAGGAATGCTTGTTTACAGCTGTTTTGTAACAGCACTGTATTAATGTCTAGATAGAAAAAGCATTTGAGGATATGCAGGTTTTAGGTGCTTAACTCGCGGGCTCATCAGCTATTGTGTGGGAAACCCCAGTAGGCAACTAATTATACTGGTACTTAAGTAATCTTTATAAAATAATAGGTAAAAATAAATACTGTACAAGGCATTCCTAATACTTAAAAATTTAGAAAATTGTCTTTAATCTTCAGTTATAGGCGTTTCAAATATTTGTAGTGAGAAGTTCCATGAGAAGCAGAAATGAAGCCTGTTTCCACTGGGTTTTTCTTAGCTCTAGTATATTTTCTCTATGTAAAACTCACCTACCTAAAAGGTCCAATTGACAACCCAACTGTAAAATCCCCAGATTTTTCTCATATCTCACAGTGTACCCCCTCACACCTCATCCTGAGTATGTTCAGGGCTCAAGCTGAGTACAGTTACATCAGGAAACGATTCTTAAAACTGTTGCTTAGAATTAGAAAACCATGTTGACATAAGAGATAGTATTTTTCTTTTGGAGCATTGTCTTCCAGAGGTTCATTCTTCTTCCTTTTTCTTTTCTTAGACAAGTTATATACAGTCTTCAATGTTTTTGATGATTCTACCTGCTGGACTTATCATGAAGGCATTCTGTCTATGAAAGTAACAAGAAAGGGGCCAGTTATTAGCATGCTGGAAGCGGACTGGCTAGAATTAACCACATTTTATTATAAACAAGGATTGTCCTTAATTGATTCTTTTGTACACTGGGAAACTTCTAAAGGTGAGTACTGTCCCAGAATATTGTGAAGCTTTTACTTGTTTAGGTAGAACTACATAATTTTCAAAAAGCAGATCGTGTTTTGCCTCTTGGTGTGAAGAGCAATACTTGAACATATTCAGATAGTCATTGTAAATTTACAGAATCTGATACCTGAAAAGGGAAAACTTGTTTTCTGCGTGGTTATAGCTCTGAATAACTGAAATTTCTGCTTTGTTGTATTAAATTGAGGACTTCCAAAGCAGCAAGGTAGTGTAGTGTTATAATGAAATAAACCTTTTGTACCAGGTCTTTTTTATTTGTTTTGGCTTCTTAAAGGAAAGATCATGGGGGAGAAAAAATCACTAGATACATGTTTCCTTGATGTTCATATTCTGCTGCTCGCTGTAGATACCGTGCTGCACTCTGCTGAATATTTCTCATGAGACAAAAGGCACTCTTGAGTTCTCATTGTGCTTACTGGGCTGTTAAACCAAAGTCAGACTTCCCATGCTTCCTGTTTTCTCCAGCTCTTTGGGCTTAAAAATTCTTTCTGAAACACCAAATTGCATTACAATTCAGCTGTTGATCCTGAAGTTTCAGGATGTTTCTGCAGATTGTTCTGGTCAGTTGTGGAGAGATCCTGCCTTCATCCTCCTGATGAACAGACAGAAGCCTGAGGTCAGGACTGTCGCTCCCGGTCAGGGCCCATCGCCACACACCCTGCTGAGCCCAAAGTCCTGCCTCTCAGCAGAGCTGCGAGACAGTGCTGCACCACTGCAGACAACAGGAGAAGCTCTTTGTTGGCTGAAGTATTTTGAACTCTAAAACTCCGTTGTTAGTCAAATACGTAACTAAGAGATTCATTTCCATTTGAACTGAATTTGTCTGAAAGAAATTTGAAGTGTGACAAAAAATAGTACATAGCTACTGTTGTGCGATTACTTGAAAATGGTAATATTGTAGTGTTAGGGTAATAGACCAAGAGAGTCTGGCATAGCTAATCATTTCAGAATTTATTGTAATAAATTTTGTTTGATAGCAAACTTAGAATGTATACTTGGCTAATGTGATTTTCTTTGGTTGGATCTGTTCACGTCTTGCTTGTACTGAGTTCTAGGTTGTTTGTTGGTGTTCCTTTTGAATTGCTTATGGCAGTTCAGTGTAAGCAAGCAAAACACTGCTTGCTTCACTGGAGAAAAGCCTTGTAAACAGTTTGTTGAAAAGGTTTGAAAGATCTTAAATGATTTTTGCACTACTCAGGCTGATTATCAAGTGTAGTAGTTTACTTAATAATGTATTAAAGTGGCTTTCATAAGACACTTTACATCTGCTTCTCACATGAATTATACAAGGAGAGTAAAATTACTGGGGGGTTGAGTAGTTTTTATATTTATCATACGCTTTATTTAATGCTTTTTCCCCTGATGTTCTGGTTTAAAATAGCAGGCATTCAGCATCCCCTTTGCAAGGCTTGCATGGGTGAAGGGCTTAAAGTAAGTAAAAAAAAAAAAAAAAAAA
>WKFP01014225.1:792770-894461 GCA_011057875.1 Pterocles orientalis
AAAAAAAAAAAAAAAAAAAAATTTAAAACATAAAATTCTTGGAAGTTAGATTATATGGGTTCTTCAAAAATCAAACCCTGAAAAGAATGAGAATTCGTCAGTTTTTGCCGTTCTGAGTGTGAATCACTGCATTCCTGTAGCTCTGCAATAAAGTAAACTTGGTGATTGTCAGAGGAACACACCACATCAACATCACTATATTTATCTCGGATCTAATTTGGCAGCTGGTCCCTCACAAACCACATATTTTGTGCACATCAGCAGACTAATGGCTCAGTTTGTATTGGCCGTCTTGTTTGCTCTTAAATTATAATTCCTATTTATTGAAGTCAGTGGAAGAACAAAGTTTCCTTTGGAGGAGGAGAGGTGAGAAATCAGACTCCTAGTTTTCAATACAGACTTTTTAGAGCTGGAAAATAACTCTCTGGAGCTACGTTACAATTCACCAAGGGGTGTTTTTGGCAGCTGTTGAAATTAATCTTTGCAGCTGTTGTCCAACAACAGTTTTGCAGTCTTCCCATTCCACTGTAGCTGTCTGCTTTTCTCTGTGTGAATAACTATCCCATCTTTAATACCCAGGTTATGACTTATTTAGGGATTTCATGCTGCTTCTGTACAGCAGTTGGTGCTTCTGCTTCAGCCCCACTTGACTGGTATGTGTTCTAGTTACTCATGGGGGGGATGCTACTGAATTAAACTGGATTTATTCAAAGCCACAGCTCACTGTGTGGATGGAATCCTGCAGCTGATCAAGTATCTGTAACCACAGTAAGAAATTAATTTAGCTTCTGAGTTCTTAAGCTAAAATGTTTGTTCTTGAGGTGAACATTGAGGAGTTTTATAACCAGATAAAAGTTTGGCACCCAACAGAGGGAAACCTAAAATGTGTTTTTGGGCAGGAGAAGTATTTAAGCACTTGCACTCATTACTAGAATTAATTCTAGTATGTCTGCATATATATCTAATTGTCATCTTCACTCAGTTTTGTTTGTTTGTTTTTAGACTGTGAAGTGTCTTTAGCAGTAGTTGTCCTTTCATACAGCTTTAGTGAAATAAGCAAATTTTAGCTAATGTTTTAACAAAAATAAAAACATTGGATGCAAGTCAGGCAGCTGCAGAAATCCTCTGGTTTGGACTCTACATATGTTCTGCAGAGTCAGCACAATTCTGTTGCTACTAGGATAAAATTGCAATACCCCATTTAAGGCAGGAGGAAGTTTTAACATAAAAATATTTTTTAAAAAAAAAGTCACTGTCAGTTCTTAATAATTACCAACTTCTGTGTTCTGCTGCCAAAAGAGGGTGAAGTCACAAAAATAATCCAGGTAGGTTCTCTTTTAGCAGCTATTTGGATCATTGTAGTGTTTCCTCCGTTTGTAGTTGCCTTGGAGGCTCTCATGATCATAGAAGTATCTAGAGTTAGTGTAAGTGCTGTGACAATATTTTTTGCTTTTTCGGGGTTAGTAAGGTAAACTATTGTGATTGACAGAATGGGCAGGTGAAACAGCCACACGTGTGGATTTTTCAAGAGAGGGGATTTTTGACATACTATGCTTTATGAATTGTCAGTTTGTCTCAAACTACCGCTGAGTTAGAGGTGAGTTGTTCTGTCATGTTTGAGAAAGAACACTCTCACATGTTGTAGGTTAACTACTAATTTTAAGTATCTACCTGAATACTGAAGAAGGGTCAGCGTCCCTGAATTGATAAGATTGAGTATTGGTTATTAGGAGCTGTGCAAGTATTTATGTGTTTGTGCCTGGAGCCAATTCTGTGTACAATCACATAATATTTATGTGTAATCTAAAAATAAAATATGTCCGATATCTCTACAAATGCATGGAAGCAATATATATGCATGCAAGTATCTAAATAATCAAGCTACATAAATCTGCTTTGTGCAATATAGTAACAAATATTATGTTGGTATTTTATGGTGTATTAATAAGCGTGCTCAAAAAACCGGAATTCTTGGTTGGCATAGTACAACTTCCATGCCAATCTTCTAAATTTTTAAAACCAGACCAGTTGCATTCCATAAGTTTTCTTTGTTTACTAGGTGTTTCTTTTTCTTTAAGTTTATCTGCCTGTGGCAAAAACAATCATGTCTTTACATCTTTGTGCAATATTGGAGAGGATTTAAAACTGATATTCCGAAGATTACATAATTTTCCTGTTCAAATTTAGTTTAAGGTAGTCAGCTGTCAAGGTGCCTTTGCACAAAAGGCTTCCTGATGGCTCTTAGGAGAAGCAAAACCAGAAAATGAACTAGTATTTGATGCACAGCTTTAGTTTGGGCCAACCGGATACTGTTGGGCTTCAACAAGTGAGTCAGGGAGTTGTGCTTTGAAACTTCCTTCCCATCAGGAATCTTCCTACAATTACTTCTGTTTCAGGCTCTTCCTGTGGCCATTTATGTATTTATTTAAGTAACAGTAGCTGGGCTTTGCACTGTATGCTTCATTTATCTTTATGCCCTCTCCCAGCACACCAAAAGGCACATTTATTGTCAGGCATACAATATTGAAGTTGAATAAAGAGGGTTTGTGCTCGTCTTCTGCGGGAGATATGTCAAATACAGGACATTGGAATTCAGATTTGAGTATGAAGTGGCTAATGCTTTTTGAGAAAATGAAATGGTTCGTAGTTCAATTTGTATAGAAAAAAAGAGCTTTGAATAATAAGTTGACTTGCATGCTTCATCAAGTTGTAACTAGACATAGAAATAACAAGAAATTTGAGTTATTTGCTGTCTCAATTTTATTTTAGAGGACTATTCAATGAGAAAAAAACAAGACCATGTGTACAAATCAGTAAGATATCAACCTAAAACTCTATATTTCAGTTTGTATTTGTCTTTATATTCACAGGGGACTATTTGCCCAAATCTTTAGAAGGATTATTTATCTATGAAGAAGAAGGTGCTGGGGTTCCAGGTTCTAATAGGAAAGGAAATGACGCAATAGTTGTTGAACAATGGACAGTCATTGAGGTAAACTGGTGATTATTTAGTAGTGCATTTCCTGCTTTCAGTTGTCTTTTTTTTTTTTTCTCCTTAGAATGCTTGTACCAGTGTTTGATAAATATTCAGGATGATTTCTTGAAGCCACCTGCATAAGCTTAACTAAATCTTTGAATCATAAAAATGAAGTCAGGCCTGTGGCCATTGGTCAATGTGCATAAAAGAAACATGCCCCAGGAATTCTGGCCTGACATTTACAAATGTTCATACCAACAAATAAAACCACCAAAGAAAATGTTGGCTTTTTAAAAATATATGGGTTTCAGACCAATTTAGACATTGTCCAGTGACAATGTGCTGAAGTATTTTAAAATACAAAGAGGAAGAAAATAGCAAAAATGGGAAGCAGAACAAGAAAAAATTGATAGCGAATTAGAGTATGGTTTTCAGATGTATATTCTTAGTGCAATTTTACTGCTAAATATGAAAGACTTCATTTTTTGTAATGAATTTGCATGTACTACTGTAGCAAGGTACAGCAATAAAATTAATGGTTTTTAATATTTTAATATTATTGGTATGAATTAATAACATCTGAAGGTAATTGTTGTTGGAGATACTAAGGGCTTACTTTTGAAATAGTGATAAATACATTTACCAATATGAAAAGAAACAGCATAAAACTAAGACGTTGGATATTAAAAAAAAAAAAAAATCAAACCCCCAAAACTTAAATATATAGCTACGTGAGATGCTTATTTTTTCAGATGTGAAGTAGAAACTTAAATACTTCAATGGAGACACCTATTCTGGTGTTCAAAAACTTCTAGAAATTAATTTAGCAATGTTACAAGTTTAACAAGTGAGATGTCTTGCTGAATCAGGGCTCATACCTAAAGGCAATATGTGCTGTCTCTTTTCCTAGTCTTCTGTAGTTTTGACCTTTTGAAATTGTTTTCCATTTGAAATAATGAATCTCCACCAAACAACACAGTTCGATGGTATGTCAAAAGATTATCTCAATATAAATAAGAAAGGAGAGTTGTAATTTGTGTAGAAATGCAAATAAAGTCTGTACAGAGTCTCTTTACAACTTTTTATAATTACTGTTGTAGGGGTGTGAAATTAAAACAGATTATGGACCTTTATTGCATACGCTGGCTGAGTTTGGATGGCTCCTGACCTGTGTCCTGCCTACACCCATTGTACGACATGACAGGTACCCGAACAATAGATTACAGCGTTTTTGGTGTATAAATCACTGAGAATTATCAAGTGATCACTTAAACATAAAAGGCAAAAAAAAAAAGCTAAGAATATTAACTGCATAGAAAACTCGAGACATAAGTAGCATTATGGTGGAATCTTTTTTAACACAGTTTTAGGACTGCCTTCGGTGAATTTCAAGCTAAATAGCAGTAGACCAATAATCCTAAACTTAAAATACATTGTTTATATATAAATAGTAAACATTTTATTTCAAAAACTTTTTATCACATACCCAGTCCCCAGTGATGGGGCAACAATGGGGTTACTCAGGTGCTTCAAGTTTAAACAAGTAGTTTAAATGTTTCACTAATTTAGGACCTTGGTGAATGACTAGTTTAGACTATGTAATAAGTCATGTTGTCACAAGACAGTCATGCAGTATTTATTGCAAATTAGGGAGGAGAATGTGCTAATTCAGCAAGTTATTGGGCTGTTTCTCTTCTTTAATGTAGATATTGTTTCAAATATAGTACTAAGCTACTGGATTTCAGTTCTCATTTATTTAGGTGAGTGAGGGGGATCTGTATACAAAGAAGCTAAATAGCAGAGCTGGATCCCCTATGAGGTTCCAGATTCCTCTTTTTTTAGTTAAAAAAAAAAAAAATACTGTGCTTTTCTTCATGATATCAAGCTAAAAAATGACGAATGAAACACTGGATTAAGCATACATCTCTTCCCTCTCTTTTTTTTTGTTTTGTTGACTCTCTTCTCGTTGGGTGAAGAATTGCCAAGGTTTAAAAAGAAAGAAATGTATTGAGGCATGTCTTGGACCTTATTAAGGACAATGGAAGGAATGGGTGACTTTAGTAATCTTTAGATCCAGACCTTACTGTATTAAATCAAGATAGCATGAAAAAGAAATTGAATGAAAGGTTCTAAGAGAACTGCTGCAGGAAAGTGGAATTTTATTCAAGTGATTTGACATAATTAGACCAACTTACTCATGTGAGAAGGAGGACTTTCTGGTCAGGAAATAGTTTGGATTTTTTTGTTTTGGCTGTGTGGGTTTTTTTAATAGTTGATTTTAACCAACTGGTTAAAAGCAGATACAGAAGTAGTTGTGGTAAACCATATGGCATGTTCTGCTGTTTTTTTAAGGGTCTCTGTATGTTGTGTTTTCTTCTGAAATTTATGAAATTCTGAACTTGTAAAGCTCCTGCTCCAGAGAGAAGCAGTTTTCAGAACATGAAACAAAATGGTTGTCCTTTAATACATTTCTTCAAAAAGAATTTTCTAGTCTAAATGTATTAGCTTTGAACATAGTGACTTGTTAAGGATATTTGAACTGCTGAGACTGGTTTTCAGAAACAGCTGAAATTTTTGGCCAGATCTTAGAGCTTGAGAGTAAGCCTCCTTCTTGAAGGACATGAGTGGTCAATGGGAGAGAAAGATTTTAGTAGTCATAGTGTACTGTGGGTGATACGATGAGAGAAAGGGTTTTAACCTCAAACCTCTTCTGTCTTACAAGAACTGTAACCACACCCATCCATGTAGGGTTTGGACAGCAGGGACAAGATTGTCCTGAGCAGCTGCTGGTCCCACTCTGTGAGTATCAGCCTGTGCTTAAAACAGACAAAATGGTGCTGTTTTGTACCTCTGGATTGCAGAGCAAAGGCAGGGCCGTTTAAAAGAAGCTAGGTGGTGTAACAAAAAAAAAACATAAGAAAAAATGCTGTAGGAAATGCTATTAGACTGGACCTGTTCCTTGAATTAGTAAGAAGGTACTGTACCAGCAAGATATTTAAGTTGCACAAGATGTCTGACGTAGCATTACTTCCCAGATGTGAAACAACCAGCCCTTTAATAGCTGTGATCTTACAAAAGGGGTCATAGCCTGGCCAAATCTGAAACTGGATTCATTTTGCATCAACACTAGAACAATTCAGAGTAATAAAAAGCATTTGTTTTCTGGCCTAGAAGGTTGGGTAGGTGTCTCCATGAATTGTCGTTCTAGTGTGGCCTGGGAGATACTTTTGGAAGAAACAGGATCAATCATGTTTTGTGTGCCTGTTGTGTATCTAATATATAATTACTCAGTTTTCTTTAAAAAAAAAAGTTTAAAAAAGCCTATGAACAAGAACTCACAATTAGGAATTAATAATGATTAAATAGTCCAAAAAATCATGTGTTTCTAGTCTGATAGGCTAAGTAGTGATTGATAAATACTATTTTTAGGTATTGATGTTGGCGTTCAAAGAGCAGAAGAAATTCCTGGATGGTTACTATGTGTGTGATGTGAAAGATGCAATTACTGTGGTGGTGGATTATCCTAGGAATGCAAGTTAAATGTCTCAGTAAAGGACACTCTATGCTGCTGAACAGCTGGTCTTTTCCCAGACTTGTAACTCTGACCTCAAAACCCAGCCTGAATATTAACAGGCTTCAGAAACACTGAACAAACAAAATGAGCAACATTTTGGGATGATCTGGCCAATTCACATTTTCAAATTTTATTTTAAAAAAAATTCGTTTGGACAAAGTATATAAAGAAAATGCGATTTAAGAATAAAATACATTACCGGGGCAGCCTGCTTCATATTTTTGTTCACCTTTATGATTTGCTCTAGTTTCTGTTTTCCTCTTTTCCTAATTTATTGCAAAACTTTTCCCTCATCTCTGATCTTCTGTGATCTGTTCCTAGCCGTTACCCCCACTGTTTGTCTGCAGACAGAGTGTGACCAGCAGGCTAACAGGTTCTGCAGTGTGGCCAGGGCTGTCATGCACTGATGTGTTCCTTTTTTTCTTTTTACATGGTTAGGATTTGAAACAGTTTAGAAAACGCCAGACTGTAATGTCTGTTCCTGTGTGGTTTTGTTGTTTGAAGTTTTTCTTTTTTGCAGATGTTCTCTCCATAAAATAAAGTGACCTGTTGGGCGCAGTGCCATGCCATGTGATAGCTGAATGTCATGGACCACCAACCCACTTCAGGCAGGGGCAGCAGTCTGTAGGCCTATTTAGTCCTTTTAACTCCTACTCCTAAATCACGTTCGATGAAGGAAACATATTTGAGAAATGTTATCTTTGCTGTTACAGGTAGAGCAACAGTAGATGTCATATTCTTGAAACATACAGAGCTGCTTTTTCATGCAGTGTTGTTTGAAAAATAAGCACTGTGGGGTTTTGGGGGATTTTTTTTTGGTCAGTACACTAAAACCCATGGAAGTTCCCCTCTTGTGTCAGTGGTTCTCTTTTTTTCTGGGAATAGGAGAAAACAAAGCATGAAAAAAAACATGCATATATGACACAGTGTTTGTTATATGCCTTCCATATCTTGGATGTTTAAATGTTGTCAGCATTCAATAAAGTTTTTTTTTTACCAAAAAAGCAGATCAGAAAAGAGTATAAGACAAACCCACAATAATATCCGTGACCTGAAGAACCTCCTGCATTATATACGACTCTTACTGTGTAAATGTATTCAAGACAAGAATTTGACAGTTATTGTGCCAAGTTCAGAAGCTATATAGGAAGAATAAAATTAATATTTGTTTTAGGAGTTAAATCTAGTGAGTGGAAGAAAAGGGGGGTTGGAACTTGATCTTTAAGGTCCTTTCCAACCCTAACCATTCTAAGATTGTGTAAGATATTTTGCTGGTAACTTAGTGCTCTGCAGTTACTGACATTATAATGAGTTTGTAGAATTTCATACATGTAACTGGTCTAAAATAAAATTATTTCTAAGGATTAATATTTTTATTAAACAGATCCTTTAAGCCAGGAGACTTACTGTCCTAAGCTGGTGTTTGTCTTGTATCTGAAAGTCTAGGTGCTGTGCAATTCGTAAGGAGTGCAAAACTTTATTTTGGGAAATGCAAAAATCTGAATGGGTTAAAAGAATTTACTGTCTTGCTCCTTATGTTCATTTTTCAGAAAACTTTGTCTAACCTTAATTTTAAGTGCTTTGTATTTAAAATGTTCATGCATAAAAAAATAGGTTTATAAAAGAGCCACTGGCAGTACAAGTTAGCTTCTAGCTTGATTATTGTTTTGGGGGACTTATTAAATGTGTACATACAATAAGAGGACAAATTTATTGCCCATACAGCATAAGCAGACAAGCAAATTGGTGGTGTTTTAACAAAAGAGTCTCTGTTGCTCTTCATCCCTCTCAAAGGAAGAGACAGGAAAAAGGCTTCAGCAGCCTTACTCTGCAGTGACCTTTATTTCCCCTCGCTGATTACTGTAGTCCCTGAAAACAGGCAAGGCAGGCTGGCTGCGAGCAATGGAAAGCAGGCAAATACAGTGTAAAAACACTGACTTTGATTATTAAATTGTCATGACAAACTACTTAATCTAAGTTTTCCAAATGCCCTGACTTACAAGGCAAAGAGGGAATGTGGAAATGTGAGGGAAGCTATGGAGTGGCTTACTCTAAGCACTTTTTCTCATTTAAATTCTGTGGAAAGCCCACTGTCATTGAGTTCTTTGTGAATTAAGCTCATAGCCACTTTGTCGTGTGTGGCATTTTAATAAGGTCAGACTTAGAAAATTGTTAATTTACTTATTGTCTTCTCACCATCGTGTCCTTTCTCAGTTCTGGTAGAATTTGTACAATCTGTAGCTTAATGTTTGGGTTTTGGTTTTTTTCCTTTTCTCTGGAGGAATGCAGACACTGTTACAAAATAAGCTGTAGGCTCTTCCCCATGCCGGGGACTGTGCTCAGCCTTCTCGCTTAGAAGTAAGATTTCCCACTTGGTATTATCAAAAGAGACATAACCGAGGCAGGGAGAGATACCTGGCCAAGTGGAGTAAGGTTGCGGGATTGCTGATTTCCTTGATATTTCCTTGTCATGACGTAAAACCATAACACGTTTTCTTTTAATGAATGCAAATAGTGGGGTAGGGACTTCCAGAGTGGGAAACCTTGTTAACTTAAGGAAACTAATGCGTTTGTTCTCCTGCCTCCTTGTCTTCCCCACATGCTGGGGTTTGAGGTCATTCTCTAGTGTCATCCAAGGAAGACATGCAAGGATATGCCATGACCTCAGTTCAGCTGGACTGAATGGAATATTGTGAGAGGCCGAACACCATCCCAAAACTATCATCGCTGTTGACATACATGTAGCTGACTACGCTGGGAATAGTGTTGTTTTGTGTCTTTTCTCAGATCTTACTTCCAGGAGCTCTGCTGGCGCAGGCTGTTACCATGCTCTTCCTGATCTCATAGGAAGAGTTTTAGTCCCTGATTTTTCTTGGAGCAAGTCTCTAATGTTAAACATAAATTAATTCTACCAGTCCTAGCCCTGGCATAAACCTTGAATCCATTATCTCAACTTTGTGTGTGGTTGTTGAGATGGTGACATACTCATAGAGAAGCACGAACTTACGTTATTTTAGTAGCTCTTTCCAAAATGTTGTGCATAATACTGTTTTATGACAGACTAGATAGAATCATGATACTTAAATGAACTCTCTACACATCTCTTCTGTTTCTGTTTTGCTACTTTTCTTTATGCACTCTTAAATCTGTAGTCACTTTTCTGACAAAGTATTTCAGTGTCTTTCCTTTAAATGCCTAAAGATCTCATTGAATAGTAACCAGAAGCAGGAGTTGGAGGGAGAAGACAAGTTTACCAAAGTGTAGTATCTGATATTTAGAAGAGCCCAGGAAATTTTTTAAACCTTCCTGTCCTAGAGCTCTGATCTTGCAATTTTTGCACTCTTTCAGTGCCATAGTTGGGCTTTGTAGTACATATGCAACCAATGTGTTGACCTGTATTTCTGATTAAAAGGTGATGAAAATAAATGCATGAAAACTTAGAGGATATATCACCACTTCGAAAACAAAATATCGATAACATCTGATTTGGTCTTGACTTCACCTTTTCACTTTTATTTTTCTGAAGGTGTTTCTTTTTGAAAAAAAATTAACAGTGCTTCTTTAAATTATATTTACCACAACAGCATCAACATCTGTAAAACCTCCAGGACTTTTTTTTTTTTCCTTCTTCCTCTCTTGTTCTTCCTATGCATGTGCCTCCCATGGTCAAAATGGCCAGTGTCATTTGTCTTCTTGTGGATGTAGAATTTATAAAAACTGAGCTGAGTTGTTTCATCTATAGATGATGAGACAGCAAGTTTATCCTGCTGTGTCAGTTAAATGTCATGTTACAACTGGAAAACACCTTTTAGTTAGCAGTAAAGAATGTTACTTCCAAAGTTTCATACCACAAAGTACAGAGATTTTGGATGAAGCTGTGGATCTGTTGAGATTAAGCCTATTTGTAGTAGTGTGTTGCTGTATATTTGACAGTGAAGACTAGATGAGAGAAAGACTCTTTGAGGTTTACTTCAGACATAAAGGTGTGGACTTTGATTAAAAATAGGAGCTTTGGTACTTAAACTTTCAAGAGCAGACATGTTAATTAACTCTAATTGTTGTAATACAAATTTTTGTTCTATACCTATTCTCACGTGCAACATGTTAAGCCAGCTCTGTGCTGCCTTTTTTTTTTAAATAATGTGATTACTGAACTGTTTAGGAATTAATAAACCACTGGATGCTTGGTAGTCTATTCTATTCTACCTCACGGATTTACGTATGCGTAGTTTACACTTGACTCTGACAAGGTATGAATGGGTTACAGTGCCTTTAAAATATTGAAACAATTTTCTTTAAATTTTAGTGAAGGAAATCTGGCCACAAAGCAAGTAGTTTTTCTTCAGAGACCTGTTATGTGGAATTCTGCTGTCCAGACGCCAGAGGTGAGTAACATGTTTGTGATATTAGTATAAAGAAATTAGTACTTCATATAGTGGTTACATACAGAAACAAACAAGGCTTCAAAATTAATGAGAAAAAAGTGGTAGAAGAGGGTTTCACTTGAAACAACTTCAAGTTTTTGGATTTTTGGAGGTGAACTAATTTTTTTCTCTGACATGTACCTGTTAAATTAAGCCATAGAAACAAATACAAGCATGCTAAAACCCTGTTTTGTGCTAAGAAATTACTGTGTCAGGTGGATGAGTTTGGCTATGCTGTAAGCATTTCTTTAGATGTCTTGAGAAAGTCTTGAATGTTCTGATTCAAATCCTGGATTTGTTGCACATGAAAAAACACATTTTATTTTGACCTCCGAAATGTTTGCTTTCACACTTGTAGAAGAATACAAATGTCAAGCTGTGGAAGAGACACTGTAATCTGGAGGTTAACAGGGTGAAGGGGTTGTAGCTGTTGCTGCATGAAAACGTGTGACAGAAATAGAGGATTTAAAGTTCCTGCAGCTGGATCTCAACAGCTCCTTGTTCCTTTTGAGTGAGGCTGCCATAGTAGTGGTTGTATAGATGTGCTTTGATTAAGTAACTGGCAGTCACCACGTTCTGCTCAGAGTCAAGGTCGCAACAGTCCTTGCACCTGTATAGCACTAGAGTAAATCCTGCTGCAGACAGAGAGGGATGAACAGGTGGGCTCTTCTTTGACAAGTCTTTCAACATCCTATGATGGAGTTCTTTTTTTTTTTTTGTTATTTCTGGTTTTCAATGGCCATTCAACATTTCTCTAATCAACACAGCTTCCCTGTTTAAGCATCTATGAAAATGATGGACACTTTCACTCATGTCCAGCACCAGAGTAGTAACTTTACAAACTGTCATTTATGGTATTATATACTACTATAAGGCAATGATACCTCGTCTCTTATTTCTCCATCTGTATAAATAGTTCCATGAGTCTCTAAATTTCTTGCATTTGTATTTGATCTTTCTCTGCCCATTTTACCTTCTATCCAGACTGCTACCATCATCTGTATTTTCCTCTACTTAGTGTTTTCTCCTTTTTTTTTTCTTTTACTTTGTTCTTCTCTAGGCTTTTGCTTATCTCCTGCATAATTTCCTTCTCACTGTGTCCCCTGATAATTACTACTTCCATGCCTGGAAAAAGTGCATTCAACATGTGTAATTAAAATCCTGTTTTATTTTTCGTCTCTACCACCATCTCAGTTCCCAGCTAGTTCTTGTACACTATTTATAATTTATTTCCTCATTTACAAAATTTGAGCCTTACTTTTTTTCTCTTCAGTGTTCTGTGTAGTCTCCCTTGCCAATGTCTTAATCTCCTCTTGCATTCATACTCTCTTCTAAATTCTGCAAGTTCCTCGTACAATTTTTCCTTTAATTTCTGCCTGTGCACCGTCCTCAGCTTTTAGTTTTCAAAGCTTCTGATCCCTGCTCTCATGCCTGACTTTGTAGTCTTTACATTCTTTCCTAATACATTTCTGAAAGTATGTTTTGATATCAGTATCGTAAATACATAAAACCTTATATCAGTCATTATCAAAGTCATGCTTCTCCTGATGCTTCCCCACTTTTCTTTTTTTATACTCTCTATAATAAGGGCATGGACTCCTGAAACAAATACTCTTTCCTTGGTAAGGCGTGTTATTTCTAACTTATAAGCATCTCTTAAAAGACAGCATAACCACATGGCACAAGTTCAGTGGTTAAGACTGGACTCTGCCAAGAGGCATGGTACAAACCAGTTCAGTAAAATCATTCATTCTGAGGAACTGATGAATCTTTGAGATGTAGCTTAAATTAAAAATAGGAAGCGTTATGCTCACAGTTTAAATTCTGTCACCCAGTTGTGAGATAATCAGCAGCTGAATGACCTTTACATTCTTTGGTTTATACAAATAAAATGGTAGTCTGTCTTGTAGTCATTGTTTTACTTTAATGTTTAAGTCAAAGGTTTCCCATTACAACAATGTACTGGAAGTAAACAAGAAATAGCTTATTTGTAGCCACTTAAATCAGGATTACTGTGTTTAAAAACGGGACAAATTTAGGATCTAAATGTGCTCTGTAAGTACCAGTGAAAGTTTCCCTTCTCCACCAGGAAATTTCAGAATGCTGAGGTCATTTTAGCATGGGATAAATAGGTAGTTCAGGCTGAAGCTGAAACGTTTAGCAGAGTAACATTTTCCTTCTGTTTTTCCAATTATGTTGGTTTTCCCCTAAATTTTATTCTTTTTACTGCATTGATTTCTTTTACCAGAACATCTGAATTGCAAACAGCATATTACCTTCATTACTATTTAAGTTCATAGATTTGTTAATACGTAACTGGTACAGAAAGTCCTGATAGCTTTGCATTGAGTAGCTAGATTTCAGGTGCAAAACAAGCTACTGAAACTTGAAAGCATTAATTTTTACTCTGGAAACTTTAATGAATAAGGTTACTTAAAATGGCCCCTGGACATTGATGAGAGCTGTATGATTGTATGAAACCCTTGCAAACATTTTAGCAAAAACATTTAATTCCTGTGATTCTGTATTCTTGGGTGTGACATCTTCATTTTCGTTTCTACTACACATCTTTTCACTGATGTTCAAATTATATTAAAGCTGTTTTTCAAAAAATTTTCATGTCCACAGCTTAGGGTGTTTTTGAAAGACAGAAATACTGAATTCATGTTTATTTAAGCATATCGTTAGCATGTTTGCAACTCGGATACCTCAAGAAGAATGCTACCTATGAGAGTGTCAAAACAGGAAACCAACAAGGCTCTTTTATTAACTGAGTCTTAATAAGAAAGCAGCCTTGTACAGTGTTTTCAAACAGTTAACTGTCAAGCCCCCAGAGCCCCGATCCCATCACTTCTAGCTCTCTGTAGGACCTCTGACTTGCATTCTGGAGAATGGCATGGGGTAGGGGTTGCTTTGTGTACTCTGCTTTTTCTTTTTTTTTTTTTTTTTTTTTTTTTTTTTTTTTTAATTGTTGGATCAAAGTTAGCATTGCCATTTCTAAAGGAAATTTTGCTTCGGTTAGAATTGAGGAAAACCCGTGTTACCTGGTATTATTCCCACAGGGTCTCTTTTCTAAAGAGGGTGTATTTTGTGTCGTCACAGCTCATCTCTGTCTTCTTGTGTATTCATGAGATACTGCATTATGACCTGGCTTATGACTTATGTAATGGTTGAAGGGCCCCTTGGATTAGAAAGGCTATACTGTCTCAGTGCATTCTTTATCACATCCCATTTGCTTTTCTAAGAAAATAGTTCAGAGGATGAGATCCAAGATTGAACCACACAATGCTTGAAGGTTTTCTGGGTTTTTATTTTCTTTTTTTTCCTTTATTTCCCTTATGTAGACTTCTCCATCCTCTTATGATGGCATCCAGGTGAAGCTTATTTCCTTCTCTTTCTCCTGAGGCAACACTGTTTCCCTTTAGTCTAATTTCCAGTGTCTGCTGTAACAGCTTCCCTAAACACATTTCCTTTAGCTAGGAGGGCTATTGTTTTTACTGTTTCAAAAGGGTTTAAGAAAAAACTTTGCAATGTGCAGAAGGTGGGCACAGAACTTGCCAGAGCATGGCAAAAACAGTTCTGGGGTGTTTTTGTTTTTAAAATGTTAGCAATTGTGCAGATCCCCCTGCAAAAGTGCTTGGGTCCTTTACCTGGCAAAACACAGCTCTGTGCTGGGGCTGGATTCCCTCTTAGCTACGTGTGCTCCTTCTCTGGACAGGGCTGTGTCCCCTGGGAAAGCATCTCCTGGTTTAGCAGTGCGTGTGCTGACAGCAAGGCTCCAGGCAGAGAGCCAGGGCGCTTCTGCACTTCTGGAGGTGCTGCTGCATGGTCACGGGGCTCGGTACCTTGGGTAGCTCCTAATGCTAAAATAAACCTTTTATTTATACATAGTGTCTGAGAGGAACCTTAGCATAGTCTGATAGGTCTGTAGTTTGCATAAATCACAATCTGCTTACTTTTCTTTTTGACATTGGCAGCCATCACTTCGAGAAACATGTCAGGAGATCCCAGCACTAGTGTCAGACTGTATGTAGACCAAGTTCTTCCTGTGCAAGGTCTCTTTAGAGCCCCTCTCAAATTGCTGTACAGGACAGCCACTGACTTCCATCTGCGTAGAGTCACCATGTGTATTGAGTGCAGTTCTCGAGAAACTTGATGTTATCTGAGCAGACTTGTGAAGGTCTTTATTGTCAGAACTGGGAAGACGGGAAAGCATAGCAATCTTGCCATGAGATGGGTCAGTGGGAAATCTTCAGTCCTATGAAGTGGTCAGATCACACTCTTGCAGAGCTCGGTGTCGATGCAGTTTAATTCATATCTTTATCAAATATTGCACTCTTGTTGAAGCTTCTGGATGGAGCTATGTTTGGGAAGTGATCAACATCCACTGACTTTCAGGGCAGCTTGCAGATGAGGGCGCTGGCCAGGCATTGTACACGGTGGCACGTAGATACATGAGTGAAGGAGAGCAAGCGTGTGCCTGCAATGGCAGCTGGAGATAGTGGAGCTGTGTCACCTGCATGCTGTCACTGCCCGGCCCTCTCACCCCTCTGGCAGGAGGGACCTCAGCAGCTGAGCAGAAGCTGATAGGAGGAGCTGTGCCGCCCTCGAGCATCCCTGCAGAGCACAGGAAAGGGCAGCACACACATGTGCCATATGGCAGAGAGCGTCTGTCAGGGGTATGTTAGGCACAGAAATCATGCTTTCTTCAAACAGCTGGTTTTAGCATGGGCTAAGACTTCTAAATAATTCTGGAGCTGCCAGGCATTAAATAAGAATTGAGCATTGTTGGGGTACTTGTTCTAGCGTTCATTTGTGCTTCCTTGAATCTTGAGTATGTCTTCTATCTTGTCTCTCTTGAAATTTATTTATAGAGAACAAAACGTATCTGTTGGAGGCTTTTTCTCCAGAGGAAGTTTAAACCAGAATGTTAAATGCTGCCTTATGTTAAAATGCAGCTCACATTAAATCTATGCAAGACTCACTGCAAAGCGTTTGGGTTGGTTTTTTTTTCCTAAGTAAGCTAACATTTAAACATCCTCTTGTATTTCAGAAGAAATCCTTAAGACAAGTGATTGGGGAGGAAAAAGGCAAAGTCTCTAGCAGAAATGTTGGATTAGACACAGCTACTTCTCACTCTGCAGAAACTGGACAACCACCTGATGAGTTTCATCTTTCTGCTTCTAAACAATGTTGGATCAAGGAGGGATCCTCCCAGTATGGAGGCTTTCCAGGATTCAGTAGCAGTGATGGAGTATTAGGAGAACTGGATGATGGACAATTTGACCAGGAAGATGGAGTCACTCAGGTCACATGTATGTGATCAAGTAAGTAACTGCATCAGATGGACATGTACATAATTCACACAAATGTTTAAAAATCATGCTACTTTAAATGCATTGGTATAATCCTATGACTTTTCCAGCCTCATTTTGTATTTTTGTCTGTTTCTTTGTTGTGTTAATCCTACTGTAGTAATAATGCTACTGTAAAATATTTTGGTTTTCTGTCTCTCTTTTAATAGAATAACTACCTGACTGGGTGTTCTGCTAACTTGTTAATGCTTTTGACAAGCAAGGAGGCAAATGCTGCAAACCAGTGACAGTTTGAATTGTGTAAGAGGGAAAGGAATAAGAATGTTTAGTATTTTCCCTAAGCTGGAGGAGTGTTTTGTTTTGTTTTCTTTTCTTTTTAAAGGGTGTTGTAAATATTGGTGGGGGAAAAAAAGAAAAATCTGGCTGTTACGTTTTAATGTAATATTCAGTTTACTTGTCTTGCATAAATTCAGAAGCTTAGAGAAATGTTAAGTCTTACACTAGAGTGTTAATACTTTAAGCTACATTCAGACTTGGTATGTACAGAAAACCTCTGGAGGCTGTAGGCAGACACTTGCTCCTGTAATATAATTTCACCTATGCAGGTTTTACTGGGATTCCTTGTACATCTAAGCCAAAAGCTGTCTGAGCATATAGCTTGTATAATGATGTAGTCATAACTTACTCGTGAGTGGAAATTAAGAACCACTCACCCTCTGAAAGGTAACTTTCAGTCTATGAAGTAGTTGTTTGAGAAACTCGCTAGGAAGCATTGACAGCAAGGAGGACAATGATGCTGATAATACATAGGAGGAAGAAGTAGGGCTAAACTTAATAGGCAATATTAGCTGATAAAGTATATATAAATATGCTGATGCATATATAAAAAATTTCTCAGATACGTGTATCTCATACTGGGTGAAGTGTATTCACCCTGCATCAAATACCAGAAGGCATGTTCAGAGGAAAGGATGAAGCTGCTGCCCTTCCATCCTCACCGTGGGGAGAAGCTGCCTGTGTTAAGGGAGGCAGGGCTCTGCAGGGTGAGGCATGAACTGGGATTATTTTTATGCTGCTGTCTTGCTTACATTTTACAGAGGAGAATCTGAATAAAAACACTTCTCCAAAAGATAAATGTGTTTATAACTAAAAGTTGCATTTTTCAGTTAGTTGTAGAAGGAAAAACTATAAATGCTTGTCACACTTAAGCTAGTGGAAAATAATTTGGTCAAAATGAGAAATTGGAACAGAACTGAGCAGTTGTATTCACAACACTTCTCTGGGTGTTCGCAGTACAGCACACATCACCGAGGGATTTTCATACCTGGATATGTGTGTTGTACTGCAAACACCGAGAGAAATGTTTTGAGGACGTGTAACTGCGCTGCCCCACTTCCCTGGGATGCTGCCTGCCAGCTGCCGGGGGAGTCTCCCTGTCCACTCTCATAGATGGTGGCACTAAATGGAGTGGGTGTATTAGTGCCGTGATAGGAACACCCATCGCTGACTCCAAATGAGCACCCCAGAAGATGACCGGGATAGTGGGAATCAGGCTGCAATCTCTGTGGCGGCGAGCTGTGCAGAAAGAACAGTGCCAGAAGCTGCTTAATTCAAGAAGTAATTTGTGAAAGAAAAATGTTACACTTGCTGCAATAAGCAGCAGTAGTGCAAAGCCTTAGTGATATTTCAGTGTATTTGCAAGGGGGGGGGCAGGGGAGACCATTCTTGGTTGCATGATTGTTATTGTGGGAGCTTGAAATGATTACTGCTTTGGAGCTGCTTACCAGTTTCATTATGAAACTGTTGTAGGCAGGCTTGTTTATTTTTCACTTTTGAAGAGCAACTGTAACAACTGTTTGTAGCAAGTCTGGGGGTTTTTTTCAAAAAAAAAAAAAACTCCACAGCCCTGGAGCTGGAGACAGACGTTCCTCCAGATTCTTTTTCCTATTGCACATTGTTGAAAAGAGCAGCTTCTCTTTTCTCACTTTAATTTCTTAAGAAAAATGCTGGCAGCCTGGTGAAATAGTTCTGAATCATGACTGTGTTAAGAGCCAAGTACAAGTGGGGCAGCGGGAGGACTGCGCACGCCCTGGCGAGCGACGGAAGCGCAGGAGTACCTGTGAGAGTAGGCATGGTAAGAAATCCCTTCTTGCCAAGACTTCTCTCCCTGCTTTCCCACCAGCACCTCAAGGTCACAGATGTGGGGCACGAACCTCGCACTCGTTTCCTGTCTGGGGGCTTGATGTGGGGGAGGATCACCCCACTAACAGGGTGAGTGCTGGGCTGGGTGCTCCCTGCAGAGCCTGACCCCATCGCTGCCTTCTCCTGTAGCCCACCACTCGCTGAGCAGCGGTCACGGTCACGCCATTAGCAGGGATCTCGTGGTACACAGATGTGGAAAAACTATGAAAATGCATGTTACATCTGCCTCTGGCAGAAAGCCAAGTAACTCTGGCATATTAAAAATGGGGTAACAGCTGGGCTTGTGCAACTTGGAATATGTTGCTCTACTTCTAAAACTATTTTTCACGAGCTATCCAAAACTCCTCTGTGTGTGTTCTGCGTGAGATCTGGTAGTTCTCCATACAAGTCAAAGCCATAAAACCAGCAAAAATTGGTCAATAAACCTAGGAATTCTGAATATTCCAAGTAAAAGCTTTTAAAGTATATCAAAGAAGTAAATAAAAGCAGTATCCCTGCTTAAGGTAGTTAACAGTAGTGAATCCTAAAGCAAAACTGAACTAAAACTGTTTAAATAAATAACAATGTATAAAGTAAGAAACTGTTTTTCTAGAATGCATTCATTGGATAAAAATAATCATTTAACTTTTAACTGAGATCTTTTCATATCAGCTGTTGAGAATGCTGAAAATTTAGATAAATTAGTATGTATTTTAAAAAAAGAACTCTTCCTCTTACAATTAATGGCCTGTACGCAAGGGAGATTTTGTTTTGGAGCAAGGGTAGAAATTGCATATGCTCTGGATGTGCACAGGCACGCTCTGGAGTATCCCCACTTTCAGCAAGAAAGGCTTTTCTTGAAATAAAGCCATATTCCTTTTCAGCAGCCTGCAATTTTAACTGTGCTTTAGTCCTTGCTCTTGAATCTCACAAGAGTTGACTCTGCTGCAAACCTCTGAATTCCTTTATAGTCCTTTTAATTCAGTGTAAATATGCTAAACTGTTTCCTCTGAACCCATGCAGCAATTCCTATATAGTTAAGGACAGCTGTTGTTTGTTTTTTTTTTTTCAATGCCATGTGTGTCACAGTATGTAAAGTTGCCCCTGCTATGGAAAGATTAATCTGGATTGTTCCTAGCCTTCTCTTGTCTTTCATCTCACAGGGCTACATTTAGGCTCTGTATTGGAAAAAAAAAATAAAATACAATTCTTCACCTGGGGAAAAAAAGTCAGCCTGGCAGGAGCCAAGAGAGAGATCTGTAAAGTGAGTGGCATGGAGAGGGTAGCAAAGGAGTAAATTCTTCAACATTCTTTTTTTGATACAAGAACTCAATGGAATCATGGAAGTGGTAAGTAGCAGGTTTGAAACAAATCATGGTATCTGTTCAGCTAACTGTAGAGCCCCTTGCTGCGGGACACCTTGTATAAAACGACATGGATTTAAAAGGTGACTGAAAAATGCCTGCAAGTAAAACCATCACCCTGTTCTCTCTGAAAGTCACTGAACCAGAAGCTGTTGGAGCCTGTGAAAGCTGGTGTGACTGACTGCATGCTTATCCTGTTCTTTATGTTACTGTAAGCACCAGCACCAGTGCTTCGTCCCTGGTGGGCATGGAGCTGAGAGTGTTCTACTGCTGCAAGGCTTGCTTTCAAAAATCAGGGAGAGTAAGTTGCTTGCTCAGCCTGTGTGAACTGTGCAAGAACTATCTGACTTCATGCACTAGTTGAAGAAAACAGAATAAACCACCCATTTTCCTAGGATGGGTGGATGCTGAAACAGAAATAATTGAAAATCCTTCTAAAACAAATTACGGAAAATCTTCTGTTTTGTTCCTTGTAGTTAAAAATTCTGAAAGCCAACTATATCTTACTTGAAGTGAAAAGGGTACAGGGGATTCTAATTTAAGCTACTTGTTTCATCACCTGGTCTTACACCAACTAGTGCATTAAGGTATGCCTTTATTAGTATTGTGACCAGCATCATCCATTAATTAAACTGAGTTTGTAAATCAGAAGAGCTGTCACAGTAACTCCAGCAAGATTTTTTTTGTACGCTCCTATTATATATTATGTATTACAGATATATATACACACACACTGTTCAGTCTTCATTTTACCAGAATGTATTTTACATACTCATCTTTTTATTGAAAGAATTGCAAATCAGATGCATTCTCTGACAAAGTAAGTACACCTACTTATTCAATAACAGGGCCTCAGTTAGAAGACTCTGCATCTGAAATGTGATAGATATGTCCCTTACATGTATGTGACAACAGAAATGCCCTGCAACTATTAGAACAGAGATAGGAGGCAGTTAGTGTTGTTCATTAACCTCTGCAAAGACTGTTTATGCTTAAATTGTTTGGAGCGGAAATACTTTTCTAGTGTTTACAAGCAGGAAGAAACTACCCACAGTAAAAAAAGTTTGTGCCCTGATCATAATTGTGAGAACAGTTTATTTGCACACCTGGTCAACTTCAATAAACTGCTGCTTAACTTCTGTGCTTCTGGTCTGTAAAATACTGTTTTCTTTTTGTGAGGCTGAGGTCTCTTCTGCATTTCTTATAGGAAGCTTCTCACCATTAAAAACACTTACAAATCAGCTACCAGTTTATTTATTGTGGTTGTCTCACACTGACACTGAATGGGTTAGATCAAGGTAATACCTTTCCTCAAGCTAGAATTCCTTTTTGTGTCTTGTCTGTACATCCATAGAGCTCGCAATACAAAGCTTGTTAGACTTAAAGCCATCTGTAAGAGCTGATTAGGTTTTCCTTGTTCTTAGTATATTAATCTTTTGAAAGTAGAAAGTGCAGGTTGGTGTCTGACAATTCCCTATCGCCTAATTTAGAGAATAGCATTAGGATCTGGACTTCTCAAAGACAAATTCCTGTATCAGAATTTTTACAACTGGTAAGCAGGTTAGTATAGCTTGAAAGAGACCAAGTGGTTTAGAGGAAGTGGTCTGGTGACATGTTCTAATCTGTTCAAGCAGATAAGCTTTGACAGCATCTGAGAGTTAAACTCTTAAAAAGAAAGCAGCAAAATCACTGTGGCTGACTTTGTTGCAAGATATGCTAAGCTAAACATCAGGAAAAACCTCAGTGACTAAGGAGAAAGTAATTTGAAAGTTATCCTTTGCTTACAATACGCCCTTGCATCTGTGATGTGCTGTCATGGGATCTGGAAGGTCCTCTTCTAGATCTCCCTTAGTTTTTAATTGTAGAATCAGCATTTTCTGATTTGAAAGATGTATAAATTTG
Organism: Pterocles orientalis; assembly: GCA_011057875.1. Lineage (NCBI taxonomy): Eukaryota > Metazoa > Chordata > Aves > Pterocliformes > Pteroclidae > Pterocles > Pterocles orientalis. Next base: position 814,508 of record WKFP01014225.1, read on the forward strand.
AGGTCTGACTTCAAGATGCTAATGAGTATTCTATTTCTCTACTTTTGAAAGAAGAAATACAACTTCCCTTCAGCACACCTTGTAGCAGAGATGGGAGAGCACCAAACTTTCTCTTGGAAGCACTCAGGTGCCTGCATTCTTGGACGACATGAAAAATGAGAATAACTTGCCAAAATATATCGGTATGGATAAAGAAACAGTTTAATCCTTTTTTTTGTTTTCTTACAATGTAATTCAAATACAGTTTCAGTTTCCCTATTATGTAGAGTCTAAATTAAACCTGTTAATATTTATTAGAGAAATCAATGGTTTGCTTAGGCTAACTGAAGTTTTATGGTACCCTTTAGGCACATGTGTGTACACAGTACTCATGTAAACAACAGCAAGGGAAAATACAAGCAGTGTTTCACTTAGGCCTTATATAAAATCAGCTGAGTTAGTATAGCAAGTCAACTTTACAGTGCAAACTTGAATGAGAATAAACAGGATTTCTGGTTTTGAAGTGGAACTCTTAAAGCGTAAGAGGAAGAAAAGAGGTTTAAAAATTTTACTGCAGTCCTGAGCACCACATCCTTTTCTTCAGTGTTGTAGAGGAAATGTCATTTGCAATACAGTTTCATGTTTCTGCCTGCCTCAGTCCCCATGGCCAATAGAAGCATGTAGACTGACCGTACAAAAGAACCACAGCGTGGATGGTCCTACAGCAGACTGTACCAAAACTAAATACATTTTACTACCTCTGGACCACAGTCATCCTACCCGCAGTACAGACTTCAAGGTCTCTCTCAAAATCAAGTAACCTGGTCTATACAAGGCAAGTTACAGCTCTGTGTATAGACAGTAACTAAAGCTACTTTTACTCAGACAACATCTCATGCAATTACCCTGCTGACAATTAAATACAATGATAAACATAAGACAGAAAGAGCTGCTGAAGAATACAGCTGTTGAAGTACTTAAGCTTAATCTCCCTAACTTCTCATTGTTCAAATTCCCTTTGCATCCAGGTGGTACAGTTTCTTGAGGTGTGCTTGATTCATATAAAGAAAAATAGAATTTAAGGCATGTTTAGTATATTATGAAAAAAGACATTAAAAATAGTGGACTCCCTTCTTTCCAAGTAAGTATAACATAGAAAACAAAGTGTAGGTTACAGAAACTATCTGAGTTAGCCCATTCTGACCTGTGTAAAGAAATAAAAAGAGGGCCCCAGCAACCTTGGAAAGAGAAACAACCACCTAACTTAAACAGCTTAGCAAAATTCATTTAACATAAGAACACTGCTAGTGCTTTTAGACCCTGCATTGGTGTATGCTTAGCAGCAGTATGCCTGCTATATTCATCTCTAAAACATTTAATTCTGTCATTCTAGACATAACACAATTAAGCAGCACTCATGGAAATTGTCAGTTACTGCAAATCTGCAACCACAACTTGAAATAAACATCTGATAAGTAACAGAAGTATGAATCCAAATCTTTCTGTTAAAGACTACAATTCAGCTGAATGAAGAAAAACAAATTAACATATGCTGAAAACATTCTTAACTTTTGCAAAGAATCAGGTTCAGTATTTCAGGTACTTAGAATGCTTTTACTAGGAATACAAGTAAAGACTCTGCTAGTGTGTTATGTAGTGTAACATGAATATTTTTGAGGTATAATCTGTAAGTAGTTGCTATAAATATGCACAGGTATAAGCCATGGACTTTTCTGCTACAGTTATTCTTTAGAGTTGTGGACTGGAGAAGAGCAGAAGTCTGCCTTAACAGGATAGAACCTGTCCCCTGCTGTGCACAAACCTCCGCTGTTAACAAAAAACAAGTCCAGAAAGTATGTTAGATGTGTATCAAGAATATATATGGTCAGTAGCATAGTGAAATTGTCCTTTTGGGATTATTAATACTATAGATCCTATTAGTATTTGGATATACACATACAGAAATATGCACATCCAAAAGTAAATCTTCAAAGCCATCTTAAAAAAAAACAAAAGCTGAATTAGGAGTAAGCTACATTGCAAGAAGCTTCCTGCAGAATTATACATTTAAGGTGATAATCTTTGAACTAAGACTTAATATAGCTAATGCATTGAAAAATGGCTTGCTGTGAAATCTTAATCTTGCTTTTTTCCCACCCAATCAGACACATCTTCAGGATTGTGATTCAATGATTGTTTAGCAGCAATTTTAGAGGACTGTAAATTCTTTTATTAACAGGTATTATAAACAGATACTACTACTTTTATTTAAAAACCATGAGTGCCACATTGATGAATATACAGCTCATGAATAATTTAAAGTATTTCCCATATTAAAAGGCAATGCACACAGCATACAAAAAGTATACTAAACAAAGCTATGAGGATACGTGATTGAAGTGTCTAAAATGATATATACAGTACATAATATTTTGTTTATATTCAGTACAGGCTCTGTACTGCCATTCCCATCATGCCTCACTCTCTCCTGACACTGAATTCTGTACTTCTTCTTCCAAAATTGGTACAATCAGGTTATCCTTGGACATCAGATTATACTTCATCACAAATTTAGTGAACCGGTGACACAAGAAGGTTTCATTCTGGAGATGAAAAAAAGGGGAAAAAAAAAATACATATATATATATATGCACAGAAGGAATATTTTAAACAATTGAAAAGAACTACTAAAAAAAAAAAACCCTGCTTATATGTCATTAATTGCCTCCTTACACTTACAAGTCTTATAAATTTACCATTTAAGTAACAGTACTCCTTTTAAGTAACAGTACTCCTTTTAAATCCTTCCTTTACTGCTTGCTTATATTTACAGTAATTAACAAAAAACCCTACTGAAGTTCAAGCTTAAGTCACAGCTCAATTCAACAGGCGTTAGACAAGAATATATTCAAATATCAATGTAGTCCTGCTCCACTCTCCAAAAGACAATTTTAAGGTATTGTGAAACTCCTCCTGCATACACTATCCCCAACAGAACAGGGCACAACCATCCCATGGCTGTTCCAGCAACTTGAAGTGGGATTTGGCAAAGGTTTTCTTTGGCATTCAGCTATACCCCTTATCACCTTTCTATCTATTAATTTCTACTTTTCCATTAAAAAAAAAAAAAGTTGGAAGTTACTGGAGGTGCACAAGGCGCCCCCAGTTACTTTTTCTGTGCAGTTTTTCAGTTATAGTTCCATAACTGCTGGGTAACATATACAAACAGGAAACATAGATACATAAGCAGTGCTAACTATACCACGTGGTTGAATACATTCAGGAATCTTTAAAACAGGATGAATTTTGAGTTGTCTGTACAAAAGCTGTCAAATTCTGACCTTTTATCCAAACGAAGGGAAAACAGAACTGGGTAAATTAATTATATAAATTAATTGTCATTTATATATGTATGTATAACATAGTATGTCAGTTCTGATAAACCTGTAATCTACTATAATCAATACTTCACTTGAATGCAGATCTTCTGGTAGGATTAGAAGAAAACTTGTCATACAATTACATCACAGCTATAACTTCAGTAAATGCTCTTCTTTCACGATGTAATTTGAAACTACTTACTTCATATTCATCAAATATCTGCCGGTGATGAAAATATGCATGTGAAAATATTCTGTAAATCCTTCGGCACACTGATCCTAATTTGGCTACAGAGGATTCCTTTATGCTAACCCTGTAAGCACCAGGAGAAAGGTTAAAACAGTCCTACTGAAACAACTACAGAGATATGTGTTGACATGAATGCTGATCGTTAAACTTTACTACATAATTGCATACGAAATTTAAACTCAAGTGTTGCAGAAATCTGTGTCTGCAATTGCTTATTTGTTACTTAAATGCTTAAATTGCTTAAATGTTGGTGTATACTCCAAATGGTACTGTGACTACAAAAACAGTTTTTGCCTGTAGTTAAACATCATCAGTTATTCTGGTAAGGGCTGGATTTCTGGTTTCTAGCATGGATGGGCAAAGGGGAAAAGAATGTTAGTTGTACCTTCTTGCCAATACAGCATTCCCAGAGAAGCACAACTTTGACTTCTCTAGTTAGGTTTCCATGAGCCAGAATGAGGGCTGCCCATTCAATACACTCAGCCTCTGTCCTCTGTGGTCACTGATGTCCCACAGTAGATTGGTGTTGGCTTCTGGAGGCTTTTGGTGGTGTAAGTCACTGCATCTAATGGCCATCCTCTTATTTAGGTTGGTACTACTCCAACAGAAGCCCCATAACACCAACAGATGTTAGTAAAACATTTCCACCTAAAAACCACCCACCTGACAGCTCCAGTAAATGGCAAACTGTCTGAATAGGCGGGAATTCTTCCTTGGCTTAAAAGTGACAATAGCTCTACTAACAAGTGACGTGTACTGCAGGGTTTCTGGTATTTTCAGTAGTAGTCTATGAAGAATGGGTTATTTATTTCCATGTGTTTTTTAAGTGTTCAGGTGCCACATACCCTCTCCCTCCTCCCAAAAGAAAGCATTTTTACCTGCTGGGGAAATATTTATTGCTATTCAGAAGACATGCAGCTCCATCAAGTGTGTGTCTGGTATAGTCTATAGCAGGACACTACAAAAACAGACAGCGAGTGAGCACAGGTATGAGTGCTTGCACGATACTGTCATGTAACTTCCTTAAAGAAAAACATTTTAGTTATGTTTCCTGATGCTTTTAACTTCACTGGTCATTTTTATTCCCAGAAGTTTCACATAGCTTCTCTGAAGGTCTACCTACATTTCTTCCTTAAATGAGCCATTTGTTTTCTCTGTTTCACAACCCATGTAAATATTTAAAGAAAAAAGTTACTATGAAAATGTGATTATCCACAAGTAGTGAATTTTATGGATGTCCTTAAGTAAAGTTCTATAATAAGAAGGTGGAAGTACGCTGAAAGGAAGGACGATCTTCACCTCACAGTTCATTTGTTTTCCACATAGGCAAGTTACCAGACTCCTTTTACAACCTAAATTAACACCTTATCAAACTCCAACCAAAATAAAAAACCTGAACCTGCATATCATATAACCAGGTATATCAGTGTTTTCTACCTTGGCAAAGCAAACCACATCATTACACATCATTACAGTAGCTAAGTGTGTAACAAGCCAAGCCCTGGCTCTGCAATCAAGTACATGCAGAGGAGAAGGAGGAAAGTGAAGACGAACTGAGACAGTCTGAGAACAGCCATGTCTGTCCATTTTGCTATTCCCCAATTTCAGAAAGATTGCTCAGTTAGCATTTTTGTCAGCAGCTCAAGGTTGCATCACCCAGTGTCTGACCACTAGCTGATAGCTATTATTGACATGGAGAACAGTAGATGAATGATGCACTTAGAGATAAAAAGCAGCCTGGAGTTCTCCAGTCTAGCTGAATAAAACAGACTTACAGTATTCTGAGTGGTGATGAGGGTTAAAGGAGGGAGTGGGAAGGAAGCTGACCTTCAGAGCTAAATCAAGGCATCTCTGGAAATTTTAAAAAAACCCAAACAAAAAAACAAAAAAGCTCACAGGATGAAAAGGATAAAGTTAAGAAGAACCAATACCTTATTCTGGAAGGTGAAATACAAAGCTACATCTGACAGACTGCCTATTGCCATAATCAATAGCAACAGAGAAAAACCTTCTGGAGGGAAAAAAGCAACATGTATAAAGTGGTTCAATCAGAGATCTGAACAAAGTTTAAAGTAATTGGACACTCAGGTAGACAACCTACTGCCATGCTGATAACCCACTTGACAAAGTATATTTCTGACTCCACTACCTTTTAGGAGTAACCTCCCTAAGAATGTGCATATGCAGAGCATCAGGCTGATGTGCCTAGTGCTATGGATCGAGGCCAAAGTTTGAAGAGGACAGCCGGTTCTCAGCATGTCCTCTTCTTTCAATTGAAAAAAGACTTTCTTCCACTGAGTTTCAGGCTGTCTTAACACAAATTAAGCACAAAAAGAGGAAAACGTGCAAAGTCTCTAATACTGTGGTAAAACGCAGGTCCTTCCTACCTCATCCCATTCCTTTGTAAACCACTACAGAAAGGGAAAGAAGGAAACCTCAAGTGATATTCTTAACCCACGTAAGTTCTTAGTTTGACTAAGAAGCCAGCTATAATGGTCTCCCCATGAACACATGAACTGTGAAAGAGAATTCTACATGAATAGGGTCAGTTTTCCAAAATACACCTTTACCTCTTTGGGAGTTTTATGAGCTGCACAAAGAAAAATCCATTGTTCAGTTGCAGTCATCTGAGTACATGTGTCTGGGTGACATTCACTCTGTTGAAACAATTGTTCAGTTATGAAAACCAACAGCAAAAATGAGCTGATCTTTTCAAATCACTTTCTTGCCCTGTACCCCACCAAAAAGGGTTATTTACCAGAAGTCTTTAAAACCCTAAAAAGCTCTTAGCTCAAACCACTACTAAAGTCTTATAAGTTTAGAAAAAGAAAGCTCTGCAAACTCTGCATCTTACAATACAAAAGAAATCTCCTCCCTGATACAATATAAAAATATCAAGAAAATAATTACCTGAAGCTTGACAGCTAGTCCATTGAGCTCAAGGCAGAATTGTCTAAAAAAATTTGAACACAGCAGCATCAAAATCAACAATCCGTTTCCCCACTAGAAACATCTAATACAAAACAAGGTATTCTGGTCTTCACAGATCTCTTAACATTTTTGGCAATGATTCTTCTAAAGTGAAAAAAATACATTAGAACATGAAAAAAATCATACTTGAAGAATACTACCAAATAATTTCATCTGATGTCACACCTAAAAGACAAGAGGCTAGGAATCAACATACTATAAAAGGACTACAAGTTGAGAAAAACAGAATTCACACCAGCATATTTTTTTTCACTCAGCAAAACAATTATATTTTTAATTCTTACCCAACAGTAGAGGCTGAGTTTAGCAAATAATTTAGTGGGAATATTCGATACCGACTTTGTTACAGAAGAAAGTGCTATTTCACAAATACAGATTTTTATATTTTTTTAAAACTGAACACTTCAAGAAAATTAATTTGTTAAGAGTGTAAGTTTTAAATTCATACAGCTGGATCATCCCATCCTTCCAAGACTTCCTCCAGATCAATTAAGTGACTAAAGTAGGACTTCTAGAAATACTGCTTTCACTGGAACAAACCTGACAGTGCATTCTTTACCTTAAGAGAATTCACCCCTCCATCCTATATGAAAAATCTGAATAGATTTTCCAAAAGTGACAAGTATTTAGTGACAAGTCACATCTATGAATCCACAATGATTTTCTGTGCATGTGAAAGGACAAGAGGACATTCTTAAATATGACTTCTGCAATTTTATGTATACAGTTTTTCTTTTCTTGAGGATTCCCTACATCTATTGGACACACCAGAGGAGAGAAAAAGAAAACAGAGGCAATAAGTCAGGATATATAAATCTAGGAGTAGCCTAGAACTATTCTTATTCCTAAAGTATATTTCATAAAGTTAGAAGACACACTTATAAGAAAGAAAGAAAAAAAACAGGACACAAGGATACTAAATACCATGAAAAAAAGGATTAATATATGTATTACCAAGGTGTAAACCTACCCTACAACGGAAAAATACTTTCAAGCACAAACTACATAGGCTGAATGTATTTTTTATATTGCATAAAACAAACTGAGAGAAGGACAAAAAGTTCTGAGTTCTTGTTCCCTACATTCCTCACAACCAGAAAAAGAACTGTAGCACGTAGGTACTCTCACTTTTCCAGCTAAAGCCTAGGTTCCTGCAAGTTCCAGAAAAAAGCACTGGCAGCATCTGGAGGGAGGGAAAGCACATTTCCAATTAGTGGAGATGAAAAACTGCTCATACTAGGGAAAAGTGCTATGGAAATTAATGACTATATTTTCATATTCAAAACATGCTAGTACAACTTGTGAAGTGAGGTACAAACATTTTCTTAAAAAACATCAAAAACACTAGATCAGAGTCCATCATAAATCTTTAGAAAGAACAAACAATTCAGAAAATAATTAATACCAATATATAAAAGTCATAGAAATATCAAGTTTTCATTTAAGTTACTTTTGATCTGTCATATGCAAAAAGACTCTACTACTATCAATGAACAAAACTCAGAATTGGGACGCTATGTTGACAAAAGATGGATTCTTACCTTAGATGTTCATACTTCCATACGCCTTCATCCTGGCCTTCAGGAGGTTCAAGGATCTTATCAATGTTGGAACAGTCTGCCCTTATGTTTTGCTGAATATACTAGGAGGGGAAGGGAAAAATAAATCTAGATCTTGTCATTATAGTAAGACAGTATATTTAGAACATTATGTTTCTGAGGGACTTTTTACTTAAGAAGTGACTGATGGACTAAAAAGTTAAAGAGGAGATGGGCAGGGTAAGAAAATCAGTATAAAAAAAATGCCAAATCTGAAAAAATGCCTTTCTTCAGTCAAAAAAGGTAAAAGAATGGGTAAATTTTACTGCTTTTTTACAATATCCTTCTCAAAAGAAAAGAACCTTGCAGGAACCCCTGCCGTTTCCTTAAATCTGATTTGTTTAAACCAGATGTGGGAATTCTAGTTATTTCTGCCTACACAATTAATAATTACAATTTTTTTAATATACATAGGGTGCTTATGATATTAATTCCTGTGCAGCAACATTCTAAGCAGATAAATAGCATGCCCTGTTCCCTGGTTTTTTACCTAAATACCAATCTTGGGAAACCAACTTATTAACAAGATTTCACACAAGTAAGAATACCTGCTGAACAGCTAATGTACTATCCATTTCTTCAAAGGATTCATCAGGCCAATTGTAGAAATCCTGTTAAAAAAAAAAAAAAAGTTTAAACCAATTTAACAAAAATAGAAGGGGAGGAAGAAAAGCACACAACCCACAATAGGCTTGAACATGCAGGAAAATAGATGTAGAGGTAGTTTATACAATTCCAGGAAGCTACATGTTAACAGAAGCAGCATACAATCTTAGCAAGAACAGGGTGAAATGGGACTTATGCTCCTAATGTCACAATAGTAGAACATCTTGAAATTAAAGTTCTGTGTGACTCGGCGTAACATAAACATCATCTCTCCCGCACACCTGTCTGTAACACCTCTATAGCCTATATTTTTTAAATTACATATTTGCATACAGTGCCCATTTTGCATGTTAGACCACGTAAGAATGGGGAAGAGGGCTGTAGAGGGTAGCATGATACAATTATTATTAAACTAAAAATCCCAGGACATGCCAGTAACAACACGCCACTGAAAACATTTTCTCTAAACTGAGCTAATACAGCGCAGTGTTGGCCTAACTCGGTACCACATTCTCTTGGTGTGGTCAGTATGCTGAACTGGATGGTTATCAGCTCTGCTAATGCACGGTGTTCAGTATTGTTAATGATAAAACCTTCCTGAAGTTTCACCTCGGACCCAGCTGCACTGCAGTGCTCTGCAGCACTTCACATCTGGTGCAACTGTGATGCTCCCAGACATGTGTATTTTCTTACTTTGCATTTTTGCATCTAAAATTTAGTTCTACTCCCCCTTGCTATCCAGAGATACTGCACAGCAGCCTCCCATAGCCATCCTGTTAGATGCAATGACTCAATTAAAATGTCCCCACTGTAAAGCTTAGCAATCTGTTCTGGAGAGAATACAGGCATCTCTAGAGAACGGAGTGAGTATGCAGTGTTGAAATATCATTAAGTAATTGTATTTACATACTGAAGAGCTATACCACAGTGTCATCCAAAATAAATACAGACATAAAAAAACATTATGTATATATTATGTAACTAATACTTTATAAAATTTGACCCAATCTAGGTCTATGTGCAGCTTACTGTTTTCCAGAGTACCCCAAATCTGTCACACAGAAGGCACACAACATTCTGTTTCCTTCATAGATTAAACACGTACAGAAAGCACTGATTCACAGGGTTGTGTAATAACTTTACCCCTGTACATTATGACAAAGAACAGGAGGAGAAAAGAGATTCACTATTATACAGCCCTGTGTCCTGTCCTGTCCACGAGCTCTCCCCACAAAAGCGAAGTGAAGAAGCCTTGCCTAAGGGCCTCAGAGGAGATCCCATCTCTGAAATACCGCACAACCCGTTCCCTGCGTGTGTGAGAGGTGCCTTTCCGACATGACCTTGAAAGCCCAGAAATAACCCATTTCATTGGGATGAAGAGAAACGCTTTGCCAGCAGCCCAGGTCCCCTCTGAGGGCGGGTTACCCAAGGGCAGGCCGGCTCCTCTCCCCAGGAGCAGCCCAGGTGCCGGGCCGAGCTCTGCCCGTGCCACCGCACCGGGCTCTGGCCCCGCCGGTTCCGGACCCGCACCGGCGGCGGCAGAACAGCCGCGCTGTGCCCGCGGAAGGCCCGGGATCCGCTCACACCCGCTTATTCCACAAGCCGGTGACAGCCACCGCGCTCCGGCCGCGGCCCGACCCCCGCAGCAGCCGGGACCCCCAGGGAAGAGGGACGCTCCCCCGCCGCCAAGCCGAGGGGCAGCCGGTGCTGCAGCCTTTTCCCCGGGCCCGGCAGACGCGGACCCCACGGCCCCACCAGCCGCCCGCTCTCGCCCTGGCCGCGGGAAACAAAGCGATCCGGAGGAGCGGGGCCCGCCGCCGCAGCCTGCCCGCCCCGGCGGCTCGGCGGGCAGCGCTGGGCCCCGGTAGGCCCGGCCAGGCCCGCGGCGACGCCTGGGGCGGGCAGCCAGTCCCGGGGCCTCGGCGGCGGTGCTGCCTGTCCCCGCGAGCGAGGCGGCGGCGGGCAGCGCGGCGGCGGCGCCTCACCTGGGCCTTGGTGCCCGGCCTGTTCCGCCTCAGCACTGCCGTCCCCTCCGCCATGACCATAGTGACAGCGGCGCCAGGACCCGGATGCGGCAGCGCCGGGCGGGGCGGCGGGAGAGGGGGCGGAACGGGCGCTGCGGCTGCCGCGGCGGAGGGAGGGAAGGAGGAAGGGGCGGAACAGCCCCCGCCGCGCGGCGAGGAGCGGGAACAGCCGCGGGGCGGGGCGCGGTGCTTCTCGCGAGAGCAGCCCTGAGGCGGCGGGACTTGGTGGTCGGTGTCTCCCCGGCCTTGAGGGGCGGCAGGGGCCGAGGCGGGTTCCGACCGCTTCGTTCCTCCCCGCGGCACTGAGGTACCCGCTGCTCCTTCTCCCGCCGCGGGGGTGCGCGGAAGAGCTGTCCTGGGCGCGGGGCTGGCGGCTCGGGCCTGTCCGTGAGGCACCCGCGGGTTGCCTGAGGAGCCTCTTGGACAGCAGAGCGTTCCTGTGAGCTTGGTGTTCGTGAGGGACACCCCCATCTCTCCTCTCCCCCACGTACCCCCGGGAGATGAGGACGGTTCTAAGGGTGGTTCCTGTCACTTTCTGTCCAGGTGGCTCGGTGCCTGCCCCAGGAAGCGTGAGGTGCAGGGTGAGGCCAGTTTCACGACGACAGGGCTGTAACGCTGAGCAGAGCTGTTGGCTTGGTGATATTAAGTTTCCAGAGGTTAACGAGCTGACTGGTTGTTGAGAAAATGCATTCTTCAGATTTCACCCCGTTTCATCAGCATCCCTCTGCCAGCACCTGCCTCCGCCTCCCACAAGGTCAGTCCCCACTTGCTCTGCACAAGTCTCTGTACAGCACAACCGAGCCTGTGAAACTTTATACAATATAAACCACAAGGGTGTGAATTTTTAAAAGTGTTTCAAGCCCTGCATTAAAGATATGTAGTTGCTAATGCTAAGAATAATGAATAACATACATACCACCCCCCAAAAAAACCCACCAGTGATTTGGGGCAAAGTACTTCAAACAAAGTAGGTACACAAAGCCTTTCTAGGTCTTCAAAGGCAGGACCGGCAGACTTGTGAGGCTGGTGTGCTAACAGAAATCAGAGTTAGCTTGGGTTTCAAGGTTTACTAAGGTGGGTGTTACATGTGTTGACTGTATTTGGGAAGAAAACATTCAAAAGACACTGATAGCTTGTAGCTGGCTAATAAATAGGTCCCTGTTACGAGCAGGTAGGCATTTTGAAAGACTGGAGTGGATCATGTTATTTCTGTAGGATACGTGAGAATATAATTATTTGGAAGCTGCTGTTTTTAGAGAATAGATGGTAGAAAGAAGTACACAATAGGTAAGTAAGGGTGAATTGCTTTTGTCTGTGAGGAAGAATAATGGAGCAACAAGGCAGAGATGAGATACCTCCCCTTATGCAGTAAGTAAATAAATTGTTGCATTTTTGTGTTCTTTCCTGAAAAGCGGAGAACAGCTGATAATGTATGTTGCCCCTAGATCTAAGCATTACAGAGTGAATACTAGGTGTGGTTCCCCCACTCAATTCATTTGCTCTAAATAACATGTGCCTCCCCATGTTAAAACCTCTTCCTTCTACACAATGAGAGTTCAGAGTATGTGAAGCACTTCTGGATTGGAGACACTGAAAAATCTCTTAATTAGGTTTTCCCATTAGAAAGCCCAAGTGCATTTTGAATAGTTATTTTGCTTGGGCAATGCAGTGACCAGGGTCATGCATTGTTCTGGAAGCCAGCTTAGACCGGAAAATGTGCATGCCATGAGAAATGGGTAAGGGGGTCATCTCCTGCCGGGGTGCATCCACCCAGCTAACCAGGAGGTGATATTGCCGGCAGTGATAGCTCTCTTCATGTTACATTGTAACACAGAGGTGGCATTCCTAACTTTAAGCACCTGAGTTCAGTTTGCATTTGTTACTCTTTTACCCTGGTCAGCATTCCTGCCCCAGATGTGTCAGCCATTTGAGGCACGTGGTGAAACTCAGCACTTCTTAGCAGTTTGTTGAAGAAACTGTGAAAAGTTTAATAACATTGGGATAATTTAGTGTATTAGAATGAAGGGTACAAATGTCCTGTATCTCATTAGATAACTATAATCCAACATATTTTTTGAGATTGATACTATCATTACCCAGTCCCAAAATAAAAGCATTTCTAGCTGTTTAAATCCTTCAAAGTTCATCAGCTTGTTTGGTTTGGTTTTTGGTTTTGGTTTTTTTCTCTATCATCATTTTCAAGGTTAAACAGATATCTAAAGCACAGAAGAGCTGGGTATTTGACATTTCCCTGTGTCCCTGGCTTTTCTTTCATGGACATCTTGCTTCTAAAATGCAAATAAATCTGCCTGTGAAGAAATGCCTCTCAGAAGTACATATCTGTTAGTTCAATCTGCAACTGGCTCATGGGTTTGCAGAAAAAGGAAGGAAATCTGCAGTGTTGAAGTCTGTAGGTCTCTTGTGGTGCCCCTCGATAAGTAACCCTGTATTCCTTAAAGCTGCTCGTTATTTTTGTTTTATTTTATTTCAAGTTGCTTTTAAACAAATTCTGACCAACAGTAATTTCACCTTTTGTTTTTCACTTGGTCCTCATTGTCTTATGACCCTCAAAAGAGAAAAATTGAATATTTGGCTAAAATCTTACTGACTATACCTGTGCGTTAGGGACCTGGTCTTCCTTTCTTCTCTACTAGTGTGTAAAAGTTTCATCCTTTTCTTATCATGGCATGATAACATAACCAGGATGATATAGGTTTTCTGAAGATCGTATAGCTACTGCTAATGGAAGCGGCTCTGAAATGTTAAGGCAGGAAAGTAGCAAAAGTAGATGGAGTCCAGCTTGTTTTCCTTGATTCAGACAGCCTGAGGAAAGGCTGGGAAGGACTGTATTGCCCGAGAAAAGCAGATGGGGCAGTATGTAACATTTTTGCCAAAATTTGAGCTTTGAAATAGTCTAGGAAACAGTAAAATAAAGTCAAAATTCCTACAGGAACAACACAGCAAAGAAAGAGCATTTGTGATTGATTCTGTCCTTCCTTATAGCACCTGGGGGTTACAGAATTTGGCATGCAGTCATGGACTAAAAAGCTGTAACAGCAGATGGATCACCTTGGCTGTGTAGTAGTTGCCTTGTCCTTGTTTGCAGTGATAGCTTCATGGTGCAAGAATAAAATGTTCTCTGTCCATCGACCCATCAAGCGTGTCCTCCATTTGATTAGATTCTAGGAAAGCTTCCCCCCCCCACATCCATAAATTATTCCCACCAAAGTTTTCATGAAAGTGTGGCTTTTGTTTTTAATCAGTTATGTAAACACTAGGAGATACAGCCATGCTAAATATTTTATTAACTAAGCATGGTATCAAGCTGCTAAAAATCTGCTGGGGCTGAAAGCATGGGTTGGAGGTAGGGTTGGGGGGAAGAGACTTGCGTGGTGTGTGCTGGGCAATGCTGCAGTGCGAGTTCAGTGTAATCCTGCTGGGGAGGGGGCTGGTGCAGTGGTGCTGCCCAGGCTGAGGGGTACAGCACTTGGGGGTAAAGTTTACTAGTATAGTAAGGGAGTATGTGCTATCTCTGGGTCACCTGCTCTCAGGTTGCACCCCTACAGATTGTAGTTGTTCCTCACAAACAACTGTAAGCGTTGTGAAATTTATTTGCTAAGTGGGGACCCTATGTAACGTGTGTCTCTAAACAGTATTACTGAAAGAAATGCTGAAATGTTAGGCCTGAACATTTCTCTGTTGGGAGTTGCTTCCCGCTGCCATCTTTTTCTCATTGAGATATTGTCTATAAGGCAAGTAGTTAGTAAATATTTTAAATACCTTCCCCTTTTCAGCATGTGACTCCACTAGAATACCTACCTTATCATGGAAGATAAAGGCTTGCTTGCTCTAGTGGGAGATAGTTCTTCTCAACGAGTTTGTACTTCATTACACAATAAATTGCTTTTTAGGTTACTTGTGGTGTGAATCTTAAGTTTCAGCTGCAATGGGCACCACCATTAACTACTGAAGTAAAACTGTCACAGGGCAGATTTCAAGAAGTAGGCCTTTTACAGTAGAATTTTTTTTTTATTTAGCATCTTCCCTGTTAGTACGTATTTCAGTTCAGTGGGAGTTTAACCACCTGAATGGTGTAACTTTTGTCTGGTTTACCCCCAGCTCCCAAGTAGGTAGGCAGTAACCAGCCAACAAGCAGCCCACCACCCAGCTGGGGAGAGCAAAAGACATTGCAGCCAAGATTGTAAAATATAGCTTCTAAAGGAATAGCTGGGTGATAACTGGCATCTAGGTGAAAAAGTGGCTCCAGATCACCTCTGTGCTGGAGTTTAGCTGTGGGGAGGACAGACCCAGAACTGCCCTGGCAGAAAATACATTGTATTTCAGAGCATCTCTGTCGAAGCTGAAGTCCCCCACTGCAGCTGCGTAAGTTCTGAAAAATATTACCTCCAGAAGAAAATGAGGCTCATAGAGTATCTAGCAATGTTGATTTTTGAACAGCTTGAATGTAATGAGAAGTACCATTTAACTACTGCTAGTAAAGCTTCAGTAGCAACAACAGTCAGTATAGATTTATTTCACATAAGACTACATCAAAACATTTTCAGGGAGTGTATGTTCTCAGACTGCACAAGATCAACACGCACATACCATCATTAGGAACACACTGTATTGAGCGTAGATTTGAGTACTCCTGTGTGAATAACCTTGAATCCTTTTCCAAGGCAAGATAGGGTGGTTAAAATACACAAATTTGTTGCTTCAGCATTACTTCAGTAAATGTCTTGCTATTTAAGAATGTTGCATTAAGGATAAACAAAAATAGCTCTTTACTAAGTTATAGGAAAGCTGGAGATTTGGCTGAGATAACATAGTAATCAGTGAAGAAATTTGCTTTAAGATCAGCATCAGCCCCAATTCTACTTGGTTAACTGCTGGAGGTAAGTTACTTGTTTTCTGTTGGCAAGAGTCACTGAGAGATATGCAAGAAAAAACATTGTAATTTTTATCTGCTTTATCTATCAACTGGATGCTTTTGTTCTAGCACAAGTATAGCTAGTACCCTGCTCCTTTTATCCTGTTGTGGGACAGGCTGTTTGTGTGCATTATTCTTCCTGTGTACCAGTATCTTAGCTATTGCTAAGACAGAAGTTAAAAACGTCTGTTATCTTAAGAAAAAGTTCAATGTGCAAGGGAACGAGCTGAAAGTCCCCTTCACTGCATCTGTGTGATAACCATTTTAAACTCATCTCATACAAGTTTAGGGAAAACCCTGTATTACTACAATTGAATTGTTCTTTCAGAGAGATTAATTCATTACACAATTGAGACTCAGTTTCACTGAGCAACAGCAGAAACTGAGACAGAAGCAGAATAGTTTTAGAAGTTTATTGTAAAGACCTTTACAATCTCAGTACAGAGATAAGGATATAAAATGATGTTGTTCGGAGTATTTAAGGCTGGTTGGTGGTCATCTGAATTTCACCGTTCAATGGAACTCAAGCAAGAGCAACTGATTTCTGACTGTACATGTTTTTATTTGTGTTCCATCATCAGAGTGAGATCACAAGTTATTTCAGAGACTCAATGCCTGCTTATTATAAAATAAAGGACATTATTTACATGATGAAAGAAAAATTTCAGCATTTTAGTGGAATGGATGACTGATACTGCAACAAGTTTAGTCCACGTATTTTCCAAGAATGTCACCATCTCTAAACAAGTAGTAGTCCTGCAAAGAAAGAAACATTAGTACCTGTCATTATCAGTTGTTTTGCAAATAGTGTCTTGTTCTGAAGTCAGGGCTACCACAGTCACAAAGTACAAAATCAAAAGTGAACTAACCAACACTAGCCCTACCTTTTGACTTCTTGAAAATATTTTTTTATTTGTCTGTTCCTGAGATACTCTTTGGGAAAGCTACCAAGTTACTATTTTTGTTAGTACAAAGTGCAAGAACTGTTAGGAGACAATTGTGCAAGCTTTTCCTGTCAAATCAAGGATACCTCCAGTAATTTCAAAGCCTCTTGGAGCTCCCTCTACTATATGCCTGGCATTGGGAGCCACTTCATTCACCCAACAAAGGTCAAGACAGAGGTTTCTTTAGTTACTTCCTTTTAAGCTGGGGTGGAAGTAGCAAGTACTGCAGGTACCAGAAGCTGGCTGGATTCAGCTGCTGCCACTAGAATACCAAAACTGCATTTCTTGACTGCTTCTAACACTACGAAGTATCTACAACATTTATCACTAGCCACATGACATTTTGGGAAGCAGCTTAATTTGCATTCACAAAGTTGGACAACCTACCTTATCCTCTAGTACAATCTTCGTACCACCATACTCTGGTAGCAAAACCTTTTCACCAACTTTTACACTCACTGGCTGAATCTCACCATTCTGAAAGAGAAAAGAAATCCTTAGTTTTCCACAACATAGACAAATGTAATAGAATTCCTCCAAACTACAATGATCCATCCACATATAGAACATTCAGGACATCACAACAACTCCATATTTTTGTTGTACAGTGAAACTAGAATATGCTAGGACAAGAAGCACACCACTCAATTCTCAAGCACTGGAGTCCTGCAATATTTGGGCAGTGATTTTTCTGAATATAATTTAATTTTCATTTAGTTTTGAGTGTAAATACAACTGTGAGGTCTTCACTTGACATACTGAATAGGACTTCAGTGACAGAAAAAAGCACCCAGGAAACCTGAGAAATTAAGTGACAGACCATGAAACCTCCTTCTAAAAATGAAGGGAGAAAGTCCATTTCCATATTCTGTAGTCAAAGCTAATTTCTACAAGTGCCAGTTAAAGTACCTTCCTATCCTCGTCACTTTGATCAACTTGTCACCATTGCTGGCAAATCAGTTTAATTACAAAGTTTAATTATACTTTTGTATTATAAATAATAAGAGTAGCACATTAGTCAAATATTAGCACCATTTCACAATATAAAGCTTTAAAAATCAGACACTGGCACAGAACAGCATGTGTGTACAGAGGGACTCACTGTAAAGAAAAAGTCTGAGTCAACATGCCCAAGTTGAAATTTAACCCGTTTTCCACTATTGCTACTAACTGAACACTACTTTGGTGGGGAAAAAGCCCTTCTTACACTGAATTCTGTAGCCATTGTCGTTTTTGTGAAGATTGTCTTTTTTTATTATCCCAGAAGCATATTCAACATGCAAAGTTAACAAAAAATTATTCAATACTTAATTATTTTGATTCCTGTTTTTCCAGTAAACCTTATCCTTATGGATAATATTTTGCACAGCACAAGACAGTGAATGCTACATTCTGGGATTCGACCCTGCTCACAAGTCACAAAAATTCAGGCATGTAGTAATTTTAACAAGGAAGGCTGCTGGTCCTTCAAGGTTTTGCCTGAGAAGTGATGAAACAAGATAGCCCCTAAAACAGTTTATGTATTTCAAACGAAAAAAAACCAAAACCCACCCAACCAAAATCGCAAACAAACCACAGAAAAAAACAACTCACACCACTATGGTTTAAGGCTTCTTATAAATATCAGTAAATAATATTGTTTCTTAAAAGGCAAGTATCCTCCATTTTACAAATGGTTAAAGGAACACTGGAATTCAAGGTCAGAGCCTGTCTGGAGAATTTGAGATTTCTACCTCCTCTTCGAATCTGTACTTCCAACTTCACGACATAATCCGTTTTTACACTGCAGCCATCCCTTATGACAATATTCCAGCTACCACCACACCATTACTATTCTACCCAGATGTAGTGTTTCAGGATATTTACCTTTCCTCTGGCTCCTGATCCAACTGCTACTACTGTTGCCTGTAGCACCTTCCCTTGAGCTTTTTCTGGAATCATGATGCCTCCTTTGGTTACTGTCTCAGCTGCACATCGTTCGACCAGAACACGATCAAAGAGGGGAAGAAACTTCCTAAATGCTTTTCCCGCCTGTAGAAGTAATGGCACATTGTAATAAGACAAATATTACAAGGAAACTGCAATTTAAGAGATATTTTTTAAAAGTGATTTATCTTTTGAGAGAAATTAATAGTTTAAGAAAACTGCTAAGCATTTATTTTTAATAGTAGCAAATATATGCCACTTTCTATTGCATCAGAAATTGCTAAAGACACAAGCATATGCTGGGCAATCCCAACAGTTCAGCCAGAAGAGGTACTTCAGACAGGGGAATAAACCACCATCAGATGCAGCAGCCTCCTCCTCTGGCTCAAAAACTCCACAGGCTTTTAATCCCAAGCCTTAGTTTGGCAAGCATCATTATTGATTATATGAACTATTTTTATCCAGTTCACAACCAGATTTAATGATGATTAAGGACATTTTGGGACAGTCGCATTTTTATTTGTGAAGTGTTTTACAGTAAAGAAGCAAAAGTCTAGCCAGGTACCCCATGTCAGTCCTTTTTAGGCACTTTCAAGTCTTTAGCATTTCTCATAACGATATACAGCCTCCAAAGTTTGAACTCTGAAGTGGGAGTGCTGTTACTTGCATTGAATTCTACAAACAGACTGCAACTTTACAAGAAACATTAGGTGTAAGCCCCTACAAACAAGAAGGTAGGCATACTTCTGCCTTGACTGCTTCTGTATCTGCCTCTACTTAAGCAGAGTTACGGTACTTTTTTGTTGTTTTTTTTAAATATTATTGGGTTTGATTTTATTTTTTTTTTGCAACTACTTACTGCTCATTTGGCTGCATTTTGGAAACAGCAGTCTAACTTCCATGCACTAGATAAATGCACACACCGAATCCCAACAAGCAGGGGTCAGGAAGAAGGAATTCACTTTCATTTAGAAGGAAAGATATGGCGACTTGCCAAGGCACATGGAGATAGTGCGCCACTAGACAGGTACCCAGAGCCCACATTCATAGATACAACGAGAAACAAAGCCTTGGCATCCTGACACTCCTTAATATACACACACTCTTTAAAATTGGGAGAAAGCAAAATCACAGGCAAAGCAGGAACAAAAGACAGTGCATGAAAGATGCGTGTCCCTCCAACAATATTACCACCACAACGATGAACAGCAAAGGGAAAAAGGCTGCCAATTACGATCAGTTTCATTCTGTAAAGATTAGAGCTCTGAACGTCTTTTTTTTATAGGCATTCTGTGTTTAACAGAAATAAGCAACCAGACTTAGGACCATAACCACTATACACTAAATTTTATGAAATGCTGATTCCTCACGTTAGTAGGATCATAAGAATAAAGTATCACTGCAAGAACAAGGGCAGCTCTGCCCTCGCCCAGTCCTCCTGCAAGGTAAGATCTCTATAAATCAGAGTTTGTAACATACACAAAATGAGTGCTGAAGAGCGCAGCCGGGAGGGTTTCAGGTTTATCCACAGGCAGACACCGCGGCGGGTGCGGCCCTGCCCGCGGGCTCTTCCCATTACTGCGGGCGGGAAATAACGTTTTGCTGAAGCTCCCGGGCAGCCAAAGGCAGCTCCTACGAACATCCCCGCCATGCCCCAGCCCGCAGACTCCGCGCTGGCCGGTGTCCCCGCTTCCCCCCCAAGGACTGCGTGACCTTGCTGCGCTACCAGACCCCCTCGGTCACCCCCACAGGCAGCGGCTCGCTGCTAAGGCCCAGCGGGGCCGCCGAGCATCACACTACGCCACCGCACCCGCAGACGAGAACCCATTATCTCCCTCCCCGGGCTCAGCCCTGCCCCGCGGGCCCGCCAGAGCCCCCGCTGCCGCCTCCCGCAGCCTGAGGAGACCCCCCGCGCGCGGAGGCGCGGCCACGGGCTGCTCAGAGGCCCCCGGTGGCACCCCGCTGGCAGCAGAGGAACGGCCCCGCCACCAGGCCCTGCGGAAGCCTCCACCCGCGCCGCGGGGCACCCTCGGTGCAGCCGAGCCAGAGCGCGGGCGGCGGGCACTCACCATGACGGCTGCTGCACTCCCCGCAGTGAGTGACCGGGCCCCTGCAGGCACACGTGAGAAAGGTCACCGGCTGCGCATGCGCGCCCGGCCCCCCGCCCCGGGGCGGAGCCCGCCCCCCCCCGCCCCGGCCGCGGTCAGCTTTAATTTCGTTGCTTCTTTTTCTCTCCTAGGGATACGTCCCGTCCCCGGAGGTGGCTGGCACCCCGGCACCGCCGCCAACAGCAGTGCCCAGCGCCTGCCGGCTCCCGGGCTCCGACACCCGCCCGGAAGTGAGGTCAGCTCAACTTTGACCTTCGGCGAGCATAAGCGTTCCAGAAGGTTCTGGAATTGTCGGGCCCCGGAACCTGACTGATTCATGCTGGACTCTTACGCGCATGCGGTTAGCGCGGCTGGCGGCCGACCCCTGCAGGAGGGCTATCGGCAGGCGCGGCCGCCCCCCTCCCGTTAGGGGCGGTGCCGCGGCGGCCATGCTGGTTCCCGGGCCGGGCGGTGCGGAGCCCCACATGGGCCGGGGGCGGGGCAGAGGCAGTGAGTGCCCACCGCCTTCCCGCTCCTGCGCGTAGACTCGCCCGCTTAGCTCTGAGGCTGGACGGCGGAGGCGCCTGCTGCTCCCCCCGCGCTGCCCGCAGGTGAGCGCGGGAGCACGGTAGCGGGCCTGGCCCTGCTCGGGAAAGGGAGCCCAGGGGTGCCGCCCCCCCTGCGGTGGCGGTTGCCGTTGGGGGGGAGGGGAGCCCGCGCGGCTAACGGCCAGGCCTGTTCGGAGCGCGCGGCGCTAACGGCCGCCGCGTGCTGTGGGGGGAAAGGGGGGCTGGGAGGCGGGTGGAGCGCGGCTCCCGCGCCCCCACAGCGCGGCGGGGCCCGGCGGTGCAGCGCTGGCGGGCGGCGGCAGGGGGCGAGCGGCCCTGACCTTGCTGCGCGCGTCCTGAGGGAAGGAGACATGTGGCCGCAGGTCCGGGCCGCCCAGGGACCCCGCCGGGCCGTGGCGTCTCCCGCCCTGTGCCAGGGAAGGGCTCCGGGGGGATGTCGGGAGCTGCTAGAGGCCGCTCGGTGGGGACCTGCTGCAGCCCGGGTCTTGCCGCCGGGACATCTGGGCTCCCTAGCCCCCCCCACCCCGTTACTCGCAGTTGCTTCTGTGTCTCCATTTCAACCAGTCGAAAAAGTTCACTGTCTTTATTTTCTGAACTATTTTTCCTTTCTTTTATTTTAGAAGTAGCTGTGCAAGAACATAATGCTCATTTTCTTCTCGGGATTTGTTTTCATCTTTCAGACATGCTCCGTTTATCTACAGTACTCCGTCAGATGAGGCCAGTGTCCAGAGCACTTGCCCCCCATCTAACACGAGCATATGCAAAAGATGTTAAGTTTGGAGCAGATGCTAGAGCCCTTATGCTTCAAGGAGTAGATCTGCTAGCAGATGCTGTAGCTGTCACCATGGGGCCAAAGGTAATGGAAGGTTTGGCATTTATTTTATGTTAACACTTTGATCTAGTTGAAAACACTATAGTAGAAAACGGTTGTTAGTTTTTCCTCCGAATTGGTGCACGATTGCCATCTGTAGATGTAGATAACACAAAAATGTAGGGGTGTAGACACACTACTGCAAGCAGCCATGTTCTCACTTTTATCACCTGAACTATCAAAGTATTGCATGTGCTTTTCATAATAACAAAGCAAAATTAATTGGATTGCTGAAAGATGCAGCATATTTGTTTAAACAGCTTGAAGGTTAAGTGGATGTACATAGTAGGTTATCATGACTCAGTTGGTAGCCTGTAATGATGTAGTAAATAATTTAGCTTTCTGTCTTATGAGGTGGGTTAATAAGCATGTGACTTTTTTTTTTACCCTTTTTTTTACACATTACAGCTCTGTATCACTTTGCCTTTTAATACTAACAAGGGGAGAGAAACACTGAAAGTGTAACATTGAGTTTTCAGTTGTCTAGTAAATGTTATCAGCTTAAGTGAAATTCCATGGCAGTGGCATTCCCTTGTGTTGCTTATAAGACAGAATATAGTGTATGAGTCTCTGTAAGTTGTAGGTCTCTTGGAAAGCTATCTAGTGAATGCATTCTGCATAGTCATGCAGTGTGCAGTAAGGATTGAAATGAGATTCCTTTCTAAGGAAGAGACACTGATTTTATTTGGGCTCGTAGGAATATGTATTCAATATAATAACAGCATATGGATGGTAGTTCTTCTCAAGGCTGCTTGGCCTCTGTAAAATTAATTCATGTGTTTCTTGCACGCTTTTGGTGCTCTGATGGCTTTGTTCAAAGGCAAAAATGCCGTTAGTTGAGCAGATGAAGGTTAAGGAACAGTGATGTCAGCAAGCTGTGGCTGTTTTCCAAAGAGGAACAAAGTTTAAGTGCAGTCAGTTCACTTAACTCTTGCTTTTTTGGATCAGGTTACCTTAAGAATGCCTAAGTGTAGTTCTAATGCACTGGTTAAAGGGAAATTCCTGATGCAACTTACTGTAACCCTGTGGGGTTTTTTTCCAGTGTTCTCACTTTATCTGCTGTTCTCTATGTGTTTGTAGAAGTTCAGGGATTGCATTATAATACCTAATTCTGCTTCTGGCGTTCTAAGAAATATCATTCTGGTGAGGAAACTTCCCTCTGGCACTGTTCTATATTTAAAGAAACGTGGTTTGCAATTTCACACAATCTTTTGATACAGCTGCCAACATGTTGATTACGTTGTCAGAAATACTGGGATTGTTGGTATGCGGGACCATTCAGAATGCATAAGTATTTGCTGGTTGTAACAGAAACACAAAGAATAGAAACAGAATAAAGAAACACGGGTAAAAAGTGTTTTGACATCCTTTAAAGTGATGGGATAGAAGTAGATTTTGTTGTGCTGCTCTCCTCATAGCTACCAAACAAATATTTGGAATAAGATCATGTCAAAATATAGAATAAAATTAACCAAACAAGGGGAGACTCCATGAAGAACTTCTCAGTAGCAGGATCCTCCAGAGAGAGTTTTCTTACTCTTGAGCCACTTTTAGATTTAGGCAAAGTGCAGGTCAAAAAAAACCAGCAGTAAGGAGTAAGATGATGTGTTATTTTGGAATAATTGTTTTATAGCACAGGGTTAGAATTATGTAAGCTCTTTCACAAGTGACGCATCAGTAACTGAAGCTTAGAATTTCTTTTGCAGCTTCTAGGAATAGTTGTACTTCAGAAGCAGTGTAGCCTCATGCATGGCAGGAATCTCAAGTTGGTTAAATCATAGAGGCAGATGCGAGTGGGCTCTGTGGAGTGAGGAACAGTGTGCCCATAGCGGCAGCATGCTGTATTAAGGCCCTCAGCTGGCTCGCTTGGCATGTGAGCCAAACTGGAGCTGAAGCTGCACTGCGTGTGTGATCAGGTCTGAGCTGGAGCTGACAGGCCAGGTGAGGGGACTTGTGCAGGGTCAGCTGGGAGCCTCGGGGGTGAGGTGGGGCAGTTATCCCTTTCCCTCTTCCAGCAGCTCCAGCTGTCAGGATAGCTGAAGAGTTTTAGGGCAGGAGTGGACCAGAGGTGGCTCCTTAGATTTCTGCGGCCTCCAGCTAAAACTGGAATATGATTGCTTGGGTCAGCTGTTCCAGCTATGGAATTCATTGGGGAACATGCAGTTTTCTTCTGCAGGTGAATCTGCCCTGTGTTCCCTGTTCAGTACATAGTTTCCCATGTTAACTGTGTCTGCATCTATTCCATAGGATAGCTCAGCTTCGTAGTTGAGTGCAAGTGCAGTTTAAGAGGAAAAAAAGCTTGTTAACTTGCAGTGTTTGAGAAATTATTGCAACAGAGTAACACAAACTTAAGTATTCTCAGTTCTCTTTGTTAATCACTAACAAGCTTTGAAGTCTCTGCTTTTTTTTTTCTTTTCAGAAGGTGCAATGGATTGAACTTTGTATTCCCATTTTTCAATCACATAGGCTTTTTATTGTGATTTGATGGACTTCTGCAAAGTTAGTTCCGTATGTTGCTATATTTTAAATTTAGGGGGAAATGTCAGTGTTAAAAAGAATCTCTTCAATTATTTTCCTCTGTAAGGCCAGTCTTATTTTAGTTGCAGACTTGCAAGTCTGTGGTATTAAGCATTATGGCTGGGAGATGTTCTGTGAAAGTATAAAACCTTTGAGCCATTTTTTCTGGTTTCGCAGAACCTTTGTTTTGTATGTGTTTGAAAAAAGTCCCAGCTGAAAGCTCTCTGCAAGGTGATGTTTGTGTTCAGCTGTGGCTGTTCAAAAGGATTTTCATCTTCAGGTGGACTCTTAGAGTAACAAGCTGTGGATTATGTGGCTCTGATTTAGTATTTGTTCTTTATCACCCTAGGGAAGAACGGTCATTATTGAACAAAGCTGGGGAAGTCCCAAAGTGACAAAAGATGGTGTGACAGTAGCTAAGGCAGTTGACTTAAAAGACAAGTACAAAAATATTGGAGCCAGGTTAGTTCAAGATGTTGCCAACAACACAAATGAAGAAGCAGGAGATGGCACCACTACTGCAACGGTACTTGCACGTGCTATTGCCAAAGAGGGCTTTGAGAAGATCAGCAAAGGAGCTAATCCAGTAGAAATCAGGAGGGGTAACTTTTCTTTCTTCTCTTTTTAATGTTTAATTGATGTCTTTTTGTTTTGTATCCCAAATTTGACTGTCTTCCTGAATAAGTTGCCTTTTCAAAGGACCACGTAGTCTTATATGAAGAGCAATGCAAAGAGAACCCACTTATTTCTGTTATGTTGCTTACCCAGAACAATTCTTCATTTTTCTAATCATTTTACTGTGTTCTGTGCAGTTAACTGCTTAAGTTGCCATAAGTAAACTCCATTTAAAGCTAGTTTTGCATTTGATTAATTTCTGGTTAAGTGTATAAATAAGTTTGTTGTAAATTTTGATCATGACAGAAAGCATGTTGCACTCAGCTCCAAACAATGATCCCTAGGTATACAAATGACAATTGAGCTAGAACTACCAGTCACTTTTTCTTGAACATGTGAACTTGATGCATTTTTGCTATGTGGACTTTGGTTTGAAACTTTTATTCACTCATGAGTATTCCGTTTGTCTTCAGGGGTGATGCTTGCAGTTGATGCTGTCATAGCTGAACTGAAGAAGCTGTCTAAACCTGTTACAACTCCAGAAGAAATTGCACAGGTAAAAAAAAACCAAAACTTAATTTTAAACCGACTTTATATTTCTGCTGTTCAGAAAGTTTTGTGAAGTCAGGTTTAAGGGAGCTAGGTTGTGGGTATATAACACCTGAGTGTTTTTCCTTGTATATCAAGATTCAGAGTATGTTTCACTGAATGGTCTTCATGGTAACATGCTAATTTTCTTTAGTTATTTAAAATTCCCGGTGTTCTGTCTTTAACTACACTGCTAGATGTTAGTTCAGAAGTAGGTAT
Source organism: Pterocles orientalis (assembly GCA_011057875.1). Lineage (NCBI taxonomy): Eukaryota > Metazoa > Chordata > Aves > Pterocliformes > Pteroclidae > Pterocles > Pterocles orientalis. The sequence goes on from WKFP01014225.1 coordinate 840,605, forward strand.
TTTTCCTGAAGTTTCATTCCAAAATGTGGTCTTAAAGCATAACTTTGTGTACTTGGGAAGAACTGACAAGAGCAAAGATGCATTTTTTGGATGGGAGGTGATGGCAGACTTCTGGGTTCTGGCAGATCTGCTGTGGGAGGCTCAGGTTGAGGTGGATGCCCAGCTGGGTGTAGGGTACCAGGCGTGCTGGCTTATTTCTCCCCACGGTCACAGATCCAGATGGCCTCTGTGTGCTGCCTGGGACCTGGCCCTGTGCTTGAGCTGCCCCAGAGCCGTTCGTCCTTCTAATGGAGCTCTTGGATTCCGGTGTGGATGAGCTACCTGGTCTTGTCAGGAAATGTTAGAATTGGAAATGGTTATTCTGATTGTAGTGAGGAAACAAATTATGTATATTGTGAAATGAAATTAAATGGCTTATTGTTTCAGGTTGCCACGATATCAGCAAATGGAGATCAGGAAATCGGCAATATAATCTCTGATGCAATGAAAAAAGTGGGACGAAAGGGTGTAATCACTGTCAAGGTAAGAACCAGCAAACATACCAACTAGCTACAAAGTGACTGTCTCTCTCCAGTTAGGGCTGGCTTTTGTGGCACATGGTGTAACTGCTGCTGCTTACATACAGTGTCCCACTGTAATTCCTACCTCTCCGGCTCCTTTATATTAGAGGTTGATTGCTGTTCCCTCTTACAATCCTTTTATTTTGAAGGGGGAAGCACATAAAACTGATGTGTGGTGCAGAGCCTTTCATTCTGTTGTGCCTGGTGTGCTAAAATATACTTGTGCTTTTGGTAGTAAATAAAGGGTCTTTAATGTAGCCTTTCTTGCATCTAAACAGGATGGAAAAACTCTAAACGATGAATTGGAAATCATTGAGGGTATGAAATTTGACAGAGGCTACATCTCTCCATATTTTATTAATACAACCAAAGGTGAGTTAACAAAAACGCAGGTCAAATGCCTTGCAATGGCTCTTGAAAGTTAGAAGTAATTGTACCTCTTATAAAGACTTTACATCTGTTATACTGCGTACCATGGCAATAGGACAGTGGGGTCATTCCCTGTCAGAAACTTTCAACTCTTGGTAAAAACTGGAAGTCTTGTGGGTTTTTCTTTTTTTCTCTGCTAAGTGTGGAAAGTGTCTGTGCTAACATCCATCTGTCCCTGCAACACTGCAGAACAATGTAGAATTAAAAGTGGAGCCTTAAAAAAAAATTTCTCTCTTTTTTCTTTTAAAAAAGAAAAGTGCAGTGTTGAAAAGTGCAGCAGTTGCTCCAAAGTAGCTCCTTAGGCTTAAGAAGAATGCTTGATATATTTTTTGTAATCATTGTTCAAATTGTTACAATAAGGCATGTTGTTTTTGCAGGGCAAAAATGTGAATTCCAGGATGCTTATGTTTTAATCAGTGAAAAGAAAATTTCTAGTGTACAGTCCATAGTTCCAGCTCTTGAAATTGCCAACGCTCACCGCAAACCTTTGGTCATCATTGCTGAAGATGTTGATGGAGAAGCCCTCAGCACTCTAGTCTTGAACAGGTGAGGCTTAAAATCTGGAATTTTACGCAAATACTGCTTTTTTTTTTTTTTCATTTTGTTTTCATCCTTCTAAAGGAATATATGCAACAGCATGCATTTGAGTTTGCTGCAGTGTAGCGCTGTTGTCTGTTCTCTTGTCAGTACCAAAGGAACGGCAGTTTCTGTACACAGCCATACTTGGCATCAGTTCGGACAGAATTTTAGTTTTTTCCTAACTATCTTTTTGAGCAAAACCAGCTCAGTTTGGGAAGGTGTCTTTGTTTGCTTGATTGTTAGAACTATACTAAGATAATTAATTGTATTTAGTAATTAGACTCATTCTCTGAACACATGTGGAATGTTGCTCTCTGAATTGTTCTCCTCAGACTGAAGGTTGGTCTTCAGGTTGTTGCTGTAAAAGCACCAGGTTTTGGTGACAACAGGAAAAACCAGCTTAAGGATATGGCAATTGCTACTGGCGGTGCTGTAAGTAATGATGTTTTAATTGGCATTTTGTTCTAAGAAATGCTAATAGGATTTAAGGAGGAAAAGAACATGTATTTCCAGGTCCATCATTTGTATTTGCTATGTTGCAGGCTGTGTCCTGTTCTTTCAAAAAAGTAACAGTAACTGGTTAGGGTGATGGAGCAGCATCAAGGAGATTTCTTAGAAACAGCAAAGCTTTCTTAAAAATCACAGCATGATATTGGGATCCAAAGTTTGTTACTGAAATAAAACTTAATGTTAAAGCTAAATGGACCACAAAGTGACAAAACGAACAAACTCTGTTGTGAAGTCACTTTATTGCCAATATTCATAACTTCTTGAAATATGAGGAGGATGCTGTAACACAACTCTACTTTCCAGGCCGTTTGAATCTGAGTTACATTAGTCAGCCGTGAATGAGAGGCTGCCAGCTTCCGGCTCTGTGAGGGCCAGTTTGTGAGGTACCCACATGCCTGGGCTCTTAGAAGGGCGGAGTTTCGTTCAGCTTAGCTGCAGTAGTGTGATTAATCTGCACTGTTAGCCTGCTGTATGTGTTCGTGTGTCTAGAAATAAAAAAATGTGTGGAGAAGCTGTGAATTCCAACATTTCACATAATTTGTTTCAGGTGTTTGGAGAAGAGGGTTTGACCCTGAATGTAGAAGATATTCAGCCTCATGACTTTGGTAAAGTTGGTGAGGTCATTGTGACAAAAGATGACACCATGCTTCTAAAGGGGAAAGGTGAAAAGGCTCAAATTGAAAAACGTATTCAAGAAATTATTGAACAGCTAGAAGTTACCACAAGTGACTACGAAAAAGAGAAACTGAATGAACGATTGGCCAAACTCTCTGATGGAGTAGCAGTATTGAAGGTGAGATGCTAAACTTTTTAGGAAGAGGGCAGCATCAGTCCTTTATTGCTAACCTAAGTTAGTACTGTGCAGCTGTCTTGTAATCTTGGCAGTTGATTGGGATAAGGAATTTGTCTTCTACAGTGCTACACTTTGGTGTTAAGAAGCTGGTGAAGTGAGCAGCTAAAACTGTGTTTACAAAAGAACACTGCCAGTACGGGAGGGCATGGCTTTGCTTTCTGGCACCTTGCCGTTAATGACTCAGGTTGGCTATTGAAGTTTGTGGCTGTGGCGGCAGTTCCACAGCCAGCAGTACTCTCCATCGGGGTCCTTGCGTGGACCTTGATGTGCGGCTTGCTTGTTGTAGGTTGGTGGCACAAGTGATGTTGAAGTGAATGAAAAGAAAGACAGGGTTACTGACGCCCTGAATGCCACCCGTGCTGCTGTGGAGGAAGGTATCGTTCCAGGTGGTGGCTGTGCATTGCTTCGCTGCATTCCAGCATTAGATGCTTTAGCTCCAGCCAATGAAGATCAGAAAATTGGTAAGTAAATTGCTTTAAAGTGTGTGTGGAAGTGTAAAGAAAAGACTTTCATCTGTCCTGAGGCTTTATAAGATGAAATACAGATTGCTTTCAATGAGTTCTTAGTTGCCTGATCTTGAGAGCCTCATATCTACTTGGAATGGCAGTCTCTGCTTTACAGTGGGAAGGAGCTTTCACTGTGTCCCTAACTTGGTTGTGGAAAAGACTGATAAAACTCAAGCTGCAGTACCCCCTGCAAAGAACTGCAGTCCATTAAACCATTAAGTTGACTGTTAACAGCCATTTCAGACAGACAAAATCTTAGAATGCTGAAGAGATTGTGTGGCAAATTAAATGGAAAAAGGCTTTGTGCCATCTTACAGTAATAATGCTCCTTACTGCCTTATGTGTGTGAATATTCTGCAGTGATTTCCTTTGTTGACAAATATCAAGTAGCAGAGAACTTCTGTTTCCTGGAAGTGGTAAAAATAGCTGATGTTCTTGCTTGGGGGTTCTCTTTTTTTGTATTTATCCCCAGCACATGAAGGCATGCCTTGGCAATAGGAGCAGCATATATAATGTGTAATCCTAAACATCCTTTTTCTTACAGGCATTGAAATAATAAAGAGAACACTGAAAATCCCAGCAATGACTATTGCGAAGAATGCAGGCGTTGAAGGATCGTTAATAGTTGAAAAAATTCTACAGAGTCCAGCAGAAATTGGTTACGATGCAATGCTCGGGGACTTTGTAAATATGGTAGAAAAAGGAATCATAGACCCAACAAAGGTAACCTAAAATAGTCTTTAATTCTCAGCTTTCCTTCCTCCCGCCTCACGTGATAGTCAGCAGGTATTAAGTTATTTCTTTCCTATTTTTAGGTTGTCAGAACTGCTCTGATGGACGCTGCAGGTGTTGCGTCTCTCTTATCAACAGCAGAAGCAGTGGTGACTGAAATTCCTAAAGAAGAAAAGGAGTCGGCAATGGGAGGAATGGGTGGGATGGGTGGAGGAATGGGAGGTGGCATGTTCTAATTCCTGGGATGGGGACACATCATGAGCTGTGCTGTTGGAGACGGATCGTTCTGACTCTAAAAACTTCAGATGTCAGCAGAAGGGGGTGGATAGTGACTGAAGTGAGGCTGGTGTTTAAAAGAATCACTGTAACCATCAGTTACTGGATTTCATTTAACACACGTGTAATTGTTTACAGTCATTGTCCATGCCTACAGATAATTTATTTTGTATTTTTTGAATAAAGACATTTCTACATTCCTGATAACTGGGTGCAAGATCCATCTACCAAGGTCCTGATTTAAACTTAATTAAGGCACTTGATATTCTGTTTCAGAATTCATTGGTGCTTGCCAGTACTAGGAAGAACTTGGAAGTAAGTCACTGTGTGTGAGACTAGACAACTGTGTATGAAGTAGGCAAATATACAATTATGTGACCTTTATGTAATAAAACAAACTGCTCAAAAGTTATGAAATGTATCACCTTATTCATCAGCACACAAAGCCCTAGTCATGGGAGAACCTTGACAGTCTGCTGCTGCTTCCAAGATTTACTAGAAATCTGACACACGCTTGACCATTTCCCTCCACGAAACATTCCTTTATCTAGAATGTTTCTCAGAAATACAAGTTATTTTAATTTTGGTAAGAAATATCTAAGTTGAAGTGATGCTACAGTTCTTTGAAATATTAAACAATGCTATGAACATAAGGCATGTGCACTGACTATTTTTGCCCTGGCTGTAGTGCTTGTTTCATGTGCTGGAACAGGCCTGCTGCATCTTTCACAGGACTGTGGGAGGGCATGGAACAGGTAAGTTGTCTTCGCTAAGAAAGGGTTGTGGGTTTGTTCTCTTGCTCAGGTGTAGTGTGTGGTTACCTGCTTGCCTTGAGACTTCCAGTCTTGTCTTCCAGCTGTCTAGTAATGCGCTCTGGGATCTATTTTGAATTATTTTGCACTAGATGCTGCTTTATCCTTCCAAGTGACTGTCTTCAACCTGGCACAGCTAATAACATTGATGTGTAAAGTCTCTTCTGCTTTCCAAATTTCAAAACAATGGTGTTCCCAAACTTCTGTTTATCTCCAGTCGTCCCAACAAACAAAATTCCTTTACAACTTCAGTGCTGCAAAGCTGACCTCTTAATCTAGCTGTTAACTTTCACCAGCTTTCTACCTTTAATAAGAACTTGCAGCTGTCACTTTTGCCAGCTTTCTACCTTTATGGAATAAGAACTACCCTTCAGAGATGGGAGGTGTGAAATTTCAATTGCTCTTTCCAGAAAAGTCTCTAAATGGTCTGAAACTGCTTCAGAGCTGTCTGTCCTGGAACATATCTTTCTATGTCATTGTGTACACTATTCTGTACTAACCATCTGGATTACAGACATCTTGGATTAAGGGTCAGCTTCAACACCTGAAACTTCACCTAATTTCAGTAAGGAAATGTGGTAACGCAAGGCAGCACAGAGACCGGATTTAAAATCCGTTCAAACCTATTCCATTTCTTCAGAGACTGGAAAGAATACTAATGCCAGGAGCAGAACTACTGAAAATTACTTGAATCGGGACAGCTGGTGTTATTGTAATGGACTGATAAGGGTAGTAGGGTACTGGAAAAAACCCTCAGAACTAAGGTTTATCTCTCTTGGTTTTTAATAAGAACTAGCCCTGGGTGTGCTTAGTCTGCAGTAAGTGGGGGACATCTTCCCTCCTTCCAGGCAGGACAGAACTGTGGTACAGAATGTTGTGCCTCTGTGCCCTAGTTCTCAAGGAGGTAACGCTAACTTGGTTTAAAGATGTGTTGAGCTGGGAACTGTGCATTAGATGTGTAACAGTGAAAGAGGGGCAGGCAGGCAAGTTCAGCCTGTCAGCCATACTACAGATTCATCAGTGGCTGGAGCCCAGACAGCTGAGAACCACTGGCCATAGCTGAAACTGCTGCACTCAAATTACAGTACTCCTTACGTTACATGTATTATGTTTAATTTCTGAAAACTCAAAGAGGGCTCAGGCTGTGCTGTTTTTTCTTTGGCAGTTGCTGGTCAGAGTCCAACAGCAGCTGGAGACTCCTGAGTTACCCTTGCCATTCATTTGGATTAAAAGCACCTGCTACTCAGTGCTCTACAACCTGTTCCATACTCAGCAAAGCCAGAATGTCAGTTTCCCTTTGCTTGGCCAGAGCTGGCCAGTTCATGCTGTTAAGTTACATTCACACTACTAATAACTTAAACTTGAGTTAATATGTTACAATGCTGAAAAAACTCCATAAACTGGGATAAGGCAGAACTTACACAGTGATTACACAAACCGTTTGGCAAGTTAATAAACAGCAGCCTGAGCTATCTTGTGTTACGGTAGCTAACCATTGTCTGTTACTGCTGTCCCTTTTAAGTTGCACTTGATTGTAGCTTAAACATTATATATACATCTGGCTGAACCAGTGTGTTTTGTACAGTATAAAATCACACACAAAGCTCAGATATAAGTGCCCCAAAAGAGGAGCGTGGTACCTCTTGTACAAATGAAGTGTACAAACAAGTTTATGATGGGTTGTTAAAATTTTCCCTTTTATGATGTCTGATGAACTTCATGAAGCATTAGCTCCCGAGGTATGACTGTTTCTGGGCCGTGGAGTTTGGATGCTCTTCTTTCAAAGGCAGCTACCATCTTCTTTACCACTTCATCAAAAAATAGTGTAGCGAGTTTTGAGTGTAGAAGTGAACGAAATTCAAAAGAAATCTGTTTAAGAAAATAGAGAAGAATTGGTTTTACTCTATTTACTGTTACGGTAAAATGCTGTTACAAATAGACAACTTCATTAAAGTATCTCCAGCTAGTCTGCAAGAAAGAAGTTAAAGCTGAACTATAGGTGAGTGTGTGTGTGACAAAAAGCCTCAGTCCTTGGTCAGAGGACTGTGTCCCTGGGCATTTCAGTTAGAAGAATTATTTGATTCAGTTCTCTGAAGTAATCATTTCTATTTATCTAAATTGTATTTTACTTGAATAATGCATTAAAAACCATAAGTAAAATATTTAGGACAATGAAAACTATTGACAAACAATAACTCAGTTACTTTGCACACAGAATTCATTTGGGGGACAAAAGTTGTCTGAAGAAAATCCTGTGTGGCAAGACAGCAGGCTTACAGGTAAGCTGGAACAAACCCAAGAGGCATTTAAAAGCAGCTCAAAATAGTTACCTATTAAATACATGTTAAGTACAATAATATGTTAAATCAGTCTTTCCATCTGGGTAGCTGCAGTTATGGTATGTTCAAATGAGCAATTTGCTGACTAAAGCTACACATTTGTTTTTACATGCTATGTCTCCTGCCTGAACACCTCCCAGTCTCAACCTTTGCTGTCCTGACTCGGCAGTCAATGTCAGAGGACAGCCATACTGGTTAAGTCCTCTGTACCAAGCCCTCAGGCCACGTATGGCAGTGCTCTGAACTGAACTTGTACCTTTTCTTTTAGCTTCTGAAGCTACTGCAGCAGTTAACCTTTACTGCAAGGGCACAGGAAGTTGGCTTTCTCCACCTTCAAAATAAAAGGTAATTTTAATGTCAAATAGCCTTCAGTTACGCTTTTGTACTGTGCTGGCCTTCAGTCCAGTTCAATAACATTCCCCTAAGGCTATGGAATCACATTGCTTTGGAATACACAGATTCCTGAAAGTATTACAGAATTTTCAGGAAGAGAAACAGGTTGCTCTTCTGTAATGTTATAATTTCTCCTGCTGTAGCGTATCTTTTCCATTGAGATTTAAGTATTTTTGTCATTCTTGAGAAATCAGCAGATTAAATGCCAAATGGAGCAAAGGCAGGTTCTCTCAAATTGCTTGTGACTAATGCATGTTAACTTCGAAACAGGAGCATAGAGGTAATTAAACTATTTGGACTGTAAGCCAAGTGTAGCTTCATTTACATTTGCTTGACCTCGTGCATCAGTAAAATTAACATGCCTTTTGAAAGTCTAAGAGTTGTAATTTAGAGCCTGTAGAGTTCTGCAGAGCAGGGATAATGAGTCTGGCATCATGTTTGGTAACTACATAAAAAACTTGAGGTATGGTATACATTTACAAATTTTGCAGGTAGTAAAAATGGTGGTGTGCTTCAGTCCATATCCCAAATCATTAAGAGCTAAAAACAAACTAGAAAAGTTCCCTGCTGTATGTGTGTCTCCTGGTATCAGTCTGGCAAACAGAATACAGGGAACCAGCATAACCCAAAACTCAAGTTACATTTTCTAAAGCAAACAAGCGTTCTTGAAATCAAAGTTTTCTCTCGAGTATTTGCAGTTACACAGTATGTTTTGAGAAGCATGTTGTGAAATGCTTATTGTTGCTATCTGCACAGGCCCAGAGGCAAGCAACACAGCAGGTCAGTAACTAGCAAGGATTAGTCGGAGTCCTTAAGGACTTGCCTTTGCGAGACAAGCCCCTGCGTAGCTGGCTACGTTTTCTTCTGCCAGCTCAAAATAGGGTAAGCAGTAAGAAGTATCCATAGTGTTTCCCCAAAAAAGTGAAAATATCCATGTTGAGACCAGTTTTGATTTCCTTTAACTGAAGGTCTTGACCTGAAGTGTCAAAAGGTGGCTTTGGCAGCAGAGGGAAAAAAGTTTTCCTCACAGACTCAGTATTTAGATTATTGGGTTTAAACACTTGCTTAATTCAAATTTTCTCAACTGATTTATGGCTTGGGTTAGCAGCTAGCTTATGTGCTGGTTTGTGGAAGGAACTGATGCTTATTTGCCTGGAGAAATTCAAATACCGTGAGCAAATAATATGCAAATATCATTGACAAATCCCACGAGAAATATATATTTTGAGTGCCTATAGATTCATTTTTACTGTTGAACTGCACGAAGTGCAATACAGCAATAAGCTGAAAGTTATTAACCCAAGGACACCAATGTGCTAGTTTACAATTACTCCAAAAGCTCTTTTTCCTACTAACAGAAGATAATTTTTAAAGTGGCATATCCCAGTAGATGGCAGCAGGATCAACCCATTTCTGTATACTTTCATAGCCCATTCTGAACCCCAACTTAGTTAAGTGCTCAAGGCAACGCCTAATCTTAACACTATAGCATGTAAGAAAAAAATGCGATGACAGAATAAGCAGACAAAATGGAAAAGAAATAACTTGAGTGGAAAACTACTTGTCTATAAGTAATGGGCTAAATCAGATACTGGATTTAAAGAACAATAGTTTTGAGCTGCAGTGATATCCCATCAGAGTAGAAAGACAGCAAAAATCTATTATACCTGTATTACAGAAGGAAGGAGTAAGACTTAAAATACATGAAACGGTAAAATTGAAAGCCAGGAAATTAAATTGACCAAAACTGCAGGCCAAACAGGATAGATGGGAGAACACCTACTTTCTAGTACCAGGACCACTTAGGCTGTAGGAAGTAAAGTATATTTAATATTTATCTGTATTTGACTGTCTAAAAATTTCAGCATGTTTAGAATTTTATGGCGAGAGGTACCGGTCCCTAGACTGTTTCATGATATGCAGATAATTCGCAGAAGGTTGCTGTCTCTAAAGGACATTGTAGTGGTTTCCATGTGGCAAAGTTTGAAAAATCTTTTTTGGATAGTAGTGACCAAAACTAACTTGTTTTCTTTGTCTATGTGTTTAAAAAAATAATTAGTACCAGGCATTTAAAAAAAAAAAAAAGGCACAGTTGAAGATACTGTTTCTATGCCCTGTTCTAACATGTGGTAGTCTTCATTACAATACTTACTGAAAAATCCAATGTACATGTCCTTGGATAACCAGGGATACCTGGGCTGAAACGCCACACCGTTTCCAGGTGATTAAATAATTTTCCATCTGTGCAGGATGCCTAAAATAAAATTTTAAAAGTCAAGCTACAATTAGGCTTTTACAGATGTGATAAAAGGAGAATTACTGACATTTGCATTTGTGTTTTGTTAGACAGTGAAGAGCATGGCATAGTTAAAATTATTCTTACAGTGCAGCCAGCATGAGATCCCATTTGCACAGTGTCATTTACAGCAAAATAATAGAATTCCTTCTAAGGGAGATGAAAAGGCTTGTGTTCAGAGTCATAAAACATATCTCTAGCATACTGCACAGAAAACCAAAATGATGCTAATGCTATATACCCGAATGTTGAACATGACTGCTCTAAGCAAAGGATATGAATATTTACTGGATTTGTTGGGTGTTTTTTTTTCATTACATGTGTAGAATTTTGTATCTACTGATATATAGACTGGTAATCTTGGGCTATAGGAATGCTTAGCATCAAAACAAATCTGATTAAAGACAAACTCCAAACATCTTCTGTCACAGGATTCTATTGTGATGGAGAGCTACCACGAAGTCAGTAAGACTATACACTCAAGTCCGTAATCAGCTTATACAATGGCTTTAAATTACCGGCAAGCCATGCCTAACTAGCATTTCAGGAGTGCTTGCATACAATCTTCCTTTAAAACAATGTATTTGCAGTAGTTGCCTTCATAGTTTTCATGACAATAGGGTCCTTATTTTCACTCATTTTGCTTTTAGCACATATAGCTAATTTTGTGTGGCTATATTTATAATAGAAAATATATGAAAGACATATACTTCAAAATCATCCAAATACGTATCCCAATTGTTTTTGAATTTCTACAAAGAATTTCTGTAACTTTTAACTCTTTTTTTCACAAGTTCTTACTGTTACCACAAGCAGCTCTGCTCCAACAAGAGTACCGATTATGAACAGGTGTTGCTTATGGTTTGAAAGCCATGGTAAGGTAAGCCAATTCAAAGACTAGTCAGCTGCACAAAAATACCTACAGATTTCTGCCCAGGAACAAGATGCAGCGCCTTGCTGCTTCTACTGAAAGGGGAGGAGTAGAGGGAAGATTAGACACAAGGAGCGGGGCTTCCTTTTCCTGCTGCTGCCAAAACCACAGGAAGAATGGGAAAAGTGCCAGTGTCTCCCCTTTGCTCCCAACCTTATAAGTAGCAAACTCACTCCGTGCTTTCCTCTGCAGCAAGAGCTGCTGCTACCGGTCTGATTTTTCCATTGCTCAAGCACTGCTGCCATAAGTAACAACTCCGTGCTCATATTGTCACCCCCAGTAGCCTGCTATGCTAGACCACCATGCAAGCTGCCTTTGCTCAGTTATTTCTGAGGGCAATCAAGTAGTCCAAACACAGAGTCGCTTCTCTAGAAATGTTCCTACAATTATACAAACATAATGTAAACTTCTAGGAAAAATAATCCCAGCAGAGAAAAGGCTAATAGATCTAAGAGGAGGAAATCTACATAAATTGTTCTCTTCACCGCTTTCATGGTCTTTTCTGAGACAAGAAAATCCTCTTTTGAGTGAATTAGAGGGAAAAAGAGTTAGTAAGCCAATCTGATAGCCAGTCTTGTCAGGGAAGAATAGAAAGGGAAAGCAGTCAGCATGTAAAATGCAGATTTTCCACTGTAGCTGTTCAACTTAATAAAGGGAGAAAGATATTTTTTTTCCTTTCCAGCATCAGTAAATACCTTGAATAAAGGTACTTTGCATATTCCCTTTCCAATTCCTGTCTCCCCTGTACATAAGAAACCCAGTTTCTGTTTTGAGCAGTGTATCTTAAGAGGAAGCCTAGAAAAGAGTAATGAAATAGGATATCCAAACAATTATCTTCAACAGCAATCAACTGTTGTAATTCCACTAGTTATTCCAAAAAGATCTGCCACATGAAGGGAGAGGCAGTTCTGCTGCAAGGAACCTGTTCTGACCTGTTCCTAACCAAAACAGGTTTGAACATATAAGGCAAACTGGTCAGAAGATCCAGACATCATTCGAAATTTCTCCCTTTATACTTTCAATTACTGTTTTTGAAAAGCTGAAAGAGAAGAAATACAAATGTTTCTCTTCTGAACAAATTAATTCTAAGAAATTTACTTCAAATCCACTCATATTTTCTCATCAATACACTGAGTAAAAAGTTCTTCAGCAGATCCTACACTTAAGACTTCTCATATTAGCTAGTTAAAATTGTCAAGAGAAAAGTGATGACATATCAATTTTGCTAAGGCATCAGAAGCTAGAGTTGTCAAAGATAACTTTTAAGTCAGTACTAATTTTGCATTTAGAGAAGCTTGGACAAAACCAAACAAAAATGGTTTATCTTCATTCATGGATGCTAGCTTCTCCAGAAAAAGGAAATTAAAAAGCAATTCCTCGCTACCCTCATTTGGCTGCTTATGTTTTAAAAGCACATTCATATTCTCTCCAGCTAACCTAAGTCTTTAAACAAAAGCAACACAAGGTCTGAGCCACACAAGGAACTTCCAGAATCAATTTTGTTTTGAGGCACAAGTAAATTATTCTAATTTCAACAAAAGTTATGGAAAGATACAGCTAAGAAAAAAAAAATTACCTTAACTAAATGTGGTTTCACTAGGGTAATAACTGATGTATATCTCTCTACTACAGGAGGGAATCCTACTTCTAGCTGGGCTTTGCAGTATCCAGAGCGCTTTGATAATACATCTGATTTCTTACACCAAGGAACAAATAGTTTGTAATTCTCCACAACAGCAACAACTTCATACATTTCCTGCATAGAATATCTGGAAAGAGAAACACAAACATTATTTACAAGGTATTTTAATTTCAAAATCAGTATTAAAAAGTTTTAAAGATGGTATAAATGGCAGTTTGGAAAGTGAACATACAGTTACCTGAAAACAGTAACACTGTTTTTGGAAATTAAAAAGAGAAAAAAAAATACAATGAACTGGTAAAAGTCTTTGCATAAAGATGCAAAACATCACACAACACCCAGCAGTAAAGTTAGTGAACAGTGACCCTGGTGTTTGCTACTTTCTGCATCATCAGCTAAATACACACACATTTCAAATGGAAAAATAGTTTTTCCAGCACAGCCATGTCTTCATTTAGGTAGATCTTAGACATTCTACACAAAGAAACTACACTTCATGGCTACCAAGAAGAGGTGTATTAAAACAAAAGGGCTATATTTCATAAGGTTTAAATCAAGGAACACTACTTTCCATATTTTAGCCCAAATAAAAAAGCTTAATTAAAAAAATACATGCAATGGAAAAACCTCACAGCATCACAGAATGGCGGAAGTTGGAAGGGACCTCTGGAAGTTATCTTGTCCAATTCCCCCTGCTCAAGCAGGATTTTGAAATCATATGAAAGAATACAACGGCAACATTTTAGTTGATTCTGCTTTAACATGGCAAAGTATTACATAGCTACGGTTTTTAATTTTTAAAATTTTAAAAGAATTGAAGCACATTCTTAATTCCATCTGTGTTTAAAAAGTGAGTGTATGTTCAACAGTACTCAACACTGAGTACTATTGGACAAAGGCTCTTTTTAAGCAACTGTGCAAAATCTGTTGCAAGAATTCTCTCATAAATTAATGTTACACATAGTAAAAAAAAATTATGCTAACAATTCATATTATTGTGGACCAGAGACTGAAGGCAGATCCCAGTCTTAATAAATTAACTGTAATTTTCCCACTACCTTTAGGGCAAACAGGATTTTAAAATCTTTTTCTGTGTGCCTAAGCTGCTTCATCACGTAACTAATTCTTTTCTTTCTTCTAAAGAAAGAAGAGAATCTCAAGAAGTGAGAAGTACAACATAATGCAATTGCAAACATTAGCATGTATTTGGGACAGCAGGGAATAGGAAAAGTTTTCACACCTGTTGGTTTATTCCCATTTCACCAGATGAAATTAAGAGTGTATTCTTCCCTTTTAGGGTTGTTTGTGTTTTGTCATGGAATAGAAGGGTTATTTCTGCTATTTCTTTCTATGGGGCAAGGGTTTTGGGTTCCTGCTGGTTTTTTTTATACTCAATTTCAGACTGGAAAGCCTGATGGCTACAAATGTTGAAAGTCAAAATTCCTTCTAGTCTCCAACTGGGCAGAGTCACAGGGACGTGTCATCAGGGATGCTCAGTCTTTGAACTTCTAGTATTTCAGATTAATCACAGCAAACGCAAAACTGGTAAGCATATAAAGTCTCTTTCCACATTTCTATACAAACCCTATAATTCTTCTTTCAGAATATTCTTTTCTTTTATTTACTAGTGGTGCAGCAAGCTTGAAGAAAGTTCTTGAAAAGGTATGGCTCATTACAGGTACTTGCAAAGGAGACATTCTGGTCATCAGAATACCACAAGAAGCCAAGTGCCTGCAACAGTGAAAATGCTTTTAGATGTGTTTCATATTAGCAAAATAAATAACAACATACTCAGCTGAGACAAACAATCTGTTTTATATCATTCCAGAAAATGTCAGATTCAGATGGAAAAACAAAGGCTCGTAACAGTATACAAACTGTTAAAAATACAAGGGGGACTTTTTTTTTTTTCCGTAGAAGAAACTAAAAATAGCCCCCAGTCACGAGAAAAGTAACTGGCAGAGTAAAATACAAAGGCCCCCATTAAACATTGGCTTCTTGCCAGCCTCAGTTCATGTACAAGCCTCATATGTGCTTAATTTGCAGAACAGGCTTTCTTAATAGCAAAATCAAGGCATAGTGTGCAATACTTTACCCTTTTGGAATACAGAAAGAGTAGGTTCCACTTGGAGATACAAAGTTGAACTCTGCTATAATCACTCTGCTGCCCTCCTTCTCTTAAAAGGACAGTTTCATTTTGAAACTCCTTTCAGAAAGTGGATTGCTCACCCAGCTTTCAATATTTCCTTCAGAAAATGTTATGCAAAACCTTGGACACAGTGTTTTCATAAATAAAACTCAAATTAACTTTAAAAATGTTGTAATTCTAAGATTACACCTCCATGTCCTCTGTGAATATCTACACTAAAATCTAACAAATATTGTGACTGATAGCTCTGGTCTGCTAAATTATTGATTTTTGCCAAGATCAAGTCAGTTAAGATGCAAAATGCTACCTCAAAAGCTCCCATTTTTGCCACTAGGAAGTTAAAAATGCCACTATTTGCTGCCAGTGATTCTACAAATGCAAACTAAAGAACAACTTAGATCTTCTTCTGTCCTTTCTCTGATTAAACAGTCAGGATTGTACTTCTGGATTCACACAGTCAAAAATGGAACCAATCTTCCCGACTTAGCATTAGGCTTGTTTGGTTGGTGTGTTTTTTGGTTTGGTTTTTTTTTCTGGTTTGGTTTAAACACAATGAACAGATAGATGTATTTTTCACTAAGCACCAAAGTAGTCTAGCAAATTACAGTTACCAATTTTAAACAAGTAAAACCATTATTAACATGTTTTTTAAAAATCAACATAACTTTGAATTCTAAAGAAACAGTAATCATCCAGAACTGACCACATTAGCTTATATGGTCAGTGTATTAGAGACAGGCAAATAATACGTTGGTATTGAGTTTAGAGGAAAAGTAATCATAGAATCATAGAATGGTTTGGGCTGGAAGGGACCTTAAAGATCATCAAGTTCCAACCCCCCTGCCATGGGCAGGGACACCCTCCACTAGACCAGGTTGCTCAAAGCCTCATCCAGCCTGGGGATGGGGCATCCACAGCTTCTCGGGGCAACCTGTTCCAGTGCCTCACCACCCTCACAGTAAAGAATTTCTTCCTAATAGCTAACCTAAATCTACCCTTTTCCAGCTTAAAATAATCAGTATCATCAGCTGATTACAATCAATCTGTACAGACTTTTTAAAAAAGAAATAAGTAACTGTGATACAAATCAAGATGATGGGCAACACAGATTATAATCCCTGCAGTTGAAAAGGAATTACAAAGGGGCAGAAGTATGGTGTCAAGGTTAAGAAAGAATAGGTTGACTTTAATTTAGACAACAAGCTCTGCAAATGTTTGCAACTGTATCTCAAGGGATGTGGACATAGTCTGTTTTTTTTCCACAGAGACTGGACAAGACTGTTAGGGAAAAGCATTGCTTTGACAGGCGCTGGAAGGGTGCCAGCAACATTGTAGCTGCTGTGACCAGATTCATAGAAAGTGTTCAAATATTTGGACCAGACCTTCTTCCCCAGAGCTAATTTAAATTGCTTTCCCCACCTGGGGCTGCATAGTACACACTGCAAACTAGCTGCCAGCTTTCTTCTCTTGGTTTGTTTTTCACTGCAACGCTATGCCAGAATATTGTTTCATACAGTTTTATCTAGACTTGTTTCAGCTGAAAAACAATCTCTACAAATGATCTTTTAGCTGCTGTAAAACAATGTCCTTTTCACAGTTATATTGCCATTCAAGGAAGGCAAGGTTAAGAAAGGTCATAAGGCTAACAAACATGGTGAGAATTCATCTCGCTCTGGATTTTATCTGAAGAAAAACAGATGCTATGAGAATGTGCTGGGCTCAGTCCCAGTTCAGGAAAGCATACCTCTTCAAGAAATCACAAAAGCATGGATTTCCATGGACTGTCACACATGTTTTTGTGAAGAAGAAAAGCCAAGTCCATAGTAGAATTCAGACACACCTACCACCTCTGTATTTATCCTCTGCGGGTAATACAACCATACCCACTCATCCTGCTCTTACAGGCATCATTCAATTCCTGCCATTTGCTGCTTTCTCTCTAAGCATTTGGGCACTGATCACAGAATCACCTGGCCTCCATGACCCGAAAAGGAAGCATTTACTGGTGTGTGGCATACCTACATAAGACCTCTCTAGTCAGTGATTATTTTTAATAGCTCCAAATTTTCCAAAGCCTAAAGATAAACATATTTTTTTGAAAAAAGGCATCTTGAAATCCTGACTATAAAGTCTGAAATTAGTAGTAAAAGTATACCAGGGCAATTGTGTTCACTGTTGTCCCCACTGTTACTGTTAGTGATATCTGATGGCCATTTTACGGTCTGCAAGACATGAGTTGACCTCACTCAAATTCTTTGTTGACAGCTGTTCACATCCCAAAAAATGAGCATAGCCAACAAGTGTCCTAGTGTCCTCATTAGCATCTCAGTCTGAACAAGCACAAGAGAGCAATTTACGACCCAAGTCCTTGAAGTCTGCTACTCAGCACAGTAATGGGTCTGTGAGTCTACAACAGGTACAGAATGTATACCAGTGACAACTGCAAGGCGTGAAAGCATACCCAGCTTCAAGGCTGCAAATAATACAGCACCACTTTGGATTCAGCTTGCACTTGCTTAAAACCAGCTGCCAGGATTCTTGCAGTTTACACTAGAAACAATTTCAAAGTTAGTTTGCAACCACTTAATGAGTTTCCTTATACTGAGCACCCTCTCCAGTAATTGATTTTGCCCTCAAGATGCTAACAAATTACCTTAAAAACCAGCAATTTTGTTTACCAGGACTGAACTATTTTAATATTGCAAACACATCCTAAAGATTAAAACAGAAAATATATACAGTAAGAAATGTGGTCCAAGTAAGATGACATTACACAACTGCACAGTAACAATTATGTCAAATGACTGCTTGAAATTTGACATCATGAACCAATCTCTATTCCACTTTTTCACTGGTTTTATGAGGATGACAGTAAGACTGAGTTTATCGAAGCACAGCAGCACTGCCATAACAGTAAGAACAGGTAAACCTTTTTTTCTCCTGAGATTTTCAAATTGCACTCTCTCTCTCTCATCTGCTTGTTCTTTTTCTTACAGGTACAAGATCATCTCTTCTCCCAAAGCGTATTTTGTTTCTCCAGCTGTTCCAGCCAGCCTTACATGTGATCGGGGGAGAAGGAACTTGTTGCATTATCTGAAGTGGAAAACGGCGTTTTACTCAGTTTTTCATTTCTTTTATGGATTCCTTAAAGTTACGCAAACTGGATCAAGCAGAGAAGAACCAAGTTTATAATCTGAAAATCGTTTGTTCTTCCATCCACACCGGCCGCGGAAGCTGACGGCGGCTCAGCCGCCCCGTGGAGCGCAGAGCCGGCGGGGACCTGCCAGAACCTCCCCTCTCCCCGTCCCCAAAGGGCAGCACCGGGCAGCGCCGCGCTCCCCCGGGCGGGGCGGGGCGGGGCGAGCGGGGCCTCCGGCGGCGGGGCAGGGGCTCGCCGGGCACCGCTCGCCCTGCAGCCGCTGAGGGACCGTGCCTCAGGTAGCCCCAGCCCGCTCCCGGGCCCGGCCCTACAGCGAGGCCTCCCGGCGGGTGGAGGGGAGCCGGGGTGACCGGTCACGCCGACGGGTGGTGTGGCGGCGGGGCCCCGGGACGGCGTGCCCTGGCTGTCACCCCCGCGGTTGCTCCGCCTCGCCCCGCGTACCTGACAGCGGCCGTGCGCGGCGGAGGGGCGGCAGCGGCAAGCCCTCCGGCCAGTGCCCTGCCGAGCGCCTGGCCGCT
Organism: Pterocles orientalis; assembly: GCA_011057875.1. Lineage (NCBI taxonomy): Eukaryota > Metazoa > Chordata > Aves > Pterocliformes > Pteroclidae > Pterocles > Pterocles orientalis. Next base: position 859,290 of record WKFP01014225.1, read on the forward strand.
CCGCGCCATCTCGGGCCCCGCTCCTCGCCGGCTGCCCCCGCTCGCCCCCGCGCGCTGCCTAACGGCTGCCAGCCGCCAGCCGCGCCCCCGCCGCGCGGCCCAACGGCCTATCGCCGCTCGGGCGCCGGCGTCACATGCCGCGGGACAGCCCCCCGCTTCCCCGCCCAGCGCCGGCCGCGCGCAGTCACGAGACAGCCCGGAGTCGCGCAGCGGGGAGGGGGGAGAGGCCCTTCACCTGATTGGCCCGGCGGCGCGCGAGCCCCGCGCACGGCTATAATTGGGCTTGTGCGCGCAGGGGGCTGCCCACAGCGTCCCACAGAGAGGTGGTGGCAGCGGGGGCGGCCCGGCCCACTCCTCGTCTGTCCCCGCCGCCCTTAGAGCGCGTGACAGGGGGAGCAGGGAGGGGGCTGGTGTTGGCTGACAGGCTGCCTCCGGGAAGCGGGAGTGGCTGGGCTGGGCTGGGCTGGGCTGGGCTGACCGCGGGAACGGCGGCGCGCTGCGGACCCTGCCCGCCTCAGCGGGGCCCCCGCGGCGGAAGGAGCCGCGGAGCAGGCGGGTAGGAGTCCTCCGCGGCGGGGGCGGCCCATAAGGGCATCTTGGCCCCGCGCGTCGCCTCGCCTTCCCTCAGCAGAGCGCTGCCCGCGCAGGTGCGTGGTGATCTGGGTCTGAGCCTGCTGCTGCCCCGTCTTTAACTTAACAGTGTCTCTGCAGGCCTGGCTATAATCCCAGAGCATCGTTTTACTACAAATTATAGCAAAAAACCCTCGTATTTTTACTTATGGTTTCTCATAATTTGCCTTTCAAATAGAGGCTTATTCCCCAACAGCGTGTTTGACACTGTCCTACTGTTTAAACATAATTTATTTCATCATACATTGCATATTCTATGTAATATAATATGTTGCACAGAAGTTGTTTAAAAGTAAATCTGCAACATCTATTTTCATAAAATGCTGCGGGTTTTTTTGTAATTTAGTACCTGGTGGCCTTTTCAACTCTTGATTGGGGATCTGTAACTGAAATGTAATACTTACACTTCATAGTATCTACACTTTCTTAATTTGAATGTGTGTCTGGGCTGCATCACACTAGAAAACCAGCTTGGTTATGTGGTCAACAATGTGTCTTCAACGAGGTGATGAACCCATTCTCACTCGACTAGAATTTTACATCCAAGGTAAATTAAGCTATTTTAGTTAAAGCAGTTGAATGCTGAATGCATGGAAAGAGAAAAGATTTTGGACAGAATAACAGTTCAACTACGTAAATCCACAGGAGACATCTGCTTCAGAAAAGGCGTCTTTGTCATTAGCTTAGTGTCTTTGCCATTAGCAAAACCACTCATTAAACAAGAACACCACCAATTTGCATAACTGAAACTAATTGGAGCAGCTCTTACTTTGTCCCATCAGGGTATGATGTTTTTCAGATAGGCTGTCCTGCAGTAGGTTCTTCGTATTGAACTTGATGAAAAACAGAAACATGTAAAAACTTGTGTTCTCCAATGTAGGAGAAAAACAACAAAGCCAGAAATGGGGGGGAGGGGGAAGTGCCCCGATCCTTATTACTGCTCTCGTCTGCATGTTTTGCCATTTCCATTAGAGCTGCTTTTATTTGCTGGCTTCTCTGTTTGCTATGTGAGCGTGTTCCGTATCTGTTGTTCCACCTTGCTTCTGTGGATCAGGAATTGTCTTTTTGAGAGTTTGATGTCTTTTAGCATTTCGAATAAGTGAAGGATCAAGTGTTGAGAAGTACAAGATGACAATGTCTGAGGGAACTCTGAGGTTTTTCGCTGTGTTTTTTTCTTTAGTAGGCTCAGAAATACAGAAGTACTTTGCTTGCTGTCTGCTGTTGGAGAAGAGATTTGCATTTACAAACTTTGATAGGAAGAGTGGCCCTAATTAATATTTAATATCAGAGAGAGGCAAGACATTTCTGACACACCAGAAAGAACTGTGCTGTATGAGCAAAAAAGTTTGCTTTTTTTTCTAAATGCTATTTTTGTAATACCGTCATAATGAGAAAAGCTTCCGTTTAAATTTATTTATGAGGTCTAGACTATTTTAAAAACATTTAAGAATTTTAAGGACCCTTTTAAGTGGGTAGAGAGATGGAGTCAATCTTAGATGAGGCAAGCATATCCCTGTTTAAAAGCATGCTATTTTTTACACAATATGTTCTGCTGTGTTCCTACAGATGACTGAATAGGGCAGCTAGTTTAGTATGTTCCTTTGGCAGCCAAAGATATGTTGAGTAAAGCAAAAATAAAACCATTGTATTCCTATTTATAAATGAGTTTTGAATAATACTTGCCATTGAAATACCTCAAAATCATAAAGCCTCACAACCATACATTTAGGCTGGGAGGGATGATCTACAAGCACAGGTGATGATTAAGTTGCTAGTTACATGATCTGCAAAATGATGCAGCTAAGAACTAAGGGCAGATTTACTATTTCACATTTGAAGTGGATTGATCAGGAGCTACAATATAAAATCAAGAGACTTCTAGTATTTCATATAGCACCAGTGAACTGGGTGTTTCTGGCATAGCAATAATTAAAGTATTTGGCTCTAAACCTGTTTTGCAAAGGCTTAGACTTGTTACACCTTCATAAGATTTGGATGGGCCTGTAAATCTAAAAAAGGTTGAAAGCTCAGTCCACACTCACTTACAGCCAGTTTTGAAATCCAGCTGCTCTGTTTGTACCCTGTCCTGTTTCCAAAACGGTACAGGCTGTACTAATTTAACTGCTAAGGAAGAACACCATCAGTGCTAAACCACCTAGACACCACCTTTGGCTTCTCTGGGCTGGGGGATGATTGCTGCTCAAGGAAGGCTGTGCCTTTTGCTTCTCCACATGGCTGGTGCTGTCCTTACCCAGCCACCCTGGGGTGCTGTGCCAACTGTGGCAGAGGCCTCCTGTGCCTGAAGACTGGTTCCTCTTGAGATAAAATCTACAAGAGGATCCTCAGACAACCCCAGGGCAGCCCACTGTGCTGTAGAAGCATGGACAGACTGCCCCATCCCCTCTTTAATTTGTGTTCATCAGCCTGTCCTTACCAGCAGCGCCAGACAAAGTGGGGGTGGTTTGTGTTCAGGCTGCACACGTATCTGCTGTCCTGGAAAACACAAAGCAGCCCTCATTCAAACCCCTCCAAAAAGTTCATCATCCAAATTGTGTTTTTTTAACTCTTTGGCTTTTCAGTGAGAAAAAAGATCCTTTCTACATTACTACTTCTTGACATCAGAAGCAAAAATGGCACTGAAAGAGATTTTATTTCATGCTATTTTTTTTCTTGCTCATATTGTGTGAGAAATTTTAATTAAGTTTCTATGGAGATGAAACATAGCTGCTGCTAAATATTTCCTCTCTTTGTGTTAAAGAATTGTTGCCCCTATCTTTAATAGACACAAAAATGCCAGTAAACTGTTCCTGGCACATGGAGCTAAGCACAGACCTGGGGTAAATTGAAGGACTGGGAGTTTAGACCAGGTTTGCGGCTTTTTGAATAATGTCAGCTCAATGTATAGTTCTTTATAGCATTGGGTGTGGGGAAAAAAAATTGAATGCAATGGAGTTCTTTTTGGAAGAGTCATCAGGAGGGTGCAGTCAGAAGCACGGCTTCTTTGAGTGAACCAGTGCCAGAAGCTTCTAGGGGCACAATAGACAGGGTCAATCAAGGACAGACAATGTGGCTGGATACTTCTTTCAGCAGCAGTGCCAGCTAGTGATAGCTTAAGCTGGCCCTGAAATTGGACCTGAATCTGTTACGTAAAGCAGGACCTCACAGGTCTGTAACTTAGGCATGATTCCAGATCTGCAGAGCTTCTGGGCTCTTAAATCCAATGTTTCCAATCCATACAGGAATCTCCATGAAGTGTATGTGCATGTGTATGTGGGGCAGGGAACTTCAGCAGGCAAAACAGGTCTGGTAAACCACTAAGCTACTACCTTGTCCATATCCTGTGGAAGCTATGTGATAGAGATACAGTTCAGGAGGCAAAAGTATATATATAGAGAGAGATTTGGGACTCTGATAGGCAGACACAAATTAAAAAACCTGGGGCAGCATACAGCATTTGGCAGAGGAGGGGAGAAGAGACATACGCACTTTACAACGCCTCATCGTAGCACAATTCCCTTTGCAATACAGAACTACCTCTTCTGCAGGAACTGCAGTACTCCAGAACTACTCTGTTCCTTGGGATCACGACCCCCCAGCTCAGGTCTGTTTAACAACAGCGGAAATGCAATATTGTAACTGTTCTGCCTAACATTAGTTGGAAGTCAGGCTGAAGAAACAAGAGAAAGTTACTGCAAATTGATCTTCATAGTGAACCCGAGCATGTGACATTTACTTAAAATAGTTACATGCGTTAAATTCTTGCAGTAGGGGATTACTGTCTGCCTTGACCTTACCCTCACATGTCCCTGGGCAGCTCAGTAAATATCTCCTTTAGGGGCCCGAGTGAGTGCATCTTTCTAGAAATGCAGAATGTGAGTTTAATAAGACTATGAGAAGAAACAGAAGACCTTCTGCACCTTCAAATTACAGTGTCTTCTAGGAGTATTTGAATACATGTAGTTATGTAAAATGTTACAAGCAGAACCGTTCAGCAAACTTCTGCAAGCTCAGCAATACAAAGCAAAGACAGACATATGGATCTTTTGATCAGTCAAATACCCGTATTCACAGATAACACACAACCTTGGTTTTATTTTCTTTAAGATGATCCTCAAAAAGCCATAATGTGAACTACCAAGTTTCATAAGGGGAATGATCAGTGAATAGTGAACATGAGTTTTGCCATTTATCTCCCTTTTTGCAAGTAATTTATACATTTTATGTTATCAGAAGTTCTCAGGTTGACTCAACTTTGCTTGTTGCAAAGGCTTCTGAGGAAATTAGAAACATAGCGGTTGTACAATAAAACTGCATGATAGTAAATAAGCTATATAAAATTCCATATTTAACTGTGTTATGAAATATCATTAATGTGTTGTATGATTAAGCAATCACGGACTTTGAACTTAGGTTGTGTGGCTAGCCTTTGTGTTTTATTTAGGTTTATGCTACTAAAAGTTGAGAGAATAAGAAATTAACTCATTCACAACACTTGACTATAAGGGAGAGTTTCCAGGGCTTTGTATATGGACAGAACCAATCCCATTCAGTTATGATGTATACTGTAGACAGTGATGTTGAAATACGTATATATTATGGCAACAGAACTGTGAAAAAAAGTTTGCAGCTTCCAATTGAAATGTGGAAGCTGCATAAGGACAGCTATTGTGGGACGGGTAAAAAATTTCTATTTACATTCCTACCTAGGTCATGTTTTGTAAACATCTGATCATTCCTCCTGTCTGATCATCTGTTGTAGACAATATGGAGTTTCTCTATGCCTTTGTTGAACTGCAGAGTCCCAAAATGAACTCCATCATCATGTACTCCATCAGTGGCTTTGACTGTGCCAAGTGAAGTGAAATGTTTGCTTTCCAGGTTTTATATGCAATGCCGCTATTAATGGCCTGGAATTAGATTTGCTTCCTCTGCAGCAGCATGTTGCTACTGATATTTAGCTTTGATTTGCTCTCCACATGTGATAACTTTCTGATTATTTTGCCTATTTTGAATTCATATACTTGATTTCAAATTCCAATATGTAGCATTTCTTTTGCTTTTTGTTGTTAAAGTGCACCTCCTTGATCTTAGATTTCTTGTATGGATCAACAGAAGATGATTCTGAATTCCTTCTTCCACCTGCCAGCGGCTTTGGTCAGTTTGGTGTCATCTGCCAATTTTAGAAACATAGCCTCCATTCCCTCTTTCAAACCCTTACTCAAATATTGAATAGACTTGATCTGCCTGAAGTGCTGTCACCATCCAGTTATGCCCCCATCTTGTGGCAAGTATATAAAGCATATATATATGCTTTATTCTGATATCTAGCTCTTCATCTCTTGGTACTAGGCCAGTTACTCCGATAAGATGAAACAAGTGTCAAACAATTTGGCAAACATAACAGAACATCCGAATTCTGATGGGACCAGCCCTCACAAAGACACCAGTATCAGTGAGAAGCAAGTTTTCAGGAAACAGTAACAGGTTTGTTGATGGCATTTTGACTGTTCCAGGGTATACTGGAAGTACCATAATCTCTTGGTGTCTCAGGTGGGAAGAAGACACCTTGTAACCAATACTGGAGGAGCGCCATTAATTCTCTTCTCTATCCTGGCCGTAGCAGAGAAACGCTGAAGTGCTTGTGCCTTCCTATACATCGTAGCTTCTTACTCCTGTGTGACATTGTCCCTTGTGAACATGGCTTCTCCTGAGGCCAGCGCCAAGAGCAGCGCCAGCCGCCCCTTCCCCTGCGGCAGCGAGAGAGGCCCTTTGCACCCTCCCCGCTGTCAGCCGTTCACCAGGCTGTCAGGGCCACCCCGGGCCCTTCCCCGCCGTTTGACCGCCCCTCAGCCCACGGCGCAGTGCCCGTTGCCCCCTCACTCTGCCCGGACGGACCGTTACCGGTCACCTCAGCACCCGCTCCCCCCCAGGGCCCGCCTCCGTGCCGCTGAGCAGCGCCGTCATTCGCTGGCCGCGCCATCCATCACGAGGTGGGCGGTGCTTGGGCCCTGGTCCTAAGGCGTTTGTTCCCTGCGGGCACTGCGCATGCGCAAGACGCCCGCTCTTCGAGGGACGCGGCGCGGACCAGAGCCGCGCTTGCGCACTGATTTCTCGGCCTTCCCCCTTGTAGCGGAAGTGGCGGGGCCGTGCTAGTTCCGCCTCGGCGTTGTTGGCGCTGAACAAAATGGCGAAGATCGCCAAGACTCACGAAGGTAAAAATCCCGAAAAACGCCTGCAGCGGCGTCCCCTGTAGCTGCGCTCTCGGTCATTGTCGTTTGATTGTGTTTCTTCCAGCCTCGGGGCAGCGTCAGGCCCGGCTCCTGGGGCAGGGGCCGGGCGGGCTGGCCCTGTGGCGGGCGGGCCGGACCTGTTTGTAATGGCGTCGCCGCTTGTGTCACCGCCATGCCCGGGCCGCCGCCTCGCGCTCGGGGGCTGCGGGGGCGGACCTGACTTGAGGAGGGAGCCTCGCTATGCAGGCGTGGGGGGAGCGGGTGGCGATCGTCCGTCCCGTGATGGGGGGGCGGTGCTGGGTTATCTCCGGTTTTTGTTACGGGGCTGGCGGCGCTGCTGGGACACGGGTCCCTGCCGGGCTGTCGCCGGCCGGCACGAAGCCGAAGGTGAGCAGCGCTTACACGAAAGACCGCCCGGAGGCCGCTCCTCGTCCCCGATGGCTTCGCACTCCTCCCCGCGGCCCCGGCCTTTCCGGGCGCTCGTGTCGAGCCCTTGGCAGAGCTCAGTGAAAATCGTTCTGTACGCCGCCTCTGTTTCGCGTCATCAGTGCCAATAACACACGTTTAATCTCTTGACCGAGCTCTTCAGCCGCGGTCTGTGGTAAACAGGAGGCCAGCGAGGCAGAGTGAGCGGGTGTTGCTCGCTGGAAGCCAGCGTGGCCTGAGCTGTTACTAAGCATCGCGTCGACGTGGTGCCTTGTGAGCAAAATGCCCTGAAGGAGGGGAAAAAACTGTGTGAGGTTGCAAGGATTTCAGCGGCCGTTTTAGCGCGGAGGCTTCCTGCCGGCTGGGTGTTTACATAGGAAAACTGGTCTCTAAGCGGTTTAACGAGTGAGGACTTTCATAGGCAGTATGTTGTTATTCTCAGAGGTGCTTTGTGCTTGTGTTCGCTACTGCTTCCAGCTCTTAAAAGCTTTCTTCTTGGACAATATCAGTAGCTTGCCCCACTCTTCGGGCAAGGAAGAAGAATTTTTAGAATTTTCTGCTTCTGTGTGTTTTCATTTGGGTTTTTATTAATGTTTCTGTGTATGATAGGTGTGTCTTTTATCTTAATTTACATCTGTAATTCACTAATCAAAATTACCTCTGGGCAGTGGTTGTAAACTGAGGTAGGCAGGGCGCCCAGATATTCATCGTCTTCGGGGGTGTTAGGTTTTACGCTGAAAAAACTTTTCAAATAGACGCTGTTTTCCATCGAAGTGAAGTTAATGTTGTCTTTAATGCTGCAGACCCAATCTGAATTTATGGATGAAGAAAAGCTTAAACTCTTGTCCTCCCGTTTTTTAAAAAAAGTAATTCGATTTGTTTTTTTAGCATTCCAGAACATTTTTTGTAGAATTGCAAAAATTGTCTTTTGCATAAGGCTTGTGTGAGATACTACCCACATGAGTGCTCTCTCTCTCATATTATCTAAACAGCTTTTAATAATAAAATAGTAGAATTTCTGTTGTTGTTTTAAACTTAAATTGCTTCTTTATTGATGCAAATGATGATCATTGAAGCAAATTTAATGAGAACATTGACATGTTTCCAGTTGGATGGGTTTTGATTAGTGCTGTATCAGAACAGATTTCAAGGGAGGGGAGTTTAGGTAGTTAAAATTATGTATAAGTGGGTATGATTATGTAATGCTGTCATTCCCACCATGGAGGTATTAGTCGAACGACTTATTTTTTTTCTGAGTTCTATCTTATCTTACTTTTTTCAGTTCCTGACTGATTTTCCAAACTGAGTTGTTTGTTACTAAATTGTCTCAGAAGATTTTTCTCAAAACAGTTTGAGGTTGTTTCAGTTACATAGCTTGAGGGGGAACTCTGTTTTGGGCTGAAAAGTAAAGTTTTAAGTGGCCTTTTGTAAAGCCTCAATAAATGCTTGAGTTTTGAATGCTGTCAAAAGTAGTTTTTAATTTGCATCATTTTCTTTCTTGCTCAAGAAAGAACAAAGAAATCTCCAAACATAAGAGAGAGACCTAGCACATATGAGAGTGCTAAAGTAGCTAGAAATAAAGCTGTACAGGGCAAGCTAAATGTGCAAAAATATGATAAGCCATGAAAACATAGAAACTAATTACACTGCAAAATACTACTTCAGTACAGAGTCTGATGGTTCATTCTTTTTTCGTGCTCAATAATATCATATACTCCAAATGTTGCAAGTAGAACTATTTGTATGGTAATGGAGTATATATTTTGAGAAAGGCTGTCATGATCTGGCTGCGAGTTAGATTTTTCAGTGACTTTGAATTGAAATATGTTGACTTTAATAATATTCATATTTTTTTGTATGTTTCAAATAAATTGTGTGTTAAAGTTACTTATTTTAAAATACCAAAATATATTAAATGTAATAAGATACAGAAAAGTAATGATCAGTAGGATGTTATCCTCTCCCCCGCCCCAGCTTGTTTTTGTTTTAAATCCTATTCCCTTTACTGTTTTCCTTTTTGACTGAAGTTTCTGTTTATGTCCTGGTTGACTAAGTAGTCAAACAAGTACTTTGCTTTGCTTTACACAATGTATTTTTAAGCTTCGTGATTACTCTTTCTTAATTAGATTTGTATTTAATTACTTTGTTAAATAGGGTGTGAGCTTTTCCAAGAAAGTGCCAGTTAGATCAAGGAAGGTCAACCCATCTTTAATGTCAAAATAGTTTTTCCCAGCTGAATATGTGATGCTTTCTAAACTGGCAATCAGGCTACCTCTGGCTGCAGACCTTTTAGACTTTCTGGTTAAAGGGTTTTTATGACATATCAAATGGGTGTTCTCTTCAGAGCGCTTCATTTAAACTAGCGGTTAGAGACTGTATGGTGTTACTTGAAAATTAATAGTGGCCATAAGTGGGAGTTTGTTAACCCTGTAGACCCTGTAGAGTTTTGTTTATAATATAAATAACCCAGCAGGTTTTGCTCTAAGGTGCTCCTTAGTCTGCAAGCAGTTGTAGTCATTGTAATTTAAAGGAGAAGGCCAGTAATACATGAGATCTGTACCTTCTTCAGTGTTGTGTATTGTAAAGTATATTGTAAAGATAAGAGAATAAGGCCTTAGTATGTAAAGCATTGGTAAGAACTATTAATAGGAAAATATTTGTGAAAAAATGCTTTTGCTGAAGAAGCCCCACAACTGTTCTAGTAGACTGTTGATGGTAGTGGTGGTGGGAGCCCATGCACAAGCAAATCTTTGTGACCTGCGTGGCAGTGTACTTACTGGTGCTTTATTTAGCTGAGCTATATGGTCAGGTTGGTTTACTGGGCAGATGATGGAAAGGCTTTTGTATTGTAGGCAAGATCTGTAGGCTGTTTTGTGTTGGAAGTTGGTTACAACCATGGATGCACAATTAGGATTTAATATGCTACTAAAGAGGTGGTGTGTTCTTTAGAAGTAAGAAACAATGTCATTGTACTCTAAAAGCACTTGGTGCCTGTTGTTATTGGTAGCCACAGAAGCTTCAGGTATTCCCTTTTGCCTGAGTGCTGCATTGCACCAGGCTGCAAAAGGAACTAGGAACTTGTTCTGCTCTTTGTAAGAAACAGAATTAACTGAAAAAACTGTGAGAGAAGTAGTCGAGTTGTATTGGTTCTGTAAGGTACCATAGGACAACTTCACAAAAATGGAATGCCTTAAGATGACACTGGTAAACAGGATACATGTGGTATGCCTCTGAAGATGATCAGAGAGCTCTGTGGGCAAGACAGGGATCCCTAATTTGTCAGTAGTTTCTTTGTGCTGCTTTAAAAAAAAAAAGTATTCTGATCTTAATTTTTGCTGTGCTTGTTAGCAGATGTTGTAGTATAATGTCTTTTGCAAGATATCTCAGTGGGAGAACCTTGTGAAATTTGTTTGTCCTGAAAAAGAGAGATGTGCAACAAATAGTCAAGATGTAATATTATGTGTGAATATAATTTCCTGTAGCTTTTGTAAATTGGCGCATTTCCTTCCCTCAAGTTAATGTAGCAGGCAATATCACTTCAGATGGGAAAGAGTGAATCACAGAATTGTTGAGGTTGGAAGGGACTTTTGATACCAGATAGTCCAACCCTCCTGCTCAAGCATGATCCTTGGTATTCCTTCAGCTGTGAAATGCAACTCTTGGGGGGGTTTTTTTGGCCATAAAAATAATTTTGGTGTACTGAAATTCACATTGTATGGATCTTTGTCTTTACATATCTATTGAATCAAATAAAATTCAGATGCTAATAATTTTTATGGTGTTAGCTGTGCCTTAATATACGTACATCACAATTACATTTCTTGAAGTCAGGTGGATTACTGTAACTTATTTTCTTGTTGCATTACAACAGGTAGGAGGAAAGCGTGGTTTAATTTGGTACCCTGTTTTCCGGGTAAACAAGTTAGTGTTCTTTCTGAAACTACCAAATTCCTAAGGTCAAAGGTAGCCCTCAGAGTTGACTAGAGTCAGACCTTGATAGGCTGAAAGAATGATAAAGCTCCTTCTTGGCCTTCTTGAAGAGTAAGGTTTTTTTGTACAGACAAATAGTAGACTCTTCAAAGATGGTAGTGCCAAAGGAATAGTCAGGAATAAGTAATATTTCAACTGCCAGAGTGAAAAGGAACTGCTCCTAACTTTTTTTTTGATAACTTGTTGTCCAGTGATGTATTAGGGGGGTTTTATTATTATTTGTTCAAAGATAATACAGCTTTGCAATATGTTATATAACACAATACAGTGTTGGTCATTAAATGTTCTCAGATTTGACAATTCATGCAGTAGCTCTTTTGAACAGATTTGTTTAAATTAGCAGAATTGGTTGGTTAATTGGTGATAACATTTTGAAAGGATTTTTTAATGAGAGGATCACATTCATTGACAGTGACTCAACATGCAAGTATTGTGTTAGTGTAATGTTGAGAAGTAGTAGAGGGGCATAGATTACCTTCTCTGCTATCTCTGTTGGAAGATGAGATATATTAACACTGGGTTTGAATAGTTTGCTTTAGACCATACAATTTAAGTAGTTTGTGTTGGGTAATATTACAGCTTGAGGAAAAGCTGCTTATAAACATTGTGATTTTATAGCTTTATGTGTCATATTTGTTTATTTCTTCAGAGATGATCTTTGAAATTGGATGAAAACCACAATTTGCTGTATATAGTAACATGAGTATTATTTCATTTTGTGTGTATGTGTAAAAAGACCTGATTTTTCTTTGGTGTCTTTACCTTAGATATTGAAGCACAAATTCGAGAAATTCAAGGAAAAAAGCCTGCTCTTGATGAAGCACAAGGAGTAGGCCTTGATTCCACAGGATATTACGATCAAGAAATTTATGGTGGCAGTGACAGCAGGTTTGCTGGATACGTCACTTCTATTGCAGCAACTGAATTGGAAGATGTAAGTGGTTTTATGTATTTGTTTCTTTAGGGCATGCATTCTAAGTATTTTGGAATTTGTTTTGAGTAATTTTTAATAGCAGTTGTTGAATTTAAAGCAGTTATTGTCATTAAAGCCATACTGATCCAAATACGTCTTAGCTGGGAAGCTCCTAAATTCTAAGTCTGGCTTGTACTTCATGAATTGTCGTTTGAAAGTCACGTAGGCCAAGCAGAAGGTAAAAGTTGGGCCTGGTACTTAATTATTCCAGTGAAGGCTAATACTGATTAACTTTGTTCTGTTGTTGTGGCCAACATGAAAAATGATGGTGAAAAAAATAAATTCTAATAAAACTTGTGCCAGCAAACTTAAGTGACTATTTTAAGGTTTCTATTTTTACTTAATTTTGTATTTCAGAGCAATTTTTGAGAATTGGCTTTTTTGCTGTATTATGTTCTCTTTATGTATCCTGCTTGTAAGATTATGTTAATTTCTAATGTTAAACACTTGGCCACGTTTTCAGTTGCAGGAGCAGTCTGAAACTACTGCTCTGACCATAAATACATAGGCAACTACATATTACACTGAGTGAATTACACTTCTAAGAGGAAGGAAGATTGTTATGTTCAGTTTAGTACTAGATAATGTATTTTTTTACTGATATACTGTGCATCATTTGTAGACTTCTAAGAACTCCGTAATTAAAAATTTGTATTACAGGGTCTCACTGAAATAGGTTCATAGTTTTAAGACTAGGTTTCCTTTTGGGTTGTTGTAAATTACTGCCCAGAAATTGGCTACTAATCTGAAGAAATAGACAGCAAAATCATCTTAGACATTCTGAGTACTTGTTATTGCCATTGTGATTGAGAAGGTGTAACTAAATAAACATTAATATACTTCTGAATTTTCCACTGTTACTGAAGCTTTTTTAGAGGGTTATTAACTGAAGTTTTGTTCGATATCTATCTGGCTTTTAAGAAAAAAATGGTTTGAATTTCTGTGCACCAGGTTCCGCATGTCATCTAGAGAACTATATCAATAGTGCTAATATGGAGCACAGACATTTTGTGTAACTAGTGTTGACAGCATGCTTGATTAACTGTAGTGTATTGCAAAATACTTGAGTCTTGTAGAAAAAAAGCTACGTTTTCAGTGATGCAGGTAGGTTTGTCTGATTCAGCAGTTTGGGAGTAATAAAACAAGCTATATGAAAAAGCTTGAATTTTTAATGTAATTTGAATTAAAATTTTGAATTAACTCTTCTAGTTGTCCATTTTAATCTTTTCTATGACCACAGTGTGTTAATTTGACATTATTTTGTGTAAATATCAACATGACAAACTTGCCACGTCTTTTTTACTGGCAGGATGATGATGACTACCCTTCTACGAGTTTGCTTGGCCAGAAGAAGCCAGGGTACCATGCTCCAGTGGCATTGCTTAATGACATACCACAGTCTACTGAACAGGTACATCTTAGCTGAAGGCACAATAAAATAGTGTTGTAGGTATTATGGGAAAGAAGTGTGAAAGTTTTTTGAGATCAGGTCTTCTGAAAATACAAGATGTATGTAAATGGCTATGGTATTTTAATTTTGCTTTAAGCTTGTTTCTGCTTTAATTTAAAATTCTATAGGGTGGTAAAAATAGCATTTCTGCATGTAAAGGCAATGTGGGTATACACACTAAACTATTAAAATTTATTTTTTTGATAGGTCAGATACTTCAAAATTAAAATAACTGGAAAACTTAGTGTCCTTTATACTTGTGTTTTTGTAAAGAAAATTTAATAATTTAGGTTTTGTACTCCTGGAGGTTTCTGTCAAATTTAAAAGCATATGAAGGAACATTAAGTTCCTCTGCAAAAAGAAGGGAGAAGGTTGACAGCATGAGGTACTATGGTAACAAGTGAATAAACTTCTTAAAATAGTGAATTTTTGTCAGAAGTTGTTTCACAAGAAATTCTGTGTTTAAAAAAGTAAATCCCAGTTACAGAAGTAAAATTTATGTTAGCATAGTGTTCTGGCATTCCTAAAAAGCTGAGATTAAAAATAAAGTAATACTGAAAATGAATACAGGCTTATGGTCACCAGACACTTTTCATATATATGTTTTTTCATATGTGACTAAAACTTTTTTTTGGTTTTTAGTATGATCCTTTTGCAGAACACCGTCCTCAAAAGATTGCGGATCGAGAAGATGAGTACAAAAAGCACAGGCGGATGATGATAATTTCCCCTGAGCGTCTTGATCCTTTTGCAGATGGTAATTTATTTCGACTTTTCTATACCCTTCATGAAATTTGTTGTCTTTGTCTTTAGCCCTTTGATTTCTGTTGGCATGCCTATAAACTTAGTTTTGTTTTAAACATCCCCTTTTTATAGAGATTTGGTTGAAAACCTAGATACCATATTCTTCATCTTTATAATACAAGTTTTCTTTCCAGGTAGAAGGACAAGAAAATAATGAGCCATTGCCATAGAAACACAAAGGGTTAAAGGTTTCTCTTTTCATTTTGTTTTGGGTTGTGCATTATACTTTGAAGAACTTGTGTGTTGAGTGCTCAAATTCTTTCAGTACCTTGAAAGTTTTCATTCCAAGGCATAGATTTACAGGGTTATTTCTTTTGAAATGCTAGTTCTCAAAATAGAGCACCTAATTCTTACCATCCTATGTAAACTTAGGTGGTATAGCTAAAAGAAACAAAAGCATATATAAGACTTTGATACTATTAGTAGTTCAAGTCTGTTCTGATAATTTTAGAATGCAACTCAGGAAAAAGGGGTATTAGTGGGTCTGACAGAAATTTTCTTCAGGTGAGTGAGTTTCACATGTGGCAATAAGGTGCCTTTTGGCTTAATAGCTATTTTGCAGGTTTTATGAATGAGAATTTCAGCCTGCATGAATGAGTAGGGACATTAATTATTTTACTTGCTTAATTGTAATTGATATAAACATGTATTGTCAGAATTCACAGGCCCATACTAACTGTCCTTAATTTCTCTCCTACAGCAGTACTGCTATATGCCAGTCCTGTCTGCATTCTTAAGGGTGCAGTTCAACACATCCTGTGTAGATTATGGTGAAAAAGTATTCCAAAGGAAAGTCCTATCAAAGCTAGTGTCAGAATGACACAGCCAATTGGGCAATGATCTTCAGCATAGAAATGTTTTACGAAGTTTATTTTTTTCCCTTAATTATAATGCTATACCACTTGTGTAGCAAATCTGTACATTTTTCTTAAAGAAAAGTGTTTTTTATGACAAGTGTAATTTTTATAAAGTTGGGCTTCTTGTAAAGTATTTAAAAGTTTAATTAACTCAAGATACACAGCATAAAACAACATATGGTGTACAAAACCCATTACCTGTGAGTATCATTATGGTGGTATTTGTACTGTATTGCATTCAGCTCCCAATCACAATTGTACCTTTAGAAGAGAAGAGGGGGAAAGTGTTATCAAACAGTGTTTTGGGGTTTTTTGTTTTGTTTTTTTCTTTCTTTTTAACGAAGCCCTTTTACAATTTGACACTGGAAGATCTGGGAGACGTGTCCATATTTGTCAAACTTATAGACGGGTCTTTATGGTAAAACATTTTAAACATTACTTAGGTATACAGTAGTTATTTATAGTCAGATAACAACTAGGATTTAACAGCTTACACAAGGTAATGTTTTGAATATAAATATCTTTCCAAAGTGTTACTAATGGTAAAGAGATAATTTTCTAGGCTTCTATTCTGCTGCTTGAAGTCAGAACTGCTGATGGAGACAAAGGCACGAAAGTGTACGTATTCCGGATTAGCAACCCAGGAACCCATCACTTCTGAAGACTCTTAACTGTGTTGTCATTTTATCATTTATATCGGCTTTAAAATATTTGTTCGAAACTGCAGTAGTTATGTTTGTGTTCAAACAGGTTAAATTGATCAGCAAACTGAATAAACGTAAGATACATGTAATTTTAAAAATTTTCAATCAAAAAGTAAAATTAAATCATCATACAATAATATAATATTAGAGCAGGACAATAGAAAAAGTCAGTAGTTTCTGCTTATCCTGTACTCATTGTGCTCCATTCCTGTTGCTGTTCTCTTCCACAGGAGGGAAGACACCAGATCCTAAAATGAATGCCAGAACGTACATGGATGTTATGCGTGAACAGCATTTAACAAAAGAAGAGGTGTGTGTGGGGAGGTGTTTCAAAATAGTTACGTTTTAAAACCTCTGAAAGCATGTTAAGAAAGTGGGAATGGAAATTCTGTTGACTTTTTGTCTTGATTTAAAAGTCCTGTTTAAAAATCCTGTTCTTCACATGTTGAAAGTCAGCAGAATTTAAAGATGAAGGTTTTGGAGAAACATCTGTTCCGTGTAATACCTAAACAATAGAGGCAGAATTAGTTTCAATATATTTTAATCTGTTTTTTTTAATAGCACTTGGACTTTTTGTTGTTTATTTTGTTTCAGAGGATGAGAGACAAAGACTTAACAGTTGCTGAGGGGTATTCAGTGTCAGAGGTGTTTGGTTTTGTGAGCTCTGTGTGAAGCGAATCCAGGGAGATTTTAAAAGGCTTTTGTTGAGGCACTTACAACAGATGTTGCAGTACTAGGCACTGGTGTAAGGTTGACACTTGGTTTTAAACCTTTATTCATGGCTATTAAAAATCCATCTTGTTAATTGGAGCAAGATCTTGTAGGTCCAGTGACAGTGACCTCTGTAGATTTATATTGTTTTACCCGACTTGACTTACGTTAATTGAGGAATTAGTTCATAATTTTCAAAGTCTTGCTGTTGGCGTTCCATTGATAAGTGAAAAACAGTCTGGGTTAATGTGCTGTTTTAACAATGTCATCTCAGAATGTTAAATAAGAATTTCAGGGCTTTTTATTTTTGTGGGATATAACTCATGTGAACACATTTTCTAACTCACCCACCTTTAACTTACGGAAGTGGAACTTGTTTGAAACAGATGTCTAATGGTTTTAAGGCATACCTATGGGTGACAGAAACTGATAGCACTGAAAAGTTTCCATGCTTTTGCATTTGTTGTAATAATGGCTTTTATAAGAAATCAACTTAAAACAGCCCATCCAAACACATAGCTGCTCTGTCAGTGTAGGAGAATGAACTTGAAATTAAGTGCTAATTGCATGTTATTTGAGCAAAACATCAAAAAATAGCATAAAAAGATATAATACAGTTGAAAAATCTCTTTTAAAGGTACAATCTGAGGAGGCCTTCTTAAGAAATCTGTTTCTTGTGTTTGTCTTTTTGTGCCCTTGAACAGAGGGAAATTAGGCAACAACTAGCTGAAAAAGCTAAGGCTGGAGAGCTTAAAGTCGTCAATGGAGCTGCATCTCAGCCACCTTCAAAACGCAAACGGCGTTGGGATCAGACAGCTGATCAGACTCCTGGTGCTACACCTAAAAAGTTATCCAGTTGGGATCAAGCAGAGGTAATAATCCTAGTGTTCATCAGCTTATCTACAGAAGACATTATTAATGCTAATCCTCCTGAATTTTGAAGTTTCTTGGTATACTAAAAAATAATAGCTATTAGTCTTTTACTGTATAGCATGAGAGATATTACTACTTTCGGTTTTGTCTTGGGTAGACTCCTGGACACACGCCATCTCTGCGATGGGATGAAACTCCAGGCCGTGCAAAGGGTAGCGAAACTCCTGGTGCCACCCCAGGCTCGAAAATATGGGATCCAACTCCCAGTCATACACCAGCAGGAGCTGCCACACCTGGACGGGACACACCTGGTCATGCAACACCAGGCCATGGAGGTGCCACTTCCAGTGCACGTAAAAATCGATGGGATGAAACACCTAAAACAGAAAGAGGTATTTATGGGGAACTGGAAAGCACATAATAAGTTTTGAATGGTTAATTGTGTAGGATTTTTTCACCTGAAATAAACAATAGATTCAGAAGTGAGACAAGAAGTAGTTCTATTCTGACATCTAGTGGTTAATGTGGTGTTTTTGTCTTGAGTTTGTAGCATTGAATTCTGCCTGTTAGTTTAACTGGCATCTGTGAGAGCACCTCGGCTCAAAAATTGAATCAAAGTTTTCTGGTGTATCTAGTGACTGCTTCAGGTTGGGATTTTGATATGTGAAGGACATAATAAAGGAGCTCATGTTGAATTGCTTTTTGTGATACATTTGTGTGTGTTGGTTTTGAACTTTATTTTTTTTTAAGAAGTTAGGATTGAAACAAATTTTGGAAGCATTTTCTCACCAGCCTAATTTAAACTAGGCTTGTGTGAGAGAACAATGAAACACCACTGTTCCTTAGTGCATTTGTCAAGGGAGTATGTGGAATACTTTGTCCAATTTCTAGAATATCTGAGTTCTTTTGTTTTTTTTAGAATTTTATCTATTTATGCTAAGATTCAGCAAGAAGATGACATGCTTTTTTCATAAAACTAAGTTCTGTTGGATGTTTTTAGTGTAATGCATATGTAACTTCAATATTCACCAAAGTAGGCTTTACTTTTTGCCTAGTGTGTTTATTTGATACTTGTTGATTTGTGTAGACGTGAGGATGAGATATTGAAAATGGGTTTGGATACTGATGCTGTAGTTGGAGTATATACTGTTCTGCTTTCTGTAACAATTGTTTTTTCTTTAGATACGCCGGGACATGGTAGCGGATGGGCTGAGACACCTCGTACGGATAGAGGTGGTGATTCCATTGGTGAGACACCAACTCCAGGAGCAAGTAAGAGAAAGTCGCGATGGGATGAAACACCTGCTAGCCAGATGGGTGGCAGCACTCCTGTTCTGACACCGGGAAAAACACCCATTGGTACACCAGCTATGAACATGGCAACTCCTACACCAGGTAAGCCCAGTCCATTCTCTAAGGCTTCACTTTCTTTTGTGGAAATGAAACATTTACCTTTATATTGTATTTTGTAATAGAGTTCTGCCTAACATGTTCTCCTGCCTGTATGAAAGCAGTCAGTATATGCTCAGTTTACCATTTTGAATGCCCACAGCAACTTGGTTCTGGAGAATTGAGACTAAGGTTTTACCCCTGTTCCTGTTTGATTTAGTTGGTGAAAAATTGGTGAAAGGCTCTCTAAAAGTTTGATAGGTTAGTGGCTACAGATTTCAAGTGCTATGGAAACTGGCACTTAAAAGGTTAAGTAAAGAAGTGCTCAAAAGAGCACTTAAAGGTTAAGTAAAGAGGTCAAATCCTTTTGCATACAGGAGATTTTTTTTTAAAAAAAAATTTATTTAAATTGGTTTTTAATTTGAATATAGGTCATATTATGAGCATGACTCCTGAACAGCTGCAGGCTTGGCGTTGGGAAAGGGAAATTGATGAGAGAAACAGACCGCTTTCTGATGAAGAATTGGATGCTATGTTTCCAGAAGGATATAAGGTAATTCATCTGCATTAAGATACAGTGGACCATGATGGGCTTTTTTCTGCCAGGGGTATTGAATTTTTTTTTTTTTTTAAAACTAAGTTGTCCCAGAAGTAGAATGTTTCACATTAAGTATTGATTATAGACGTTTATTTGATTTGGTTACTGATTTATTATAAGTCCGTTAGAAACGGAGAACTAAAGGTGATTTCAAAGGCCAGTTGTTATTCTGCTTCTTGATGTCGGGAATGCCTGTCAAGGCCAGAAATGAGCTCTGAATGGACTGATAAAAATATTAAGTCCAGATGTAGAAAAACATAGAAGAGAGTCACAAATTCTAAGTTAGCAGGTACGGTGTGTTGAACAGATATTGCAGTGTTTCTTTAATACTTTGTAAAGAGACTTCAAAGTTTATTATCCGAGCTCTCAGTAGCGGAGGTGAGCTATCTTCTGAAATGTCGTCAGTACAGGATAAGCACAAATACAAACTATCAAACTGAACTTGTTTGTATTGCTGTTAATGTGGAACTTAATATTCAATAACACTTTCACAAATCCTTGAACAAGTAAAATGGAAGATATAAGTTTAGTAATGGTTTGCATTAGATGCCTTCCTCTTTTTGTATCTGTTGTAATAAGGTAAAGTTTATTCTTCTGTAGGTTCTTCCCCCACCAGCTGGTTATGTACCTATTCGCACACCAGCTCGTAAACTTACAGCAACTCCAACACCTTTGGGTGGTATGACTGGATTCCACATGCAGACAGAAGACCGGACTATGAAGAGTGTTAATGACCAGCCATCTGGCAATCTTCCATTCCTAAAACCAGATGATATCCAATACTTTGATAAACTGCTGGTAAGTGAGATTTCACTCATGCTGATTAAAGTTTCCTGATTTCTTTTGAACATGTGGCAATGCATATTTATTTATATGGAATTATTTGTAGGTTGATGTTGATGAATCAACTCTGAGTCCTGAAGAACAGAAAGAGAGAAAAATAATGAAATTACTTCTGAAAATAAAGAATGGCACACCTCCTATGAGAAAGGTAAGATGAATTGTCAGATGTGTTTATGGAATTTAATTTTTCAAAACTCTGCATTCGTTTTCAGGTTTAGTTTCAGTTGTCTGTGGGAGTCTCTAAGATCATCTCCTAAACTTTGGTATCCGTTTAGTGCTTTCTTCCTCTTCAGTGTCTGTGTGGCTTTTTATTTGTCATTCAATGTAATTTGTTATTGCTGCTCTTTGTACAGTAATGTCAGTCGCTAAGTAGTATATGGCTAATAGAATTTTTTTTTTTACAGTTATAAGAAACTGAATATATAGTGCTGTTTCCTTACAGGCCATATTCTGGATTTTACTTCTTACACTTGAAATTGGCAGTGTAGCTCTTAGTTTTAAGTTTCAGCCTTACACATGATGCAATACGCTAGCATTTTTTTCTACGCGTTTTTGCTCTAAATTGACCATAACGCCAAGCTGCCTAGATGCAAGTAAGTGCTGTATAAGCTGCTTTTCAGATGAAGCCGTTCTTTCTATTGGACCAGGAGCATGCTTTTCTTGAAAATGGAACATCTGGGAGCTACCATCAGGGTGTTTCTCTTTATACGTTCGTTTTTAAACAGATCAGCATAGAGTTGTTTGCAGTAGAGTTTTGCAGTGAGAGGAGCAAGTATTTTGAAGCCTGTGGTTACAGTGAATTACATTTTAACTTGGTTAATATCTACCTGTTTTATAATTTTCAGTGTTTCCTAGTTTAACTGATAGGCTGTTTGGTTTTGTTTAGGCTGCATTGCGACAAATTACTGATAAAGCTCGGGAATTTGGAGCAGGACCATTGTTTAATCAGATTCTACCTCTGCTCATGTCACCAACGCTTGAAGATCAGGAGCGTCACTTGCTTGTCAAAGTCATTGACAGAATTCTTTACAAACTGGATGACTTGGTCCGACCATATGTACACAAGGTCTGTTGCAGTTTACTGTTTCATCTTTAATTTGCTTTTTCTGATCGTTGTTGTGAGAAGTGTGTATTTGCATATCGGAAGGGGATGATACCATGGTTTTTTAATGTAATTGCCTTTCGTATTTCTTCTTAAGCCAAACTTTAAGTTCTTGTAGTGTGATCAAAGTCTGGGCTTTATAGTATTAAGGCATGATGTAAAAATGATATAATGCACGCTTGGGGGTGGGAGGAGCATCTTATCAGATGTAGATGGTGTCTCCAGGCCAGGTCCTTTAGATACAAATAACTGTAAAAAGAACATAATAGTTCTAAATTTTTTCTGGTCATCATAGAGCTTTAAGCTTGGATCCATGGAATCACCTCCATTTCACAGAATCTAGTAGGGCTAGAAACACTACTAAAAGTATTAATGAAAGCAAATATTAATTTGTTCATCTTTTTCAGATCCTTGTTGTCATTGAACCATTGCTGATTGATGAAGACTACTATGCTAGAGTGGAAGGCAGAGAAATTATTTCAAACTTGGCTAAGGTAAAGTTCTGTCCTTCACTAAGGCACCGAGTTACCTTACATATAGCTGCATGTTTATAAGCATGACAGAAGAATTAACTGCTGTTTGTAAATCCAATTGGTATGTTTTGTGTGTTTTTCTTTCAGGCTGCTGGTTTGGCAACAATGATATCCACAATGCGACCTGATATTGATAATATGGATGAATATGTCAGAAATACAACAGCTCGAGCCTTTGCTGTCGTTGCCTCTGCTTTGGGCATTCCTTCTCTGTTACCCTTCCTGAAAGCTGTCTGTAAAAGCAAAAAATCTTGGCAGGCTAGGCATACTGGCATCAAGATTGTGCAGCAGATTGCTATTCTTATGGGTTGTGCTATCTTGCCTCATCTCAGGAGCTTGGTTGAAATTATTGAACATGGTAAGTTCTTCTTTCCCGGGCAAAGATTTTTTTAATTCACTTTATATTTGGAAGATTTTTCATACCCCAGTGAGGCCCAGTAATAGTAAGGTCCTTGTTTGGTGTGTGCTTTTGACACTGAGAAACAGTTTGGCTGACTGTGAAAGAGGAATAGTGGTTCAGTTTTCCTGAAAATAAGTTAATCCCCTTTATGCTGCCACTCTGGTTTTGCTATTTTGAACTTAAGTCACAAGAAGCCCAAGAACTGGTACTAAACACTACTCTTTTGCAGGTCTGGTGGATGAGCAGCAGAAAGTTCGTACCATCAGTGCTTTGGCTATTGCTGCTTTGGCTGAGGCAGCTACTCCCTATGGTATTGAGTCATTTGATTCTGTTCTGAAGCCTTTATGGAAGGGTATACGTCAACACAGAGGAAAGGTACATCTAAAATACTTTTTTAGTTTGAACTGAAATGTATATATATCTTTAACTCATTAGAGATATATTTCTGCATTTAAATAGGGTTTGGCTGCCTTTTTGAAGGCTATTGGTTACCTGATTCCACTCATGGATGCTGAGTATGCAAACTATTACACCAGAGAAGTCATGCTAATCCTTATCAGAGAGTTCCAGTCTCCTGATGAAGAGATGAAAAAAATTGTGTTGAAGGTATGTCAGAATGATTGTTTAGCATTAATATTGAGTATGTATGTATTGCCTTTTCTTAAAAAAAAAAAAGGCCCCCCACCCAAAACACCAAACCCTACAAAGAATTAAAATTGTTGGATTTTTATTTCATGTCAGGTGGTAAAGCAGTGTTGTGGTACAGATGGTGTTGAAGCAAACTACATTAAAACAGAAATCTTGCCGCCTTTTTTCAAACACTTCTGGCAGCACAGAATGGCATTGGACAGAAGAAATTACAGACAGGTATTTGGGTTTTTTTTTAGTTGCACAATTATTTACAGCAGAACAAAATTTACATTAGAATGTTCATCCGGGACAGATGCTTAATTTTGTCTTCAATGTCTTGAAACTGGGACTAGTAATTTAGGAGTTGCATAGCTAGAAGATTCCCAAATTCTTTTGAGACTATCAAGATGTTTTACATCTGTCAATAGGAGTCTACATCGGTTGTGAGGTGGGGTACTTCACCCCACTTGTGTTGTTTAAAATCTGGGTGATTTCTAAAGGTAGAAACAGTTGTTTGTAGTGTGCTTAACATGCATGATGCTGTTTCTCCTCTTCAGATTAGGGTAATTTATTTTCAAGGTGTAGAAATCAGATTTTGACAATGTTTACTTAACATTTGTATATTTCAGTTGGTTGATACAACTGTGGAGCTTGCAAATAAAGTTGGAGCAGCAGAAATTATTTCTAGAATTGTGGATGATCTGAAAGATGAGGCTGAGCAGTACAGAAAAATGGTCATGGAAACAATTGAGAAGATAATGGGAAATCTGGGAGCAGCAGACATTGATCATAAGCTGGAAGAACAACTTATTGATGGTATCTTGTACGCCTTTCAGGAACAGACCACAGAGGTATGGCTATGGGTATTTAGTATTTGGTTCACTTCAGTTGTAAGCTGGCTCACTGTTAGTTATACAGAATGTATGCTTTTAAGTTAGATTTTTACAATCCTTTTTTTGCTCTAATCAATGGAATCCAGAAACAAGTTCTTGAATGTTAGCATTTAAATAGCAATTTTAGATGATGTCAAGTTTAATTAAAATGTAACGTTGCTGTTGGTCTGATTGTTCCTTTGCTGTTTTTATACTCAGGATTCTGTGATGCTGAATGGTTTTGGCACAGTCGTTAATGCTCTAGGCAAAAGAGTTAAGCCCTACCTGCCACAAATCTGTGGTACAGTTCTGTGGCGTTTGAACAACAAATCAGCTAAAGTTAGGCAGCAGGCTGCTGACCTGATCTCTCGTACTGCAGTTGTCATGAAGACCTGTCAAGAGGTATTGTATTGACTTCTCCTACCAAATTTACTGTAGTATGTCACAATAATGAGGGGAAAAAAATTAACTTCTACATCTTTTTACTTGGTTGTAGGAAAAACTGATGGGACACTTAGGTGTTGTGTTGTATGAGTACCTGGGTGAAGAATATCCTGAAGTACTGGGCAGCATACTTGGAGCACTTAAGGCCATTGTGAATGTTATAGGTACGTTTGTGTATCCATTACATGCCTGTTCAAGAAGAAAATGAAAAGGCATTATAAAACTAAATATGTCTCTTTGAATTCAATAGGTATGCACAAGATGACGCCACCAATCAAAGATCTGCTGCCACGGCTTACACCTATTTTGAAGAACAGACATGAGAAAGTACAGGAAAATTGTATTGATCTTGTTGGGCGCATTGCAGATCGGTAAGCTGAGTACTGATAAAATATTTGACCTTCTGTGTGGGCAATTATTGTAGCAAAAGCTGAAGCTGAGTATCAGGTTTGGCATGTGGGTATTTATTGTCCTATCTCTTGATATTTCTGAGGTTGTGCATAAAGCTTAAGGTGATATATTTAGCAGATGTTCTGTTGAATGTATTGTAACTATATTATTTTACAAACACTTTGTAAGAAGTGTGTTGTCCATTTATGCAGACTTAGAATGCACACAATATGATGAATTTTGAGTTTGTTAACCAGTGAACAGATACCTAATTAAGGAAATTGCTTAAGCAGTATCCTTCTGTTGATAGCAAATGAATAAGTGCTGCAATTTATGTGATTTTATTTAAAAACTTTTAACATCACTGAAGAGGTAACTCACTTTATTCTCTTGCAGGGGTGCAGAGTATGTTTCTGCAAGAGAATGGATGAGGATCTGCTTTGAACTGCTTGAATTATTAAAAGCTCACAAGAAAGCTATTCGAAGAGCCACAGTGAACACTTTTGGTTATATTGCGAAAGCTATTGGGTAAGTTGGCCTAGTGTTTGTCCACTTTTACACACAGCTACCTAACATAGTGATGATTGTGAGTTTTCTCATTAGAAACATTCAAACTTCTTTACATTTGATGTGTTAAATGTGTAGACATATTTTGTAGAAGGAGACTACAGTCACGCATTCTTCATTAACATAGGGTGCTGCACTTTTGAACTAAGTTTGTAAACTAGCAAGGCTAGAGTGTAATTAGGTAGTAAGAGCTGTATGTCTCATGAATTTTTGATGCTGTGATATGCATTCAGACCCTCTCTGTATTCTTTCATAAACTCTTCTTTAAATACTCAATCATTCTTTTCTTACTTTTCCCAAAATTAACTTCTATTGATTTGCGAAGGATTTTTTGCTACTGTGATGTTACCGTAAGTCAGTAGATTGTAGAATGAAGTACAATTCCTTTCTTTATGCATATTCTTAAATACTGACTTAATGCAGATACAGCAAGCAGCCAAGGACTGCCGTAACTGCACTTACATATACAGGACATTGCCTGACTCTGTCAATGTGTATGGTTTTATACAAGTTTGTATTTACTTGTTGGATCAGAGTGATAGTGGGGAGGCTACTCCTGTCCTCTAGGGTTTACAAGAGGCAGAACGGAATGCAGGAAAAAAGCTAAGTCTAGAGAAGGTAAAAAATGTTGGTTATGAAAGTAAGATCATGCAGTTGTTTACGCTGTTTGACAGTTTGGTGGTTTGTTGTTTCTCTTTCTCAACCTTTTTTAAGGGCTAAGCCATACTTTTCTGTCACTTGCTGTTTGAAACTAAAGCAATTTTATTCCAGTCCTCACTGAATCTATTGACATGGATGCACATGTTCTCTCTTCCAGACCTCACGATGTATTGGCTACACTGCTAAATAACCTGAAAGTACAGGAAAGGCAGAACAGAGTATGTACCACAGTAGCAATTGCTATTGTAGCTGAAACATGCTCGCCTTTCACAGTGCTGCCAGCACTCATGAATGAATACAGAGTTCCAGAACTGAATGTCCAGAATGGTGTGTTAAAATCTCTTTCTTTCCTTTTTGAATATATTGGAGAGATGGGAAAAGATTACATTTATGCTGTTACACCATTGCTTGAAGATGCTTTAATGGACAGGTGAGTACACTTCTATCTATGGTACAGTCATATGTTTTAAGTATATATCTGGATAGCAAATATGCATATTGTCCTTGTTTGCTAAAGATGTTTACTGACCAGCATAATTTAGAAGCCATTGTCTGCATATAATTCAGATTATGTACTTCTATTTTACTAATACTTAGAATCATAGAATCATTAAGGTTGGAAAAGACCTCAAGGATCATCAAGTCTAACCGTCAACCCAACGCCACCCAACCCACCAAACCATGTCCCTAAGCACCACATCTACACGTTTCTTGAACACCTCCAGGGATGGTGACTTCACCACTTCCCTGGGCAGCCTGTTCCAATGCCTGATCACTCTTTTGGTGAAGAATTTTTTTCTAATATCCAGCCTAAACCTCCCCTGGCACAACTTGAGGCCATTTCTTCTTGTCCTATCACTTGTTACTTTAGAGAAGAGGCCAGCACCCACCTCACTAATCACCAAACCTTCCTTTCAGGCAGTTGCAGAGAGTGATAAGGTCTCCTCTCAGCCTCCTCTTCTCTAAACTACCCCAGTTCCCTCAGCCACTCCTCATAAGACCTGTGCTCCAGACCCTTCACCAGCTTCGTTGCCCTTCTCTGCACCTCCTCCATGACCTCAATGTCTTTCTTGTGGTGAGGGGTCCAAAACTGAACACAGTATTCAAGGTGCGGCCTCACCAGTGCCAAGTACAGGGGCACAATCACTTCCCTAATTCTGCTGGCCACACTATTTCTGATGCAGGCCAGGATGCTGTTGGCCTTCTTGGCCACCTGGGCACACTGCTGGCTCATGTCCAGCTGGCTGTTGACCAACATCCCCAGGTCCCTCTCTGCTGCAAAACTTTCCAGCCATTCTTCCCTGAGCCTGTAGCGTTGCAGGGGGTTGTTGTGACCAAAGTGCGGGACCCGGCACTTGGCTTTATTGAACCTCATACAATTGGCCTCAGCCCATCGGTCCAGCCTGTCCAGATCCCTCTGCAGAGCCTTCCTACTCTCAAGGAGATCAACACACCCGCTCAATTTGGTATCATCAGCACACTTACTGAGGGAGCACTCAATCCCCTCGTCCAGGTCATTGATAATGATTTTAAACAGGACAGGCCCCAAAACCGATCCCTGGGGAACACCACTGGTGACTGGCTGCCACCTGGACTTAACTCCATTCACCACGACTGTCTGGGCTTGGCCATCCAGCCAGTTTTTATCCAGCAAAGAGTGTTCCTGCCTAAGCCATGAGCCACTAGCTTTTCTGGGAGAATGCTGTGGGACACAGTGTTGAAGGCCTTGCTAAAGTCCAAGTAGATGACATCCACTAGGCAGGTCACCTGGTCATAGAAGGAAGGTCGTTGAAGGTTAAAATGATACAAGCATCTTAAGTGAGTCAAGACTTCTTACATTCAAACTGCTTTTGATAATTTCTACTGATAGTACTTTTGCTGTGGAATTAAAACACAGTAATTTGTCATAAAACTGTTTTTTTTAAATTCACTGATTTTTATTGTTCTTTTGCCTTTTGCTGTCAGTAAATATGTGTTAAAAGTGTATATTAGTGCTTTCAAAAAAGAGTTGTTGAAAAGAAATGCTATGCTTGTCTAGTCATGTTGCTTCTAAGTATAATTTATAAACAGACCACTGTTCTCTTTGCAGGGATCTCGTGCACAGACAAACAGCCAGTGCCGTGGTGCAACATATGTCTCTTGGTGTTTATGGGTTTGGCTGTGAAGATTCTCTCAATCATTTGTTAAATTATGTATGGCCTAATGTGTTTGAAACCTCTCCTCACGTCATCCAGGCAGTTATGGGGGCTCTGGAGGGCCTCAGAGTTGCGATTGGTCCCTGCAGAATGTTGCAGTATTGTTTACAGGTATGGCCTCGTGTATGCTGGGATAGCAGACACAGCAGTTATCAGGCAGGGCTTCTTTCCAGGAGACAAACAAGTCGACTGAAGATGATTTCTAGCAAAGGAAAATGGTGTGGCTTTTTGTCTCTTTAAAGTATTCTTTAAAAAAGGCAGTCTGTACCAAGGACTTCAGTAACTGAAATATGCAATCAACAGAGATTTTGGTATAGTAAGATTGCTGATTACACTGAGGAACTTGGGTAGAAGTAGCAGGTGACTTGGACTATAGATTGGCTAAAATAGCCTAGGCCTCTTGACTTGTAAAATGGAAGCATCTCACAATTTTGAAGACCCTAAATAACGACTGGGGAATAAATTAATAGTGCAAGGGGTTATGAGAACAAGTAACAAGTGAGATAAACAAACGGGAGGATAGGCGAAGTGTTAAATCAACATTATTATTTGTTGTTAGACAAGAAAAGCAGTAAGACATTTAAAACTGTGTGAGAGTGAAGCACTAGAGAACAGTGCTTTGATCACTATTTGATCACCATTACATCAACACTAGTTGGTTGAGCCTCTGTAAATGTGTATGTGATGGTAAAATCTGAAGGCTCCTTTTCTGTGTAATTGCATGTAACAGTTCTTGTTGCGTTGGTTGTAGAATCTAAACTTACATAACAGGTGAGGAGCAAGGATGAATGTAATTCAGATCAATGTAGACAAAATGTGACTGCATTTTATTATTTTTTCATATAGAATTTCATTGTGTGGGTTTTTTTAATGTGGGAAGCTTCTGCAAAAAGGTGCTGACATCAGTAGAAAGGTGAAAGAAGTCTCTTGCACAGTGAATTTTTTTGCAAATAATACTTGTATATTCTTATTACATAGAACTGTTTTTTCTAGAGCTTTCACATTCTGCTCATGTTTTTAGGTTTAGTAATAGTTTATCTCGTGTATTCGTATCTACCACTCTGCACAAATCACAGTTAGCAGAGCCAAAGATGAGACTCAGTTCTAACCAGTTATACTGCAGCAGATTTTAATTTTTATTTTTAAAGAATACAAAACTAGAAATACATTCAGTGGAATTCCTCCGTGCAGAAAAAATATAAGAGAAACTGTGTCTAAATAATACTTTGTTACTATTTGCTAGTTTAGGTAGTCACAAAACCTGGGAATGACACATTTAGTGTACGTTCTTTACTATAAGTGGTGTAAATTACTTCAGTTGTTTTTAAAAATGCTTATTGTGCAAAACTTGATTAAATTCAATAAAAGACATTTTGATCTTAAGCTTTTAATAAATTTTGTTCCGTTCTTTGTTCTAGGGTTTGTTTCACCCTGCCAGGAAGGTCAGAGACGTTTATTGGAAGATTTATAATTCGATCTACATCGGATCGCAGGATGCTCTGATAGCGCATTATCCAAGGATCTATAATGATGAAAAGAACACCTATATTCGTTACGAACTTGATTACATCTTATAATCTTCTTGTTCAGTTGTTTGTGTTTAATGCACAGCTGTTCTTCAATTAAACGCTTCAGATTTGGTGATGTAAAATTTTAAAATATTGGAGATCAGTATAGAGCTGGTCAGAGGCAAAGATAGGAATCCAGTAGCATGATTTTTTAAATATGTCTTTGTTTTTTGATGTTAAACAGTTAAAGCCAGTAGTGACCAAGAAAACAGTGATTACAATGTACTGGAGGGATTTCATTTTGGGTTCGTCTTTATGAAGATTTAGATTTCATTCCTTGTGTTTAAAGGGGAGGTTTATTTGAGAAATAAACATTTGTGTATAAAAACTAATTTGTGTGTGGTTTTTGGACAGAGGGACTTGTAAAACAAGTCTTTTGATGGATTAAGTATTTGTTCATGTAATAAATAGGTGGCATAAAACACTTTAACCCTTTGTCATCCCCTAGCTTTTGAATAAATAACAAAAACAAAAACTGTAATTAATGTGTGTATCTTTGTCATGCAATAATGTAGTTGTAGTCTGGCTGCTGGTTGCAGTAGTGGCAGTTTGTTTTCATGGAAAAAGTAGTGTTTCATTGCTTGTTATTGCTTCATCTGCAGTATCCTGGTTGTGGGGATGGATTAGCTTGTTAGATTTTTCAGAAGTTAAGCAGTTTATTGTAAATAGTATGTGTAAAATCTGTTGTGCAAATTATGCATATTGATCCCATTTAGCATGTCTTTTAGCATGTATGGCTGTATAAAAAACCAAATAATATTTACAGGCCATGCTATAGTTCCTATAAAGAGCTAGGAAGTTAATGTCCCCAGCACCTGACATGAGACAATTTCTAAGTGTGTGTATCACATAAGGAATGCTTCAACTTGAGACAAGAAAAGCGTTTTGTTTCCTCATTTTTTTTTTTTTCCTTCTGTGCATGTACTAAAAAGAAACAAGTCTTGAGATCTGACAGTAAACCACAGAAAACACAAGGTTAAATCATGCTGGTAGTATTGTACATTACTGTGTGTTTATAAGATAACAAAAGGTAGTTATCTATCAGGCATGTTGTTCTGAGAGTCCTTGATTCAAGTTGAGTGATTAAGTTTCACCTTGCCAAGTTTAATGCCAGTGTTGTTAGCTGACTTCTCTCTGCTGTTTTACATAAATGTAAGATTCTTCAGCTGTTCAGTGTATAAGAAAATTCCACCCTAACGTTTCAAGGCCTAAGTTTTTGGTAGGGGCTCAGGGTGGTGCAACAACATGGGACCTTTTTGTTTATGAAGGTACTAATTTGTTAGGAACTGAAAGAAGTGACTTTTTTCAGCAGCATGCTTTATTCTGAAATTTGTTAGGTGAAAACAGCTGGAACTTCTTGACATCTTTATTGCTAAACTGTTCCATTGGAGAGTAATGTGTGCATTCTAGTCTATTTCTAGTGCTTTCTCATTTAATAATATTGTTTGTATTACAGATGGCCTGCCATCTTCATTTCTTCAGTAGTTCTGCAAGATAGGACCAAGCAAGTGCCAATAGAGAGGGCAGAGGGCTGGAAAAAAACCCTCAGTTTTGAGAGGCTAGCCAAAAGGGAGCTCTGAAACAGGTAGGAATGGATGATAGCTCATGACTTCTAGATGCATCTTAGCAAAACATTTATTTTATAAACAAATCAAATTGTAAAAATTTTCTAGTAAGACAGATGAGCCACTTCAGCTTTTTCTCATTTTTTGTATCTTTCAAGCTCGTTACTTTAATTCTCAAAAGTCTTTTCATAAATCTTTTTGAGGGAGATGCAAAGGGTTTTTCTTCTTTCAGGAGGAGGAGAGAAAAGGGGAGGAGATCTGTTTGAAACAGAATTGTACATTAAACTGTGATGTTCACTTTTTGTGTTTTTTGCTGTCTGGAATATCTGGTGTGAAACCGTGTTTGAAACACCAGTGTTGAAGCCCAATTGTTTATATGCAGTATTACCAGGAGGCCTTTTTCCTTTCTGGGACTGTTGCAGATCTGTGGAACTCTCACCTAAAAAGACCATCTCTGGGTCATATACTGTGTGATGTGACTTTCTAGGAGCCTACAGCAGCCCTTTAAAGAATTTTGCCTATTTTGTTTAGCAACTGTACCAAGGTTTATTTAGCATGGGCAGATTAAGGAGGCTGTGTCGGAGAATACTGACTTCCATTCTAGTTCTGCCCAAGGGCAAAACGTTTTGGGGAAGGAAGTAAAGTAACTATCTAGATATGGTAGTTTACTAGATCTACATCTGTCCCTCTATAGACAAATATGTTTCTTTTCCAGTGCAAATTAGTAATGAATGGGAAAGTTACTCTGAGGCTGTGGCTGGTGGTCACCTGCAGATTTATGATTCTGGACAACAAAAGGCTGAGTGTTTAAATGAATGGAAAGATTGGGTCATGGCTATTTAGATTCCCTTGATGAATTGATTGTGCCATTAATACAGAAAAATAGACTAGGACAAGTGAGTAAAAGATCTACTTCTGTTCTGCTGCTTTTTTATAAAATGGAGGATGTGCCATGGCTTGGCAACTTCTAAGTTCACCTTGCTACAGAGTTACTGTGTGCTGTTTGGCAAATCCAGGTACAAGCATAAAATCTGAATGTGCAGAGAGTCTCTCAACTTCCTTATTTAGGTTTCTTTGTAAAGGGAACCAAGTGTTCCTTCCCAGCTTCCCCTTCCCCCCATAAAAATCACGTAACTTATGGTTTGTCTTTTTTGATGGAAAGAAGGATGCAACAGTTGTATGTTACCTACATTTCTTTACAGTTGAAACTTCTCTGTCAAAGCATGCTCCTTACAACCTGAGCTGATGGTGCTAAAATTAGCCAAGGCTAGCAGTTACCCTTAAGGTAGGCTAATCTTAAAAGACTGGGAGAAAAATTTTGTGTTTTGCTTGAGCTACTTTCTGAGAACAGCAAAAGATATCTGATGTTTCCTTGATACTATGTTCACTTGTAGTTGGATTCTTTTGCTTCTATACCTCTGTCTCTTCTAATTTCACATGCATACACCCCCTTCACTCCTACTCTTCTGATTCAGTTGTACCCACTTGGCTTATACTTCATTTTTTCATGGCATCTATCTAAGCTGCATCTCTCCCCTCTTGTTCTCTGCACTGAACCCTGTACACTTACCTCTGTGTCTGCATCAGTCTTCCCCCCTGCATATGTTGGCACAGTAGCTTGTGGTGGCAATGAGGGCACTTGAAGAGATTCTCTCTGCCTCTGTGTGTTGCACTTGCAACTGTAGCAGTTCCTGGATGCAGGAATAATCAGTCACTGTTGGAAAATTCTCACTGTGCTTCTGCCGTTCAGCCTGGTGCATGCCAGCTACAGAGGGGTCTTGAAGAACATAGCTGTCAAACTCTAAATGGTTTCAGGAAATACTAGGGAGTACAGTGTGCATGTAGATCTATACTGGCAAGGTTGATACCAGTCTTTGCCCAGCCTGAGCTACATGGGCAGCACTTCTGCCAGGTAAAGTGGAGATGAAGACTGTTGTTTAGTGGCTTTTTACATTCAATTTCTTAATCTTATAGTAGTGTCATTGTAGGGTCAGGGTGTTCCTGTCAAGACGAGGAAACAGGAGGTCAGCAAGTTACTCAAGTGCTAGATTTTCTGTGATGTTGCTTTGGCTCTGCCTCTGGAGGGAACATTGGAAAGGTTATTCCAAAGCACAGCAGAACTTCAAGCCCAAGTTCTTGTTTGAGGCAGAGTTGAGAAGTTTAAGTTAGTAAATAAAGGTTTGCAAATAACCCTGAAATGCATTGGCAATTTTCATTACAGACATAAGGTAAATTTTGTCTTTTTTTCAGAGACCCTGAGATTGCTTAATGAGTGGCTGGTTTTTAATGAGAACAAAAGCTTGGTGGCCAGGATAAGGTTTGGTTTTGTTTGACAGAATTTGAGAGTTCTGCAGCAAAGTATGGATGTGATGATTTTTAAGTAAAATTGCTTGTGAGAGTCCTTAAAAATAATCAAAACAAACTTCCAACATTTTGTTCTTGTCAAATGAAGTAGCTTCTAACGTATTAAGAAAGGTTGGAGCTTGGTATGGTTGAAATAAACAGAATGGTCTTAACAATAAATACTAGGAAACCTTAAGAATGTTGGTTATCACTGTGGCATACATTCTGTTGACCAGCTTTACAGACAAATCAAAGCAAACCAAAGTGTTTTCCTTATCAATTTTACATCCATGTGACTCCCAGAGATTACATGGTACCAGTTTTTTTCTGTTACTTTTCACAAGTTTGTCTCTTAAGGTGACTTTAATAAACCTTTTGGTGCAATGACTGCTGTGAAATCAAGTTTCAGACAGCGTTGCATCACACTGATTATTCTCCTATACGTTTTTCTCCAAGCTAAGCAACATATTTTCCCTCTATTTAAAATGCTGTAATGAATACTCATTACTAATAGACTGGGGTGGGACAGGAAACAGCTTTCAAATTGGTGGTTCTTCACTAAATGTGGGACTAAATGTGGGAAGTGTGAGTAAAGTGATCACTTGTTATTTAATGCACATCTGTGAACCAACTGCAGAATCTTGTTCTTTGCCAGTTGATTAAAAAGGGAAGAGGTAAATGTGACTCTCTGTGATCCAGTGTATAAATCTGTCCATCAATGTGATACTGTATGCTGGAGAGCCTTGAGCCTCACCAGTAGTAGCTGAAAAAGATTGCTGCTGGTGCTGGCTTTCCTTCTGGCCCATGTGGCTTAAAGCGCAGCCTTTCCTGTCCTCTCTTCCCAATCGTACCCCTTGAAACCATTGTGGGGCTTGTTAAGGCCTCTCGGAGGCCTGGTTAACACATCCAGCGAACAGGCGGGTGGGGAGTGGTTCTTCCTTGGATAGTTACATGCTGTGACTCCTAATGCAAGCCCCAGACCAAATGTTCTGGAAGTTAGGTATAAGTTGTTCTATTCAGGCAAAACAGCAAGAAATCTGTTATGAATTGTGAATAAATGAGAGAGTAAATTAATGGACTTGATCTGTTTATGCCAAGACTGTAGCTAATGGGTCTCAAAGTCAATTACTGTGTCTCCTCTTGATAGTGATCATAATTAGAGTTTCAGGTTTTCTGAAAGCTTGCTTTCTTGATGAAAAGAGATTTTTTTTGTTTGTTAGTTCATTTGCTTGTTTTTAAGATCTTCTTCAGGGTCTACATCCATTTGTTTATTCACTGAATCTCCTGTTCCTTTCCCAAGTAGGAGACAGTTTGGTCACCTCAATATCTAAATGTTCCTTTCCATTGATAGGTAAGTATTTTTTTCCCTTTTTTCTTTTTTTTTTTTTTTTTTTTTTTTTTTTATATTTTTTTTTTACATTTTTT